>VXBT01001181.1:0-138540 GCA_013400235.1 Oriolus oriolus | reverse complement strand
TCCCCTAAAGTCATTGGAGTTATACCAGTGTTAGATGAATCTGAAATCAGAATTTCAAACAAACTCTAATTTTAGAACTTAGACAAAAGGATAATTTTTTGTAGTTTCCAGTTACTTTTTCAGTTAATTTGTCACATGTTACTTTCAGGGATGGAAAATCTGATATTTTTTTATCATTTAAAACTACATTCAGAGACACGGTAGAAAAAAAGCAGGTTGGTCCCAACCATAAGGATTCAATAATGTATTTTAATTGGCATGAGGAAGTGTTAGTGTTGTTATTTAGCCTGTATTAAGAGCACAAAAGCTTTGGGAGGGAAAAAGTCTTAAATTCATATTTTAAGGACTGATATAATCGTATAAAGAAAAGCCATAAGCATATTCACAGGTATCCTGGTCCTGCAGCCACTGAAGCACCAAGATCCCTTCAGTGCAGTTTCTCCTGGTGGTAAGATAAAACACATGTGGAACTATTCTCCTGGGCAGGGAAAGTACAATTTCTTTTAGAGCCCCATTAGGATTCGCTGCACTTGTTCCCTGACTGTACCATAACTGCCTTTCCCATTCCAGCTCATAACTCTCTGTTAGCTTTTTCCTGCTCACAGACTTAAGGGCATGTTTACCTGTTCAAATATCACTACAAATATCAGTGAAAAGGTCTTAGCATTATAACAGATGCGCGATGGCATGGTTTGCACTTGCTCTCACGGAGTGCTTCTGCAGTCTGTTAGCAGTGTGATGTCCATTAAAAAATGCCAAGGAGTCAAGCAGGTGGCCTTTGCAGTGGGGCCTTTCCCTCACTGTGGCTTCCCTCAGCATAATTCCCCATTCCATATTCTCCTTCTTTCACTGTCACAACTGACATGATTTCAGTTTGTAAGGTGGCCATTTAGCTCATCTGAGCAGGGTATTTCCTCTTGTCCTGCCACTAATTTAGACTCACTGGAAGCTCCAGTAGCTCCTGAAGATCTCTGGAAAGCTCTGCTGAGCTGTTTGCAGGCAAAGTGCCTGTGTCCTGGGGCAGGAGGCAGAACACACTGCTGAGGTTTGGGGACACACAGGGCACTCATGGGTCACACCCCACTCAATTGCGGCCAAGCTACAATCTGCCTGTCTTTTGGACATATATTTACCCAGCTGCTGCACAAACAGGTCTTTGTCTCAAGCTGAAAGTTGCAGCTTGTCACTCCCATTAGTTTGTTTGATACAGATCTCTCTTTTAAATTTGCCTGCATCTCCTTTTATTGTTTTTCTTTCATGAATCAATCTTCCCTGATTGTTTTTAAGGAAAATACTGTTTACTACAAGCTTTGAATTCTTTTCCAAATATGCCTTCAGTCACTTCAGACAGTTATTGTAGCTTTCTCCAAGCTTTTCCAAGCACAAGGAAATATATGACTCAGCATAGCCTTGGGTTGATAACCAGTGCTGCTAAAATATTGATGTATTTCTGACCCGTCCATTGGCGTTTTAATAACCTATCCATCACAGAGATATTGAGGCCGTATATAAGTAATATGCTATTATTACCCAATATAAATAATACTGATGGGAATGGTTTTCATTGTTGCTGAGCAGCGAGGACTCCCTAGGGATACTTACAGTTTCTGAAAACCCTGATATATTTGTATTGTCCCGAGTGTGGAAGGCCAAACTCTACTGGTACTCATTGGATAAAACACTCACAGCCTTTTCATAGGTACACTGATGGGTTTCCTTATATAAACACCGGTGTTCCCAGTTAACAGCCTCACTGTCTGCTGCATGCTATGTATTATGGATAAAATTTGGGCACTTTGAATTAATGCATATGAATAAGCATTAGAGACTCTTGACAGTTGCTGCTGCTGCTGCTTAGTCTCTTCTGAAGTTACTCTTTGATTCCGTTTGTGTAGATTCCTGGCAACACTAATTAGACTGAACTGAGCCTGTGGTGAATAAAGTCAGCACAGGCAATATTTAAGGAGAAACTTAAATCCCATTTTTTACTTTCTGTGAAAATGTTCTGGACATAGATTTCACAGCTCCATCTCTGGCTTGCACTCACTGGGATCAGAATAGATGGAGCAGGAGTGCACTGACACACCCATCCCACTCTGGGTTGCTCTGCAGCCATGAAGATGAAAGTCATTGGTACTTACAGAATTATAGAATATCCTGAGTTGAGCAGGATCCATAAGAATCATCAAAGTGCAACTCCTGACCCTGCACAGGACAGCCCCAAAAATTACACCATGTGTCTGAGAGTGTTGTCCAAACACTTCTTGAACTCTGTCAGGTTTTGTGCTCTGACAGCTTTCCAGGAGAGCCTGTTCCAGTGCCCAACCACCCTCTGGGTAAAGAACCTTTTCCTGATATCAAACCTCAACCTCCCCTGACACAGCTTCATGGTGTTCCCCCAAGTGCTGTCACTGGTCACCAGAGAGTAGAGATCAGTGCCTGTCCCTCTGCAGATGCTGAAAACCTCAATGAGGTCTTCCCTCAGTCTCCTCCAGACTGAACAAGCCAAGTGACCTCAGATGTTCCTCTGAGGGCTTCCCCTCTAGGCTTTTGACCATCTTCATAGCTCTGTTTTGGACATTTTCTAATAGCTTTATATCTTTCTTCTATCGTGGTGACCAAAACTAAGTACAACATACTGCTTAGAGATTTGATTTTCATGTCACTGAGCAGGTACATCATTAGGATGTGTCTGTAAGCGTGTCTGTGTACATGTTCATGCACCATATAAAGCACCTACACCACTTGTAGTATTCTGGGTTTGACATTACCATAAACCTTCAAACCTATTAGTTTACGTTAACCAGGTAGTTAACTTCAGTACCATCTTCTGCATGGGTGACAAAAGCTTGAAAAGGTGAGAGCTCTGCTCATTTAACAAACTTTTAAGCAGAACAGCAATTTTAAGTTTTACTGCTAACTAGTTACATTTTCCTGATCAGAACTTAATGATAGTGGATGGTTTCTTAAAATAACTAACATCAGAAACATGGGAGGTAGAGTCTGATTGAATTTTTTATTTTCATAGACAGTTAATTAAGTGTCTCAGTGGTTTAACAGAAAAGAAGCTGCTGTGCTGTGCTTCACTGGTGAGGTGGGGAAGCCACCACTGCCAGTGTCAACCACTTTGTTCTTTGTCCCCTTGCCAGTGTCTCCATGCAGTGCCTCTTTACTGTCCTTGGGTGCTCCTGAAATTGTATCTAGACAATTTGTACTAATTGTGAACACAGGTCCATTTTCAGCAGCATGAGCTGTTGTGATATTCCCATGTTTGTGGTCATGAATTGCAAGTACTTCAAGGGTAGATGAGAAGAATAGAGATGGTGGGATTTGAAAAGTAGGTGACAGAGCTGTTTGTATCAGGTACAAAATATATGACTTCTTCCATGTTCTTGCAATTAACTTAGAGCTGACAAAATGCCTTTTTTGTTTCCGACTCTTATTTTATTTTATTTCATTTTATTTTAATGAGAACTTAACAGAAATATTATGCAGCACATGGAAAGCTCAAATACAAAACACATGAAATGCACTCACTGTGCAGCGTTTTCCCAGACATAGAAAGCAGAGAGATATGTATTGCTGGAAAGTAACCAGTGGAGAGGTAGGTCCGTAGCCACAGTTCCATTGCCAATTTTTCTGGCTGCTGAAGGTGATCATGCCTGTAGAAGAGAGGTTGCTGCCCAATGTGTACATTAGAAAATGTGCTATACCAAGTACAACATGAGCCTCCTATGACTGCAGCAGAAGCATAGCTGAGGAATTAATTTCACAACACTTGTGACATCCCTTCCATCATGTGGAATAAGGAATATATATATATAAATGTATAAGCAAGAAAATATATTTTGTTTGATGGAAAACTTCGTGTGATTCCATTGACACACATTCCTGACACAATAAATATTAATATCATTCCTTATAGAAAGCCTCCTGAAAATATCTATTCCCCAGCAAAGGAATAGGAAAATCTTGTCCTAGTTCTGTGATCTATTGCAATGCAGATAGGAGTGATGTGACTGAAAACAGAGCAACTTGTTTTGGCATGCTCTGCCTTCTCTTTGAGGTTGTTTAAATTATTGAAGAGTACTATGAAGTGCTTTCTGTCCTGAAGTCGATCTTTGTGAATTCTGTTTTAGCAGTAATATTAAACATATTTTAATTTTCTAATTCACTTACAAAACAAAAAATCACAGTTCATCATTATCCTTGCATACAAAAGAAGGTACCAGGAGGATGAGAAGCCATAATCGCAGACTCATCAAAATGCAAATCACTTTATTATATAATCTGTAGTGTACTGTGAATATGCCTGGCTGTCTGTCATATAAAATAAATTTTAAAAATGCTAGGAACAAACCAAAACCATTTACACATCTGTAATACATTTTAGTCTGCACCTACGCTGTGATGCACTTTGGGGTAATTGACAGTAAAAACTTCAGTGTACAGGATCCCCTGCTGTATGAATTACAGTGTTTGCTGTTTGTAGTAGTTTGTTCATACTCCTGACTGTTGTCTCCTGAGATTTAAAAGAAACCCTGCTGATTTTCTAACACAGTGAGCTTTTTAATAGTTGGTTCCTGATACGAAAATGTAACTAAAATTGTGACCATTGGTTGAGAACTGACTAATGTATTTGTAGCATTTTCAAGTGAATGAATTTGACAGTATAGTTTATAAACAAGATTTATTTGGTATTTTTTTCTGGGTTATTCTCCTGGATTAAAAATCTCATTTCAAATAAGATTGGCTTGTTGAAAATGTTATCCACATATGCACTTACTAATATGGTTTGCATTGTCACAACCTGCCTCCATACGTAGCTTGTGATTCTGTACCAGCTTGGTTTACCTGGTTCATTTTGATGGATATCATGCTAAATTATAGGAGTTTTCTTTGGAGGTTTTAGATTTGGATTTTCTTGCTTTTTTTTTCTTCAAAATTTATTTAATTTAAAAACAATGTCTTGAATGAGCCTACAGTGGAACAAAGATTTTATTTTGGCTTAAGAGTTCCCTGTTTGCCCCAAAATAAGTGTTTTATTATTTTAGTTCTTCACGAAGTGGGAAAGATATTTTTCAGTTCTACCCAAGTCAGTTTCTCTTCTAAATTTTGTTTGATTGTTTGGAGAAAAGCTGGAAGTTGCATTACTCAGATAATTGTAGTTAATAATCCTAAAATACACACAACAGTCTGAGCCAAATATGCCGTGTTAAGAGTCCACAGAGGAGCTGGTGCTTCTGCACCTCCTGCCTCGCTGCCCATGAAGCATCTTCTCTGAACCTAACATGTGTCTTCTCTTTCATTCTGCATGATGGTGAGGGGAGATTGAAATGAATTCCCATCTGATCAATCGAAATATTTTTGAAAAAGTACAGCATGAGAGAGAAAGGGAACTCATGAATGATAGTCTGTGACCTAGAACACTGCTCCTTTGCACTAATGCTGATATTTTGGGTAGCAATTTCTTTCTCTGATGACTTTGTAGCCTTTGTTGCCAAGGCTGTAAGCTGTTCTTGCTGAATCCAGCACTTCATACGTTTGTGGTGCTGTTAGGACACACACCAGTCTCAAAATGTCCCTTTCAGATGTGCTTCTGGGACTTCACACCCTCCTAATGGGAAAACCCACCCTCTTGTAGCCCTGGGAGGCTGAAGAGGCAAATGAAACCAGGTGCAAGTAATTCAAACCAAAATAACTCCATTAGCAGAACCTGGAAGAGTTTATAAGGCAGTCACTTTGCTGACAAGTAAGCTGCAAAGAAAAGAGGAAAATTGAGTCTGACTGGAAGATGGAAAACTGCTCTCCCTTTCTGTCATTTCTTTTTGTGTACAGCCTGAATGCACTGTGTTTGTCACCAGCTATGTAAGCTCTTGACCGAAGCAGAGGAAAATGAGGACTCTATTAGAAAAAGCAAAATAGTTAAGTGTTATTTTTGTACCTATTTCTTTCCAAGGCAAATCTTCATATTCTAATATTTCTGTGACCTTTCACTTTTATTTCTTACATAAATGAGAGAATCGGGTCAGCTCAGTTCCTGCATCTAATGGCTTGTTGACAAGGGAAAAATTAATCAGAATTGCTAGTGTGGAATAAATTACTCCAAAATAGCTTCCCCATGGATACTGTTACTCTGAAGTAAGTGCTCCTTTTTTCTGATTAGCACGTAATCTGCCAGACCAATGTTTGTCAAGTTTCTCAGGTAGAGAGCAGTGAGCTTGTAGAAATTAGTATCTTCCAGAAAATCCCCTGACTCCTTGAACAAGACTTGTCACTGCCATAACCCTTCCACTGGCAGAGCCCAACCCTGAATGGCCTGACCATGTCAGAGCCCTCTGCAGGCACTACTGCCAGTATAAACCACAGTAAGAGATTTCCATGTCTTTATGACATTTTCAAGTCTAGTAGAATTCTTTAATTTTTGTAGTTTTGGATGATCTGCTGAAAAGCATCTGTAACTTGAAGCTTTTCATTTCATTTATTGAGAATATAGAGAGCTTCATTCCTTGGACAAAAAATGAAATAATTTCTTTTTCCTTGCAGTTCCAAGCCTGCTCTTTAAGTTTCAACCCAAAACACTCCTTTATTTTTTCATCTGAACACATTGAAAACCCCTCTGGTTCATGTTGTGAACTCCCATCCGCTTCCCGTGTGCTTTTGTTTAGACTGGAGGCCCCTTATTGTTTCAGTTTACTGACTTCCAAGCAGATTTCAGTTGCTTCCTAGGCTTTCCTGAATATAAAGTGACTGCTACACTCAAAGTCAATAAACTCAACATTGCCTTGTGAAGTTTTTCTCCCACTTCTGGCAAATGCCTATTGTCTCCAGGATTTGGGGAATGCAGAGAGAACTTAAAGCACACACTGACCCGTAGCCATGCCAGCTCTGCTGGATCTGAGGATCCTAGATTATTGTTACTAGCTATCTGCAGTTGCCCCTGGCTCGTTATGACAAAAACTAGCCTGCTCTATCTGATCTCCCAGCTGCAGAGGATAGATTTGTTAATATTTTTTGCTTAGCCAAGCAATTATCTTGCTCAAGGTCAGGCAAGGATTTTTGGATGCCAGGAAAGCCCATTTCATTATATGTGTTTGTTCTGTAGAAGGGCTTTTGCTTTCTTTTCAAAGTGAATGTTTTATGCTGCTGTTTACTGAGCAGTCACACAGTGCTCTGTTGAGAAAGCAGTAGGGTTGGCTGGGGATTGGTCTCGCACCCGTTAAAGTCAATGACAAAACTCCAGGAGCTCCTGTGCTGGCACAGTTTGCCCAGAGGAGGTGCAGTTTGATAGACTTCAAAGTGTGGGTGTGAACAGAGCATGGAAAGTCAAAGCATGAGATGAAAATACCTGGCAGTATGTTTATCCTATAGCATTCCAGTTTTAACACAAGGGAGATCCACAGAGTGATATGATGACTCCACGTTTATTCAGACCCACCTTGCTAGAAACACAAAGAGGTGTCTTTGTTGAAGGATAAAACACCTTTATCTTGCTTTAAATGCAAGCAACTTACAGCTGCTAAGTCGTAAAGTGGATGTTGAAGAAGATTGTTGGTTATTTTACCACCTCCTATTAAATCTGTTTCTGATTGAGTACGTAATTTAGGCAATTTGGACATCTAAGCTGCTGATAGAAGCAATTAAGTGCCAATAGCCCAATTTTAAGTTTTATTTTGGTGCTTAATTTAGTTGCACTACAGTGCTTCAATTTTCATCATAAGCTTTAGATATTTAAGTAACTTAGTTTCACCCACAAATGTTGCTGCAAGTTTGTCCATGAAGAAATGTAGATTTCTGAAAAAATCTATTATTTCTTCTGTTTTTCATACTTGAAAATGGACAGAGGAGGAATAGCTTTATTTTCACTTTCCAAATTTGCTTTTGTGGTGCAGACATCTGTAGAGAAGACTGTAAGTGTCTGGTCACTGGGATAGAGCCTGAATCAAAGTGTGCATTCATATATCACCAACTGCAGGAGTGTAGTTAGGATTATGCCCTTTCTGGATCACTCTGGTAATTGCAACCAATAAATGAAAAGTAAATATCCTAAACCACTTGTAAAACTATTGCAGGGCTTAAAGCAGAACTCAGACAACTGTAACAAGTGTCTTTTCTTACTGCTGCAGTGGGGACACTTGGGAGAGTTGAGTAACATTTCAGACCTCGTTACCGCGCGCTGGTTAGTGAGTGTGTGTCCCGGCTGGGGTGACCAGGCAGTGCTGACAATAAAGGGCTGTTAGAGGGAGCAGCTGCAGTGTGGATCACGTTGAACTGACAAGCAAAGTGCAGTGACTTCCTTCTGCCTGTTCTGCAGGGAAGACTGTCCTGCTCTTCCCTATTCACTTAGTTTGTACGTTCTGTTTTCTCATTGTTTGAGGATTTGATAAGGCAATACAGTGTTAATGACTGAGACAAATACTCCTCCTGGACTAAGCATGTACGTTAATGCTTTATTGAATTTGACTGTGTCATAATCAGCATGCCTTCCCATCGATTACATCCCTCCTGTGCTCTCTGGTAATAAATGTGGTGCTTTATTCTCAGAACCGCTCAATTTCCTGAAGTTTCCATTCTTTCCATTTTAGATGGCTTGACAGACTGCGTAGACCCTGACTGTTGTCAGCAAAGCAATTGTTACTCAAGTCCTCTCTGCCAGGGTTCACCTGATCCCCTTGACCTTATTCAGCACAGCCAACCACCATTCTCTCAGCATCCTCCAAGGCTCTTTTATGATCGAATCAGATTCCTTATTGGGAAGGAAAGCACTCATGTAATCCCGGGAGATCTCTCCTTTGAAAGCAGGTGAGTCTTCTTTTAAATGAAAGGCTTTTCTGAATATTGAGAACTGCAATTAAATTATTTAACCAGGAAAAAATGGTGATACCTGGATAGCTGAGAATTCTTCACAGTGCTCATAAAAGGATAGCAAACTTTAAAGTCCCACCAGCTGAGGATCTTGGTTACCTGATTATTGTTACTACCTGTCTGGTTCATGGAAGTGTCACAGCAACAAACTCTACTGCACTTATTAACAAGACTGACTGTTGTGGAAGGTAAGTTGTCTCATTCTTGTAAAATCAGCAGGGGGAAGTTCAGCCCTTCACACTGTACATACGTAATGGCAGGATGCAGAAGGACAAGTTGGATTCACATCTGCTGTCTTCAGTCACCTTTCTGCCAATACAATTTGATTGGTATTTACAGTGTAATGAATTTAATATGTGTCACTTACATATAATCTAGACACATAATTTAAAAACTTCCTTGGTTTTGCTACACATTGATAAAGCAGTGTGGAATTTACTATTTTGTGCTGCAGGTTATCATGCAAAGAGTAGAGTGATCCCTGAGTGTTTGTGAGATTGGCTTTGCCCTTTAACAGGAAGAACTGTGCAGTAGAGAAAGGGCACTTACTTGCTCAGAAAACCTGGTAACACATATTTTCTTGAGCATTTGAAATACAGGGGGACATAAGTTTTTATGCTGCAGTTCACTTGGGAAGCTATAACTTACATGCTGACAAAGAGATCCACAAATCATCCACATCACCTGACTATTACCCTGTCAAGAGGGCCTATGCACTGGATAAACCATGTTCCAGTAATAAGCACATAAGAATTTTTTATTTTCACAATACATAGCACTTAGGTTACAACCTCAACACAATCCCATAGCTGCACACAAATTAATTTTTAATAATGTAAATTTGTAAACAGAGTCATTATTGATCTTAAATACCTAAGCATTTAATCACTATTAATAATGTAACAGGATATTATAAATATGTAAAACAATAGGCCATGAAGATGAACTCCATGAGAAGCACCTGCCTGCCCCTGGTGGGTCTCTTGGAGTGTGTTGCGCTTCTGAACGAGGCCACTGCACTTGGGGCGGAGTCTTTGGCTGGCTCTGTGTGCAGTTTAAACCAAAAGTCACCACTGAAAAATTTTCCTCATCAATATGCCTCACAGCAAGGAGTTTCCAGAGAGGAGGTGAGCACTCGAGTTGCCTGTACTGTGTTCTGTGAGACTGCAAATGTTAGCAGCCAGATTGCACATAATCCCATCAACGTGCTTTTATAGATATAAGGAATTGATCTTTTAAAGCTATCATTGATGGGATTTAACTTGGATTTAAAAGCTTTTTCTGAGTATTTCGTTTCTTTGCCCTGATACCTGCCATGCCTTTGAAGACTGAAGAACAGCGAAGTTCGTGTGGGAGCAGCAGCCCACCCTCACCATGGTTTCTTACTTCCTGCCACTGCGATGCAGGACCTTACTGGCACTTGTGTATCACCAACACCCCAGATATCATTTCCTCCCACTGTGGGCAAACTCATAGTTTGTTTGGTGAGAAGATCATTGGGATTCAAATGAGGGTCGCTGCATCTTTGGAGTCAGGGCAGTGCCTGGAGACTCATGCTGTGCCATGTCTCCTGGGGTTTGTCAACAGTAATCTGCAATGTACTGGGCACCCCAAAGGGTTCCTCAGTCCACACTTTGCTTGATCCTTGAGTCTTCCAGGCTGCTGAAATACTGTTCATCCATAAGTCAAATATTACTAAAAACTGCCAGAATTTTCCTCAAGGATGAGAGATAAGCAGGGTCTGTGAACGAGGCAATAGCTGAGCTGTGCTGCCTCTGTTCAGAAATCTTCCTCTGACATTGCCAATCTGACTGTCATCTTGTGTCGGTTCTTCTCTTGGGAATTAAGATTACTGAAAAAAATATAGAAAGACAACTGCTGCTACAGTAAAAACATCAGAAATCTGTGATCCAGCCTATCTGGTAAAGACCAAAGAATGCTTGGGGGGTTTAAATCTTCTTTGGGCTGTTGCTGAAAAGGTTGTGTCTAGGCAGATGATATTAACTCATGGCTGCCTGCAATGCCACTGATTTTATAGCATTGGTGGTTCAACATGAAATGTTGAAAGGATTGGATGTAGTACTAGCATGCATTTATATCAGAGCACTGGCATCCATTCCCACTGGTGCTCCAATTTTGCAAAGCCCTATCTGCCCTTTTATTATAATTTCCCTTTACAAGAAATCTCTGAGACCATTAGGAGGATTAAGGAAGAGACATCTATCCAATGTTTCCAGTCGTCTGATTCAAATGGCACTGTGCAGTGTTTTACTATACCGCAGTATAGTAAGCGTATGTAAAGTATGGGTGATGTTTGCATGCATCTCACTGGAGACAAAGTGATGTTGATTAGATCTTGGAAAGCTATCAAAAATGGTGAAGATTATCTCTGTCTTTCAGGCTGGAAGTGTTTGGTGTCTGCCATATCCTGGAATTTTACAAATAATCTGAAATACTAAAACTAGTTGTTCTGACAGCTGCTGAGACATCTATCCCTCTGCATTTGCATCTTGGACTTTAGCTTTGGTCTAATACTTAAACATTTGGCTTCTACAATACAGTCAGGATGTTGCATGAACCATGGCTAAATACTACACTAAAAATAATGTTAAGGAGCTATGTGTTTGCAAAACATATTTTACTTTTTGTTATGTCAAAGCTATGTCATATGCACTGGGTTTTTGCAAACTCCCACTTAAACTGTGACATGCTGAAAGGCAGATTAGAAACATTGTGGATAAATTGAAATGTACTTGCTTGCATCAGGCATGGTTTTAACCTACTACATGTAGCAGGGTGTAGCAGATTATAATGTTTTTGTCAACTTCTCTTCTCAGGAAGATTTTTAGCTTGTTTCTTTGCTGAGGTTTTTTTTTAATGCATGCTGCTGGCAAGCTATTTGACTCACTGCAAATTGCCCACAAAAAGGGTCCAGTTTAGGTACTGAATTAATTACCCTTCAAAGGCTGCTTACAGCAACATTGTCAGCAGGAAGAAACGAATGTACCTCACTAGCCTTCAGCTTAATTTCTCTCATTGAAGATTTTAATCAGAAATGTAATACGGTAAATGACATCTTCTGGTAATGCGACACTTGCAAATTCACAAGCTGCTTGACAGTGTTCCATATCTGAGCCTAATGTCTCAGCCTGAGGTGCTTATTGGAAACTTAACATGCAAAACAAAAGCGAAAAAATAGCGGGTAAGTAGCAGCAGAGCAAGGCAGAATGGTGGTAGAATAATAAAATGCTTTACGAGTACTGAAAGAATGCATCTAAAATTTAAATTTCTGTTCATATTTCAAATTGGGGATGTCAAACAAACTGCAGAGACC
This sequence comes from Oriolus oriolus, assembly GCA_013400235.1. NCBI lineage: Eukaryota > Metazoa > Chordata > Aves > Passeriformes > Corvidae > Oriolus > Oriolus oriolus. Next base: position 126,341 of record VXBT01001181.1, on the reverse strand, counting down.
TGAGATCCACAGCATAGTGAGTTCCTTGATTAGCCATGGAATGACCCATGAAGTATTGACAGAGGAATCCTACTTCTTTTAGGCCACCCGCAACCCGTGGGAATCTCAGCTTTCTCTCAAAAAGCCAACTGCTCCCTCTGGAGTTGCAGATTTAGTACAGCTTGCCAGGGAACTGGGAACATTTTTAATGCATTTGAAAACACGAAGGCAGCTTATCAGGGGCATGTTCCTGCCCAGCTTCACCAAATTAGAAAAGACATTTTTGCACTTACTTTCAAATTGAAGCAACTTGGAAAGCCTTAGATCTAAGATTATGCAATCATCACAAATAGGTGGCTGTTGGACAGACAGTATGAGTTATCCCCCGTGAGAAAGCAAAGCAGGGCAGTCACAAGAATGTGGAATAAGTCTTAGAGGCAGAAAGTGCAGTGCATTGAGGAGACATCATGATCTTTAGAAGTTTCTCTGCTCAAATTAAGAGAAGCAGAGAGTGGTAGTAAGGCCCCAGCTCATCTGGGAAGAGGGTGAATGTTGAAGCAAGGAAGCGTGAAGTGGCAGTTGACTACGAAGGGACATCACTGCAGGGAACATGCTCTAAAAGCTCTGGTAAGGGAAAGAATTAAGTGAAGTGTTCTCTAAGCAGCAGAGCTGCAGGGAACCTGCGTGCCAGCATGCCTGGGGACATGGGGTCTGCTCTGTGAGCTGCCAGAGCACCAGGGAACAAGGGAGAACTGGCTGCAAGCTGGGGCTCTTGGGTACCTCCTGAGCCTTGGAGACTAGTGCTGGTCATAAAGTAACTGAAAAATGTTTTCATACCTACAGTAAATGCCAGAATTAAAGCTAATTCTGGTCAAATACTTAGTCAAAGATTTAGTAGGTGCTGGTAATTCAAAAAGAGGCCAGAGAAGACTCTTCAACTTAGACTAGATAATAAAGAGACATTAAATAATGAGGACAAATGTAGGAACACAGAGGCAGGCTTAGGACATTTAAAATCTAAGAGATTACAAAGACAATTCAGTACAGATACATGTAGAATAATGAGGTTTGTGTGTCTTTATCATATACCGTAAATATGTGTGGCTTGTAAAATATGATGAATAAAAAAGAAGAATGTTGAAAGATAAGTCTCTTAATATTATTTATGAATAATGGGAAGTGAATGAATAGAAGAAAGACCATGGATGAAATAATGGAGATTTTGATGAGCTGTCATCATACAAATCTGTGTGCTTGATAAAATATGAGGACAGAGTAGTGTCAGAAGGTAGGTCTGCGTGGAATGAACAAACAGGAGTGCAAGAATAATGCACTGAATAATGATTACTCCCAGGGGTCTCACTCTCACACCAGTGTGTGTTGTAAATATATGGAGTGCACTAATAAAGATATTAGAAAAGAAAATTCAGGTCTGTTGATGTTAGAAATACATGAAAATAATAGAAACCAGTATTTTCTGCTCTAACAAATCAAGTAGTAGTTGGACCTGGCTGTTCTGTTGGGTGAGTCTTGTGAGTTGGTTGAGACAAGCAGGAGCTCAGTTGCCTTCAGTGGAGCAGCAGATTTTGGGCCACAAATAGGGCCACAACCAAGTTACTTCATGTAGAAAATGAAAAAGGTTGTAAATCAGAACTCTTGTTTTGCATACTGGCAACAATGCAGCCTCTCCCATTCCTCTAGGATTTATCAGCATCTTTCCATGGTCTGAGTGCATGAAATTCCTATTAGCAGCTGTGGTGAATGGTGTGCTTGCAAAGAGGTTAATTTTTACCAGTTGTGTTTCCTCAGGTCATAGTTAGACGGGTTTGATGATATCATGGTGATAAATCAGTGTCCTGTCAGTGGCTTGGGAGAATGGGATCTTAAGAAACATGTCAGAATTTTCAGAAATTTATGTTCTCCAGTTTCTGCATATGATTTCATTGGATCATGGTCAATTAATCTCTCTAGGGATATTTTTTAATTCATATGTAGACTCCTAAATAACTTTTTTTTGTCTGAGGAGCTATTAGGTGTTTTCCTTTAGATCATGTATTCACTGTACAGTGGATGTGTCTGTTGAGGTTTGCCACAAATTTTCAGAATGAGAAAGAAATGTAACAATGCCTAAATTTATGCTTGTCATTTATATTGAGTAATTAATACCACTTCACTTTATAAGTATTCTATTGTTTTTGACCCTAAATGTCTTAAGTTTGCCAAAAGACTTCTGCATACCCTGTTCACTTCATTATGTAAAACCGCAGTTCCAGGAAACAGGTGCAGTAGTATCATGAGTTTCCAAGGCCTAGGTTGGTTCAGCCAGGGTGTTGATGTGGTGTAGCTGACAGCATGGGGCAAAATACTGGGAGGATTTTCAGTGGAATGTGGGTGTCTAAGCCCTTAGAAAATCCCACTAGGTCCTAATCTGCACCACCACGTCTTAATCCTCATCCTTAGGAGACTTGATTCCTTTGTTTCATTTTTCAGATAGGTAAAAGGCTAAAGCTAAGAAAAAAAGTAATTTCTTCACCATTTCGATGACTAAGGTGAAAGCAATGGTCTGAAAGGACAACCATGGAGGTTCAAATTGGACAGTAGGAAGAACTTGCCATGAGTAGAGCACTCATACAGAAGCGCTGGAATGGGTTACTTGGTGAGCTTATAGAGTTAGACAAGCATCTGTCTGGACTGATGTAGGCATAGTTGATCCAACCTGAGGCAAAGGAATGGACAAGATAAAGTCTTGTATTTCCTTTCAGCTCTCATTTTCTATGATTCTGTGATCCTGTTAGCCTCCGATTAGATCCACTTAGTAATGAGTTCACTTTCCTGACCATTGACTTTGATGTGTTCTGCTGTGCTGCTGTGTTCCAACCTCTTCACTGGAATGTGAGGATAAAGTGGAAAGTGGGTGCAAGTCCAACTCATCCCAGAGGGAATTTAGAAGGGCATCACGTGTGATGGGGGATTGAGAAAAATGTGTGTTACACTTGATTAGGCACCCTGTGAATTTACCTATATAACTTTCTGAAGTTCAGTGAAGCCTGTGTATCTCACTGCTGCCTTATCACATTAGTTCAGCTTTTTTCTAATAGACAGCAATGCCCTATACCTAGCAGCAGAGAATGAGGTTTCATTCTCTCCTTTCACAAACCATCATTCCCTAAAGCTGCAGCAAGCTAAATCACACTATCAGTGAAACCTTTGCAATGCTATTCAGTGGCAGAACAAAGAGTATCCTGAGCTATGTCTGGAAACAGGAATATATTCTCCCTATACCAACAGTTCGTGGGAGAGTCTGTGTGTCATCCTTATGAGAGAATGCTTTTTCAAATCAATCTTTTGGGCTTGTATGACTTTTCTTTCAAAACTCAACAGTCACTCTTGATACCAGAGTGGTTCTGTCTGTCTAGGACCAAAGCACAGCCCAGTTTCTGAAATCAATGCCATTCTCACCCTCCTCATGTGTGTAACATGTTGCCTTCTATTCTTCTTGTTACAGACGGGCGTGTGTCATCCGAGGCCAGGTTGTAGCAGTAGATGGAACACCTTTGGTTGGAGTGAACGTCAGTTTCCTGCACCACAATGAGTATGGATACACCATCAGTCGACAGGATGGAAGGTCAGGCTTTCATGTATGATCCTCCACTGGATGTGTAGTTAAGGCCATCTGCCAACTTTTATTCATGTACAAAATTTCCATGCACATCTGTGGCAGTCACAACATCACAGTTCATAGTGTGGCTTGAGGATGGCATCTGACCTTCTGCTCTGGGAACACAGTTGATTGGAGCTCTCTGTAGTAAAGGGACCAAAGAAGAAAGAGCAGAAGAGAAAAAAAACCTGAACTGCAACAAAGTTTACAGTGACATTGAAACTCCTGGAGTCAAAATGTGTCAGGTCTGCTGTAACGGTAGCTCCTTGATATTGGAATATTTTCAAAAGTCAGGTTTTCCAGGAAATGTCCTGTCTTCCCTCGTTTTTTCGTGTTGTTAAGAGTGAATCACCCAAATAGTTTATTGAGGTGTCAGTGGAGTCAAATCCTTTAGCTGATCACCTGAGACACACAAGGAAAAGTTAGAACAGACTCTTTCCAAAGACAAAGGGTTAAATTGCTGTTCCATAACCAGCCCTGGCTTCCCCTTCTTCCCCAGCCTCTCAGGTCTGAGTTCATTTCTCAAAGACAGGTGAGGTTTCAATATATTCTATATTGCACTCCAGGGTTCGCCATCCATTTGCAATAGGGTCGTGATTTGCTCCTGAACTTCAACTAAGCTGTTAAGGGCAGTTTAAGACTTCATCTTCCTTGGCTTGATTGTGAATCACAAGAAATCTGAAGTTGTCTTCCAGCAGGGAAAAAGTGGTGCAATTTGTCACTGTTTCCACAATTACTTTTTTTTGTTTGGCTTCGCCAATTTATAGAAGTAAGGAGCATGCATATTTATTTCACCTTAGTTTATTGACTTTCAAATCGCACTACTGAAAGTTAGTAATTATCATTTCCTCCTTACGCTAGCCTGGATAAAGCTGTTGCATTAAAATATGCTACCTGTATTTTGCTGTGAATGTAATCGGTGTCATTTGGGAAATGTGATGAGATATGCATAATTAAGTCTGACTTCTTATCACAGTTTGTTACCATCAAAAACCTCCATAATAGATGCATTCAATAATACAGAGAGTGAAGTAGCTATTTACATATTACCTTGTGTTGCCTGACTGTGGATGTCAGAAACTCTGGAAATTGAGACTGTATATCATGCCTTCTATGTCCCACTGTTTTGCAGCCCAGATATTCCAAAGGTTCTTGACAGTAGCATCCAGAGGGTCACCCTCCTTGTGTTCAGGAGCTGACTCAGTTCTCAGTGCAATTAATCGTCATCTTTCCCAAAAATTTCATATCCTGTACAGGGAGGTCTTATGCTCAGTGTACTCAACCTTTTCCTCCTGCTGCTTTTAGAAAAAGGGAAAGGGTTATGTTAACAGAGCTAAGGCCTAACAGGCTTTAAACCTTCTTATTCTGCATGCTCTTCCTGCATAGATGATGAGTGGCATCCTTTTTCTGGGATAGGAATTTCTTTTCATATAAACCAAAGCAACTGGCTTCACACTTTTGTTACAGACGACTCATTAATATTGATTCTAGTTGATAAATAGAGGGGAGAGAGGCCAAGTAACAGTGAAAGTCTGTGCCTTGCTGTTGATGCATACCAGGAGTAAAAACACAAGGGTAAAGCTTCTTTGTGGATACCAAGGTGATGCAAGGAATGTCCACTTGAATGATTTCACATAGTAAATTAACAGCTGTAATAACAAACATAAAGGGTTTTTTTGTGATGCGTTGAAAGATGTGGTAATGTGACGAAAAAAACAAAAAGAAACAAAACAATTTGTTTTCTCTTTTCCAGTTTTGACCTTGTGGCTGTTGGAGGAATCTCTGTCACTCTAGCTTTTGACAGATCTCCTTTCATATCTGAGAAAAGAACACTTTGGTTGCCTTGGAACAGATTTATCATTGTAGACAAAGTTGTAATGCAAAGGACAGAGTCGGACTCACCATCTTGTGACATCAGTAGTTTTATCAGTCCAAATCCAATTGTACTCCCTTCCCCCCTGACAGCATTTGGAGGGTCCTGTCCTGAAAGAGGAACTGTTATTCCAGAGCTGCAGGTAATGAAAAGACTTTTCATTTAACAGTTTGTTCTGTTGCCGAACCAAGTTTAGACAATCTTTGAAGACAGTGAGCAGATAACTGCTGTAATGTCATTCACTTGGCAGGATAGCACCAATGCCTATCTGTTTAGTACTGTTTAACAAGATGCTGTTGTCTTTTTTCTTTCTTTAGTTTTTAATGTTTAAAGGTGCTTTATTTCTTACCTCCACACTGAAGAAAGTGGGGAATGCTAGCATGAATTATTATTGAAACCCTGATTTGTTGATAGTGATGTGCAAAACCATTCCTAGTTGCAGATGAACAATACAACTTCCCAAACATCAGTGTAAGACATACTTTGAACCTTCCTAGGGGTGTTTCATCCATTCACAGCTATATGTCAGATTCTTGGGGTTTTTTACTTTCTTTCCAAGGTAGAGCAATTTTAACATGATCTTTAGGACTTCTTTTTTAATTTAAATGTATTTTTTCTTGACACTCCAGTAAGTGTTTAAAATAATTTCTAATTAACCTTGTAATTAGCTATTCTTTTACTTGGGACTTAAAAGAGGTTGTGAGAGTCGAACACCCAACAAAACACAGCTTTGGTCGTATTAATAATGTCCTTAATTTCTAGTATGTTGTTTGAGTGGTTGGATTTTAAAAAATAAAGACCTCTTTTTGGTTATCTTTTAACTTCACTGAGCAAGTCTGGAAGATACTTTTGAGGGTACCTGTAGCCTCATAAAAGTGTTTCTGCTTTATTCTACATGTGAGAGACCTCTACTTGAACTCAATTATGTCTAAACACCTCCATAACTATTTATCATGCTTCATCCAGTTGATGGTCATAGCATTGCTTCACAGAATGTACTAAGTGAAACTAATGAACATAAATTAAGAATAACTGCTGCAAACCAGTAAGAAAAAACTGGGTCACTGTGCTCCACATGAGGTATGCCTGGATCTTCTTTGAACAGCAGGGTACCCAAAGATGCAGTCTACTCAGAAACTGCTCCCCAGTTCTTTCTTCTTAATTTTTGGATTTTTTTTTTTTTTTTGTCATTGGAGGCTTCTTAGAGTGTTGAGTTTCATTGTACAGTTCTGGGAATTGAGCAAAAATTAACTGAGAATACTAGGAGACAGAGATACATTAGCATGTATTAATGCATGAATATTTCTTCCTGGTTTTCTATTAAAAAATGAGAGGGGATGTCAGATGTATGACAGAGAGGGCAGCTGGGATGTCAGCAGGAAAGAAGGGGAACACTGCAAATCAGGAACAATAAAGGGAGCAGGATTTCCCTGGCAACACTACATTTCATATGTTGAAACGACAAGTGCTGGCAGGCCTCCAGCTGTACTGCAGCAATGCTGTGACAGTGATACTGTTGCAGTGTGTAAATAAAATGGGTTGAAAGTGAAGTAATCTATTGTTAGACGAGGAAAATTTTAAAAATGGGAAATAAAACAAAAGTTTGTCTTTTTCCAAGCATGATGAATTTAACATTGTGACAGGTTGATTCATTAGTACAGAAATGCACTAGCATCATTAACCTTATTAACCACAGTCTAATTTTCAGGTGGCTTTTGAGTGACTGCAGTAGTGTCCTCCAAGAAGCCATTCTCGTCTCTTGCCTGCTTTTCCTCACAGTCTGTCCCAGAACAGCTCTTTTCTCTCAGGGGACCACAAGAGCTAAATCCCTTTTTGTAGCTCTAAGGCCCATATCATTCAAAAGGTCAAGGCCAAATTTCTCTTTTCCCCTGACAAGCTCACAGCCTTTGCAGTCCCTCTATTTGCTGAGGGCCTATCTCCATTGCAGTGGGAACTGATACCACCCCGCAGTGGGCATATCCAAGCTAGCTTTAATCCAAGTAGTTCAGACAGCAGTACTGACAGCAGGGCTCTGGGATTTGAGTTCACTTGCACTCCCTGGGGACTTACCTGTGAGCGAGATGACTCTGATGCTCAGGCTGTTTCATCCTCACTGCTGTGTGTCCCCAGCTAGCTTGTTAGGTTCCTAATGCTGCTCCTTTGTAAACCATGCCCCTTCTTGCTGGAGCTTGGCCTAACTGCACAGATGGTTTAGCAGGAAGGTTTTCTTTCTTAACACTCCCAAAGTTAGTTATTGCCTCCAAAGCAGGATAGCATCTTCACATACAATGTATGTGATAGAAGGTGTGTGTATATTTTAAAAAATTTTACTTGTATTCCATTTAACAACACTTAAGTTAACCAAGTAATACAGACAAAGTAAAGCTGTGCAGCTTGTATGTAAGAAAATGTGCATGGACGCAGTATTTGCTCCCCAGTAGATAAGAGTAAAGCATCAGAGGAAGAGGCTCTTTATCAAACAGACAGCCTGCCATTCAGTAAGTTGACCAAGCAGTGTCTGATATTGGATGTTTTGTCATGTGCCCAAGCACTGCATTGCTGAAATAAACCCAGTTGTTTCAATGGTGCTGTGTTCACATCGTAATTGTGAAACATAAAATAATTACATGCTCTTACTATTACAATTTTGCATTTTTCTTGGCTATAGATGTAATGATGTGGTTTTTTCCAAGGTGGTCCAAGAGGAAATCGCAATTCCTTCAAGTTTTGTGAAGCTCAGTTATCTCAGTAGTCGGACACCGGGGTATAAAACTTTGCTGCGCATTATTTTGACACACACAACCATCCCATCTGGAATGGCAAAAGTCCATCTGATAGTTGCTGTTGAAGGTCGTCTGCTTCAGAAATGGTTTCCTGCGGCAGCCAATTTGGTGTACACATTCGCCTGGAATAAGACAGATATATATGGACAGAAGGTTTCTGGTCTGGCTGAGGCAATGGGTATGTAGAATCAACTTACGTAAGCAGAAGCACTCACACACATCAAGCCAGGAAAATATGGCAAATAAATTTTTTTGCTGCGCCTACATTCTTTTAAATCAAATGCCTCTTTAGCTAAAGTCACTGAAGAGACTTGTATGATTTCCTAAGAACATTTATTTTCTTGTTCTTCCAATGTCATCTTTCTAATTTAATCAATTTGAAAATTCCCTTTTCCCTCAGAGAATGGTTATGTACTAACAGCATTATATTCAGCTGTCTCTGTTTTTGAATGTTACTTTGAATATGACCTTTGTTGTGTCATTCTTTCTGTCATGTTTTGGCTGTGACATTTAAAATGTCATTTCCGCTTAGGGTTTACAAAATTGTAACTTTTGGGCATCCTTTCTTTACTACATTTCGTATCTCCAACAATTAGAACTAATTGATTTGTTGTTTAAAGATGTTTATTCGCAAATCATCATGTTTCATAGGCTTTGTTCAGCAAGCAGCACAGGCTGTTCTGAGAATTGCTACAGAAGTGCTGTCTGTGCAAATACATTTTATTTAGCCAGCACTTTTTTTCATTAATTTCCTGATTTGTTTTTTTAAAGGCTTTCTCTTTTTTAATTTAATTTTGATGTTATGTTGCTTAATGGACTAATAGATGCTTTGTATTAGAATTATTTACTTTACAAGCAAAGCTTAGTATTGTGGATTAACCCCATTCACTTCTGTAGCAGTTCTGTTTGCTTCTTGTGTCAGGGCAGTTATCTCCAGGAGCGCTGGCAGATCAGGCTATAAGGCAATAAGGCTGTAAGGCAAGAGTAGCAAGGGCGGCACAGAGACGTGCACTCTCGCAAGGAATATGCCTCGTTCCATAGATGAAAACACTGTTCTGAGGGGCAGCCAGGAGCTTCCTTCGGGATCTGTTGTGTTGTCCATGCAGGCAGAGTGCCTGCAGAATGACCTGTGCAGAGCCAAAAGGTGCCAGCCAGGCTCTGCAGCTCTCAGAGCCTCTGGTGCGTGACGCTGTTACTGTGTTCTCCCAGACTGGTGGTCTGGGAGGCGGCTGTGTGGGGAGGTAGTGGGCAGAAGGAGGATTATAGCATTTTCCTGCTCATTTATTCCCTGAGAATGATGCAGGCATAGACAGACATGGATGTCCATGATGGGTTATGAGACCAAAATGTGGAGTATGATTACGTAGTGCAATACGCAAAGGAAAATGTCAGACAAGAAGCTTTTCCCAGAGCTGTAGTCCTACTGTCTCCTTCAATACACACAACAGGGGCTGCCGCCTGCAGGGACATTCCCACGTTGTCTCCTTACCCGTGGGCCACACATTCATGATCACATTCATTTGATCATGAAATGAGCCAGATCAGGAACAAATTCAGCTGAAAACTGAAGCAACCAAGAAATAAGTGATACATTTTTGGCTTCATTCGTTTCCTGATCTGCTGTGAATGCTCATTCCAACTGTAGCTCACACATTGCATTGACCTAAAGAAATCCAAACTCCATCCTTGGTGTAAGGTCTCCAGAACTGCTGCATCATCCCTCCTATCTGGATCTGATCTTCCACTTCTGGCTCACATCTGCAGAAGGGTGGGCAACTTTTTGCTGGGGTCAGTCACGTGCTGGCACTGACACCAGGGTTCTGAACATCCCGGATGTGGTGTGTGGCAAGGAGCAGCTGAGAAGTGCCCTTCTCAGCCTCTTGAGATACACAAGACCCTGTGAAGGGGCAGATCCAGCTTCCTCCCATTGCTGATACCAGTTCCTGGTTTTTTTTGCAGTGAGGGAAGGTGTTAAGTGAGTTGTTGGCACATCTTTTTGCAAATCCAGAAATAAAAAAATACTCCAGCTTGCCCTTCAGCACTCCCATGGGTAATCAGGCAGAACCAGGCAGGTCACGGGTGCCACCTGGGGCTTTCCTCAGCACGGCTACGTGTGCCCTGTGTCCAGAGGCTGTCACAGTGCATGTTTACATGTTTGAGAGGAAACAGTTGACTACACTGCTCACACTGCACACACACACATTTAAGAGTCCTCTAATGATTGTGAAGTCCAGTACATATCTAGACATTAAAACATTTTAATTCAAATGCATAACATCTCATTAAATGATACTGTAGTTAGTTTCCCAAATTAGGAGTAGATGAGTTTAATGTGTTTAAATATGAATAAAGCTTACAAAATAGTGCTGGATAACAACTTTTAAATAATTTAATTGGTGGGTAATTTTTTTAATTCTTTTCCTTAAAGTTTAGGTTAATTATTCTACTTTCAAAATAGGAGCAAAAATCTTGATATTTTAAGTGCATTACTAGCATGCTTTGTTAGATTCCAATAAAGCTTTATTTCATTTGACACACTGTAGTTACTCAGGGACCTTTATCTGCATCCATTATATGAATTTTTGTCAAAATAATGTCCTCTGCCAGTATATTACCAATATTTAATAATGCATTCTGTTCAGTTTTCATTTTAATTAAATTAAATTGGAGCAGGTTGAAGTCCTGGAACTCAGGATTATAACCATCTGCTTTTGGTTTTCTAAATACTATAAGCATCTATATTTTTCTTCAGGGTTATTGACAGCACTGATCACATAACCAGTTACAGAAAACAAGAATTTCTGAGCATATTTCCACAAGCAAATGGTTCTGTTTAGACTTGTTGGAGAAATGTTTGCTGGCACATGTCCAGTCCCCAAGCTCCTCACAAGAGGCCATTTTCTCAGAGTAACAACTGAGATGACAAAGCAGCATTTTTTTGTTCTGAGTAAATAAGCATCATGTGGATGTTGACACACAAAAGCTTGGGCATAAAGTTGTCCCCTTGTAATATAACACAAGAAAAAGGTTTCAGTCAAATCCTCAGTAAATGCTCCTGTATAACTCCATACAGACTCCTGCAAGCCCCTGCATCCCACTCAGCAGCACTGACGGGTCTGCAAGGACGAACCTTCTTGGGGGTGAGCGTACACCAGCTCTCAAACAGCCCTAGCTGGCGCTGTGGTTGAGTACATTTTATTCGTTGTTCAAAGAAGATGGATGCAAATAAGTACAAATATCTCAGGGGAGTTCGAAATAGAGGTTACTGTCCCGGTTAATCGTGTCTTTTATTTCTTACCTGTATTTTGGCAACAGCCTTTAAGCTGTAGGTCTGGCACCAATTATCCTTTTCAATAGTTGTATGAAGAGAATTGGGTTTTGGTACAGATGATCAGTAGATATTTCGAAATCCATTTTGAGACTGCAAAGAACTGTACTTGCTGACTCAATGTCTAAAACCATAGTCACTGAAGTTCACATTCATACAGTGAAATCTCAGTCACCTCAAAAAAATGCTATAAATTAATTGGATCAGAAAGTAACACCCCACAGTGAGGGTAAACTGACTGAGATATTAATTTCACTTACAAAGTTACATTTTTAAATGTTTGTTGCATTTTAAATGTTTGTTACAAAGTTACAAACCTGCCCCTAACAAAATACTTACTTCTCAAGTGGCACTGTAATCATCCTGTTGACTTTACCAGTATTATGCTTTGCTTGGTTACTTTGCATGCAAAATGACTGATAGGAAATTTTCATGAATGGTACAGCAGGACTGCCAGTTAGATGGCTCAGGAGACCCTCTTTAAGATCACACAAATACTTCTTTTTGGAGCATAGGTGTCTGTCGCGCTCCGGGGGCGGCCCAGCGGGCGGCCGAAGCTGCGACCTTCCAGAGAGAGCGTCCCGCAGGGGAACTGCCCGTCCAGGGGGTCTGTGCAGCTTCTCCGAGCAGAGGGTGGCCTCAAAGGTGTAGCAACTCTGGCTACAAGTGATTTCAGCTCGTAGTGATTTCAGCTCAGTGATTTCAGCTCGTATGAGGCCACCCAGGCAGGCCCGGGGACGGAGAGAGACGAGGGAGCCTGGCGTGGTGAATTCCACAGGTAAGCTTTATTCAGCCACCCCTGTGAAGGGAGCCAGCGGCCAGGCTCTCCTGGGGTCAGGGGTACAGCCAGGGTGTTTATATAGGGAAAGGCAGGGGTGAGGTGGACACGGTTAGCCAACAGGGTATAGACAATCTCCATAAGGAGAAGCAAGGCGTGCTGGGCCTGCTTTCTGGTCAGCGTAACCTAAAAAGTTCTTATCTCTTGGGAGGCTCAGGTCTCAGACACCTTTTCTCCACGGGAGGGCAGACGGCTCTGGTGCCAGGGCCTGACAGACCTCCACAGGTGTCTTTCATAAATACGGGTATGTTTGCATAGCAGCGTGGTTGTAGACACACACAAAGTGAGCCATATGTCTCTCACTGATGAGAGAGGACAGAAAGACAGCTGTGCACAGTAACTGTGAGAGCAGGGAACAGTGAACTTCTAAGAAAGAGGGTGATAACCTCTGGAGGTTATTTGGCTGCTCAGAAACATCAGGTGTAGGCCGGGCATAGTGATGCTTTATAGAGTTAGCTCCAGCCCTGGTAAAGATGCCCCAGCGGATCCGTGGGCCTGGGTTCCAGATGCTGTAGGTTGTTGTGCCTCCCTTGCCCAGCTGCCAGCACAGCCCCTCCCAGCAGCTGGTGAACTGTCCTGTGGGTCCCTGACGGGTCACTGAGCCAGGCTGAGGGGCTGCATTTCAGGGCTTTGCTCTTTTCAAGTGCACACAGCTGACCCGGGATTGAACGTGTTAAGCACATGACTGGAGGAAAGAAGTTAATGTGTAGGTGGCAAATGTGAGGTTGCTTCACAGGAAAAATCTGCCCTTTATCTTCTCTCTGCATTAACACCTAGAAAATAGTGTGTTCGGTTACTGAACCTTGATGACTCATCCCAGCACAGGATGTGGCTGTTCTGGAAGTTCCATGCCCTTACTTGGGCTCTCAGCTCAGGGTGGTACCCAGAAGCTTTGCTGGTGCTGGTTGTAAGTGCTCCTGTAACAGAAGAATTGGACAAGGTGGCTGCTGGACCCTCAAACTGAAACCTGTAATGTTGGAAACATGCAATATTTACAGTACTTAAGGAGATGTGATTTTTACAAGTCAGAGTTTAGCTGCAAAAACAGGCTCTTTCTCCTAAAATGGTGAAGCTGTTACTGTAAGGAACAGCTTTCAGTTTGCCATAAAACATTTATCTTACAAACACAAATGCTCCCTGTTAGAGCTGGTCAAAATATTTTGATTGTATACCATAATGGAATTTAGGTGGTATTAAAACTATTTATGGTTTAAGTAAAATATACCTAAAGCTGTTACATAGAAAAAGTGAAAAGAAACTATTAAAAATGTTAAATATTTTTTAAATTTTGTATCTTAAAATACTTTTAAAACATTTTTATTTTGGAAAGGTGGAACTATTTCAGTATTTCCTAGGTCAAGTTATGGAATTTGGTTTAAAAATAATATTCTTCCTTCATGAATGAGTTTCACTGAAATCTAGTAAAGTTAGAGATAAGTAATTTTTTTGAAAGGTTGGTATATTAGAGATATCGTTTTGTTTTGTTTTATGGAAGTACTAAAGGAAAAGGGTTTTAATCAATTTGAGTTCCCCAAGACGCACCATGTATAGAGTAATTCAAGATTTTTCATCAGATATTTTGGTAATGTGTAAGCCTGTTAAGATGAATGTGTAATTTTAGAAATGTTCAGCTTGTCAATCCATTTCTGCCAAACTATAATTTTTACAGTCAGCAAACAAATTAAAACCAATTTGTTTTAGCATAGATTCTTTTCTATTTAAGCTGGTTTTCAGGTAATTAGCAGAAATGCAATAAACAATCAAGTCAAGAGTTATTGGAGGAGATTTATAATCTTATGAAATCCACAACTGATACCATAGACAATTTTCTGCTTTGAAGTAGTAGTAACTATAGCTTTAATAACACACTAATCTCTTAAAACCCTTTATTCAAAAAAATACCATTCAACAATAGCAATCAGGCAGAGGAAAATTAGTGGCATCATTACTTGACAGATGAATATCAAAACCTGGAATGAAAAACTGCCTAGCAGTTCACAGAGAAAAAGGTAGACTGAGAGATCTTTAATTATTTGTTTCCAGTGTCGGTGGGATATGAATATGAAACATGTCCTGATTTTATTCTGTGGGAGAAGAGAACAGTAATCCTTCAAGGCTTTGAAATGGATGCTTCAAATCTGGGTGGCTGGTCTATAAACAAACACCATGTATTAAATCCACAAAGTGGTAAGTCCCTCCTTTGTTAACTGCCCACACAGAAGGAGAATACAAATTTTAAAGGAATTAATTGTTCAGATTTTAAGTGTTACACTTCCTAATGTGTAATCCTCTTTGAATGTGCACCCTCATTTATTGAGAGCTGAACTGTAAATGCCATCTGAAAGGATATTTTTAATGTTCTGGCTCCCAGGGTTTAGACATTAATATCACTGACTCTTGCAATCGCTAACACATTGTGGTCATTTGGATGGGAAAAGGGCAAACTAATTTGGGTTCATTCTCACACAGCTGGTATAGAAGTGCCACATTTCAGGTCAGTCTGTAGTGTGTTATATTCTCAGTGAAGTGTCTTCACCCCTAATTCATCCTATGACTGCCATCAGTTCGTAGCAACACAGCCTCAGGCAGACAAACCCTGCTTGATCACAGACCAGCACTTCCAAACCCACGCTACCAGTCCAGTGTGCAGCAGCTTTTGTGGCTCCCCACTCTGTGGAGAAGCACAATAAGTCACTCCTCAGTACAAGCAATCCAACACATTTCAAAGCATTAGTAAAAAACCTGTAAATGCTTTTGGTGTCATAACATTAACCCTGCAAGAGAGATTCTTCAAGCATGGAGGCTTGAATATTTTTTCCCATTGCTTTTATTTTATACCTGGGGAGGTTTCTTTTCCTCCATGAACATCTGTGATCAGGAACTAGTGGGGCTAAATTATTAAAACAACACTTGTAGATAAGTTATGGTAACTGTATGTGGTTTTGCCAATAAACAGATATCTCATGGTCCAGGAGAAGAGAAACTTGAGGTCAGATTTTAGCACTTATAAGTCAGCAAGAGTATTGGATTCAGTAAAGTTCTCTCAATTTGCTCCAGCTGAGAGTCAGTCCAATAAAATCTATTCCTATCTGCAAACCTCTCTTGATGAAGATTCATGCACAGATGTATGGCTCTCAAGTTTTACAAGTTCTGTTGCTGAATGCACAGCTACAGTATAAATATTCCAAATACAAAAGGTCAGATTTAGTTTGTAAATTATCTGGATTTCTGTTTTGATTTAAAATAGTTTGACATTTTAAACAGCAGTTCCTTCATTCGCTGTCTTATTGGTTTGTATAGATTGTCTCTTTTAAATGCCAGCTATTGACATTTAACACAAAGAGAAATCTGACCTCAGTCAGCTGAGCCCCCAACTGTGAGTCCCATAGTCTGCTCCTTAGTGCCAATTTACCACTTGCATGGTTTAATTTCAAGACTAAATTGCTGGCAGTAACTCCAATTTATATGACTGTCTGATAACTGCAGTGATTACTACTACAATTCCCCCCATAGGCACTAGCGTGTTCTGAGATTTTGTGAAGTATACAATTATAATCCAAGCAGGGCTAAGCCATTGCTCTCCTGAGCACAAGGTATGTGGTGACAAATTGCTTCCTGTCCCCATCTCAGCTGTGTGGCTGAGAATGCCAGAGGGCATTCTCCTCTCAAGCCACTTCCTCTCAAATCAGCTGGGCTGGCCCACTACATGGGTGGGGAACGTGCAGCTTCTTACACCTGCTCCTCTTCCTCGCATATTCCCATTGTGCTGGACACGGATCAAGGCTGAAGTCGGGGAAAGCTGCCGAACATCTTTACACAGGAAGGGAGGGGAGGTTCTGAGCACATCTGACTTGAAATCCAGGGACTCTTCTCTTTGCAGTTTGCATATCAGAGATCTCCAGTGAGGCAACAAAGCCCAGGCTCGGGGATGCATCAGGGGTTCCTCAGGACTATCACGGCTTTGAGCACCCACACCTGACTGGTGTACAAGAACTAGAAAAGCAGCTAAGGGCAGAAAAACAATTACTATAACAAAGCTAGTTCACACCTACCAGAGCAGCCTGTAGGTTAATATTAAAGCAACAAAACCAAATAATGAGCTGTGGTAACCAAAAGGATAAAAGTAACAAGAGTGCTTCTGGTCTTACCTAGAAACAAGTGAACTGCACTTCCATTTCAGATATATAAAATGGGCTTTAAATAGGGACAGGAATATGATTCAAACCAGAATTATGTATTTCAGACTTATCTTCGTGCCACCATGACTGATCTGAAAAGCATTGAATAGCCTTCTTGAGCATGAATATATTAAGATTTTTCACTTTTAATTAAAGCATCTCCTCTGTATGTGTGAAGAGCTGCTCTTTTTAGAAGGGTGAAACTTTCCTGATTTTGAAACACTGCCACTGGATTAACTACAGAAACAGCATTGGAATATAACATTCTCTGCTGCAAATTGCAATTTTATTTTCAAACTAAAACTGGAAGCACTTTGCTTGATTTACTAGTCCTGAAGAGCTTATATGTAATTTCAGCCACTAAGCCTGATCTCCCAGCAGGTCGGCTACTGTGCACAACATTCCTGCTCAGAGCCAGGGTAGATATTCTTCTTTCCCTTCCCATGAAGGCTGCTCATTTTAGAGAAGTTACAGAATAAGCTGAGTTAAAAGAAATAGATGCAATTTTACAGACTTGCAGTTAATAGTAAGTTGTGGAGGTACATGTATTGACATGCAGAAACCTTAGCAAGTGAAAACTGTGTTCTACTGCCAGATGTAAGGATTTACAAAAAGAATGAAAAAAAATTGTGCCTGATTCCAGCAGAATTGATGTGAAATAACAAATATTGTTCCAATGTGGCTGTCACTGGAAACTAGAGTTTTTGAAATGTATGCAGTTTTGTATCAGTCTGGCTGTTAGGTTAACAAAGGATCACATCCTGTTCTCGGCTATACACCACTGCTCTTTCCCCACTTTTTTCTCCCCACCAGTTTGGATGTTTGATCACTTCTGATCTGTGACATGATTAGAGTTTAATGTTTTCTGGTACAAAGGTTTTTGTCAGTTTGGAAGATTGTTAGGACATGTCTCACAATCAAGAAGAGAACAGATACCATAAATATTAGTTCCTGCATAGAGGTCTTCTAAAAACACCTGCATCTCATGAATACAAATGAATGTGGTATCAACCGATTTTTCAGGGTGTTATCTGAATTAAGTTTTTCTTCTGATGGGCAAGTGCGTTGATTCTGTTTTTATTTATCTGGGGCAAGGAGGAGTAGTTTCAGAGGGACTTTATGCTTTAAGGTGATTTCAACCCCACTGCAACACAGCATCAACTAAAATTAAAGCAGGAGTTCGAAAGCCTGATATTAGGCACACACTTACATTTATTGACAGCAAAACATATTCTACAGAGCCCTAATTATTTACTGGCGTTTGTAAGAGGTTGTTGAAAGATTATCTTAACATTGTCATTTCAGACAAAGGGCAGCATCTTCATTTCATAGTATTTTTATCCACTGCATAAGAGTGAATATTGCCATTTATTTTACTGGCATATTTCCAGGACGCTTTTTTTAAGCTATCATTCAAATAAATCTATGCATTCTGACCTCTATTTTTCATAAATAATTTTTTAAAAATATAATTCTCTTCAGAATAGCTGTGGTAACATTCAGTAATTTCCAAGGTGAATTTTAGCTTCAGATTTACCTGGAAGTCACAAAAAAATAGCTTAAACAAAAGTTGGTAGAGACAATACATAAATACATTTGCTATACTTTGGGAAAACTCAGACATGTCTCAACATGTACTTCTTGCAGTGTCTAGGATATTCTCATTTGCCAGCATGAGTCCTCCAGAAAGTAAATTCCGTTGTGTTTGTTCCTTTAATAGTGCCAATTTTCTGATGAAGTACTGGGCTTTTCAAGGGAAATAAGAAATAGTGGACTAGGATCTGAAAGAGTACCTATCTTATGTTCAGCAATAGCCAAATTCTTGCAACAACATGTCATTTCGAAGATACTTCTTAAATATATTACCACATTGTTACTTAAAATAAACACTATAGCTATCAGCTTGAGAAAACACATCTTTGTACTAGTTCTAGTTACTAACCTAGTAATTGAGAAGACTTTCAACAATGTATGCTGCAGAGCAATGCTAGAGTACACCGGGAAGATGTTTTAGCCTTTATGGCAGAACATAGTATATTATTGTGGGAAGACATTCACTTGTACCTCACAATTGTTCCTTGACTCTTAACTTGGCTTTGCTGCACTCGGCACCATTTTTATATACCATGAAGGACTCGCAGTTAAATTTGAATATTGATTTTGTACTGCCACTCGGTGCTCTTTTGTGAAAAATGCATAGTAGTCCTGCTATTAATCTCCTTTAATTAAATATTCAAACTGCCTAAGAAATTCCTCTGCTACCTAATAAAAATTTATGAATAAAATGAATATTAAAGCAGTAATCCCCAAGAAATCAGATAGCACTGCAATTAGCAGTCAGTTTGTTAGAGCATTAACCAACCATGAGTTCTCCTCATGATGTTGGCTTTAAAATAGCCACTAGCCACTACTGAACAAAATGGTGACAGTGAAGTTTGGGATGAAAAAATTGGAAAAGATTAGTGGAACTGTGATAGTCTTTAAAATATCAGATGTTTGTTGCTATTTTGGTAGTCTGGCTTTCTAGAGGATTTCATAATCCAAAACTGCAGAATAGTTTAAATGCCATACATTTGCTTATTTTGTCTCTGTTTTCTTTCCTCCCCTCCCTTCAGGAATTGTGCACAAAGGAAATGGGGAAAATATGTTCATTTCCCAGCAGCCTCCAGTCATCTCCACTGTGATGGGCAATGGACACCAGAGAAGTGTCTCTTGCTCCAACTGCAATGGGCTTGCCCTCAACAGCAAACTCTTTGCCCCAGTTGCACTTGCTTCTGGGCCTGATGGAAGTGTCTATATTGGGGACTTCAATTATGTCAGACGGATCTTTCCCTCTGGAAATTCAATTGGCATATTAGAATTAAGGTAAAAAAATAATTGGCTTTCTCTGATTAGTGTGCATAATCCTGGCTGTGATATGCCTGTGAAAGCTAGGGTGAGCTTTCATCCCTTGAGACTTGAAGAAAAAGCCACATGTAGTTGCTTTGTGGCCATGGGTGTCATCATCAAACTAACTTACCAGAAAACTTACTCTTACTTCTAATCATCAGTTAAACAGGGTGTTTTAAGTGGCCCTTAGAACAGGTCTTGCATAATGAATTTCTGCAAATTGAAGAATTAATAAAGCTGATTTTTCTTCCTGTTAGGTTTTTCATACATTCTATCCAAAAGTTAAAATATACCATGATGCATGTTTTTGAAGAAAACTGCATCATTCCAAACAAACATGCAGAGTATCATGTCAAATCACAGCACTGGGCCTATAGACTTACCATGTTTACAATTAATACAATTGCACTGTTCCTCATGCAGCAGAGGATGTGGCTCAGTTTAAGCAGACAGGAGCAAACCTGGCATCACTGATGTGCCAGGGGCTGAGGCTGTGCTGCCCTTAACGACTCCCCTGTAATTATCACCCCAGCTTCCCATTCCCTTTGAGGGACACAGGGGAAGACAGGGAAGATTCTGGACATTAATACAAGAAATTTCTCTTACTTAACATCCACCTAGCTAACATTGCTGGTGATGATTCTGTGTGCTGATTGTTCAGAATTAACTTGGCAGTGTGTGGGCAGTGCAAAGGAAACAGTCTGAGAGAAAGAAATACCAAGTAAGAGGATAAACAATGTTTTGTTAGTGGGATACAGCTCTGTGAGCAGTCAGGCAAAGAACACAGTTCTGTCAAGGACTAACATTTCTTGTCTTTTTCTTTCTTTTTAAACCTGAACCGATCTGTCTTTTCAGGAATAGAGACACAAGACATAGGTAAGTAAAACGCAGTAACTGATACGTGAACCATGTTCAAGGAGACAGTCTTACAAAAGTCCTGTTAGAAGTCTGGATACAGAGAAACACTCTGAATTCAATAAATATAAATGTTAATAAATACAAATGTTAATCAAATTTGCCTTTGTTTATAGTACAGAAGATTTGATTTGTTCCCATTGAAGGAGTAAAGTGTCCCTCTAAAAATCAGTTTGCTGATCACCAAGAAGAGATGGAGAAGTTTAAACCTGAACACTGAGAGTGCATTTCATAGCTGTCATACCCATTTTCACATGGTGTTTGACTGATCACAGATACAGCCATCCAAGGAAACTGGAGTTTCAGCTACAAAATAAATAGTTTAAAAGGCTACAGAAACACACTATACTTTCGTGGACTGTGCTTTAGAGGTTCTAGGATACCACAAGCTTTAAAATCTGTCAGTTACAGAGTGTGCACGGAGAGCCTAGAACTGAGGATGCTGTCACAGCTCAGTCCTTGCTGCTCCAGCTGAAGACAAAGCAAGTGGCTTTCCCCCTTTCCAGCTGGCATTTTAGCATTGCAATGTAGGGATTTCTTTAAAGGAATGAACACTGCACATTCAGCTTCTACAACAGACGGTGAGGGAGTTGGTTCCATCAATCCAGCTGCAGAAGTGATGTTGCACGCTAGAGACAGCAAGGCACCCTGACTCCTTAAAATAAACTTCTTAGCCTTCCAGTACTTAAATGAGATAAATAAACCAGCACTAGTACAACATTACGACAGTAACTTCATGGCGTAGTAGGGAGCAGAATGTGGACTGAACTGCATTTACAGCATGAGAGTATTGGTTGGAATAGCTCACTTTAGCCACAGGACTGCTATTGAGTACTATAAATTATTTACCAGATTATGTCACATCTCATATATTTTGCAATTAAAACTTAAAAAGGAAGAATAATTCCTAGTTGGTAAGTGCAAGTTTATGTTTTTTAACTGAAGGATTGTTTCCACTTGCTTTAAACTGACCAGTATCTTTGTAAATTAAATTTCTCTATAATTAATTCAGAACATAAATCAGCTTTTATATTTAGAGGTTTCTTTTGTAAAGTAGATTTTTTTAATACCTGTTCACTAGTACTAGTTTCTTGAGATGAGCTTCAACTGTAATTAAATCAAGTTATGATGATATTCAAGTACCCCAGCCCTTTTAATTACAGTAATAATTGTCTCTGTCACTATTCTGTCCAAGTGAATTTTGTAGAAAATCGAAGGAAATCGCTTGCAGTTAATGTAGTCTTTGAGGTGATAGGGGAGTACTCGACAGTCCCACTGTGTGCCATTCTCTTGAGTCTGTAAAGATCATAGTCATGGTGGAAATTTCTAGAATGCTCAAAGAAACACGTAGAAGCAGCAGGTAAAAGATGGCTCCTGACAGTCCACGCAGGAAAAGGCTTCAAAGTTCAGCTCCTCTACACAACTTCTGGCCTCCAAAAGAGCAGGGGAAGAAGAGTTCTTTTTACCAGGTAAAAAGAAAATACTATATAAAAAGGGAGAGTTTGGCAACCAGTAAACAGAAAACGCCACTGATCTTATTTTTGACTGTTTACAAACAACTTAACCCATTTGTTTTTCTTGTCATCAAAATTTTAATAAGATACAGCAAAGCTTTTTAGCTGGTAAAAATGGAAACTAAACTTCGAGAAAAATATAGAGAAACATTTAGTACAGAATAGTACTGAAAAGATTAATTTTAAATCCTAGTCTACTTCACATAGTTTTCAAAAGGCTAATTTAAATCAACTCAGATTTCTATCTGATTACAATCTTCTGCAAAAAGAGCAAGTTTTTTTTAAATTGTGTTCCATTTTTTACTAGTACTCTTTAAGCATTTTAGTATGCAAGTCTAAGCATAAACATGAAGAGTTTTCTAACAGCTGGTCTATTAAATGTAACGACAAGGATGACAGAAAATGTGTCTACAAGGAGAGTATAGAGTGACCCTTGCTTCTCTGCAGTTTCTGCATACTGAACAACATGTTTATTTAAAATCTAGTATTCTCCTTGCAACTTTTTTCATAGAAATGTTTTATTTAAAAGTCATAATTTGGCGGGTCAGTCACTCCTGACCTCAATACAGAGAGCAAAAATGGTTCTTAATGTTTTCAACAAATGAAATTTTATAGTGGGGATACTTTGGCATTAATTGGTTTTAGCTCATCCTCTTACTCATCTTTCATCATACCACTGCCCTCACATTCCCTGTGGTTGCTTGGACTAGGTTTCACATCTGTTCCCCAGCTCTGGGAATGTCGCTGAGCATTGTCAAACCCACCACAAATAGAACTGGCCAAGGTGAGAGGAGGAACTCACTTCGCAACTTTGTTGCAGCAATCTTAAGTGTTAGTTAATTGTACCAGTATTAATAAAATATCTCTTAAAAAATAAGAAGAGGGGGGTATTTTTTACAATCTTTTTAATCTAACTGGGCATATAGGACCCAGCCTTGTCAGAACCCAGAAACTTGTCAGAAATCTCCTCCTCCCCCTTAGAGGAACATGGTAGTTGTTAAAAATATTGTCTGAGCACCTAAACTTTCAGCCTGTGCCTGTCTCCCACCATTTCAGTAACCAACTGTGTGATTAAAGGATCTCTGTCTGGATTTTTAGTTAGGCTCCACTGCAGGCTCAGCAGGCTCAGGACAGTAGCATGGCATGCCATGCACTTAAAAGATTTCTTCAAACTGGAAATTAACTTTGCACTGAAAAGGAAACTAAAAGTCTTATGGGATAATAAGATGCAACCCAGTTCTCAGATTAGAATTTATGATCCCCACCATTTAATTAACATATGTAAATATTTTTTAAAATAACATTTTATAATCTCAATAAGGCAGTGACAGTGCATGAATTATGGGGCATTAATTCATGCCTAGTTGCACTGACAGGACTTGGCCTTGTGCCTTGCTTCTGACAATAAGAGTCGGCATGAATTAAGGCACCATGTTTCACACCTTCATATTTCCTAAGGTTTAGAAACAGATAAAAATAACCAAGAGTATTTGTGCCCATGGAGAACAGTCTGTGATTCACTTTGCTGCAACTCACAGATTTGTTTTCAGTGCCAAGAGTACTAGACGGTATCAGATATAGAAAAATGACCTTGCTTTTGATAATAATAATTATAACTAAGCTGAAGTCACTCCAGTTAGCTTTATCCTGAGTGGTTTGGTACTCCCAACTCCCCCAGTACCAGTCCCTGGCCCCGCTCACTGACCCATAGCTCACTGGTCAGGCTCTGTAGCAGGACACTGGTGGTGTTTTGAGCTGCTCTCACTTATGCCTCTGTCCTCTTCATCACTGAGCTGATGTCTTCAGGTAAGTAGAATACAATTGTTATGCTGCCACAGAGATGTAGAAGAAAAAACAAGTTGACTTTGATGCTCGTCTCTTCTGTTTTAGTACAAGTCCTGCACATAAATATTACTTGGCCGTTGATCCGGTGTCAGAATCCCTTTACTTATCAGATACCAACACCAGAAAAGTCTACAAAGCAAAATCTCTCACTGAAACAAAGGATCTGGCCAAAAATGCAGACGTGGTGGCAGGAACAGGTGATCAGTGCCTTCCTTTTGACCAGAGTCACTGTGGGGATGGCGGAAAGGCATCCGAGGCCTCTCTCAACAGCCCAAGAGGTAAGAAAAGACCATATCTGGGGTACTTGGTGTTGGTCATCTGTGATTTCCTTCCATTATTTAGGAACTCAGATGCAACTGGATGTACAAAAATGTGTCTGTGGCAATGATTTAACCAACTATTAAGCCAAATCACTTCATGAGGCTTGCTCATGTCCACAGTACTTTATGAGGGACCAGCGTGGGCAGCACGCTCCAGCTTGAATCCTCTGATTACTCTTCCCTGTATGACAACACTCCTATTTCATTACCTTTCAATTGCAAGGTGGAAACATTTAATTATATGTAACTCTTAAGCAAATTACATGGTTTCAAAGTCCATTTTTTAGATTTTATGCATCAGGTGGGTCTTGTAATGTTAACAGAGCTTACTCATACGCAGTAAGTCAAGGCTGTTCAAATCAGCCAGCAAAATCAAATGTATTTGGAACTCTAGTTTGTCCTTTCTTATTAACACACTTTGCAAAAGATGAGCATCTCCCCTGCTGCACATGAAGTAAGCATTTTGCTGCAGCCTCCCTGTCAGAGTACATCCAGTATTGTCACAGGCAAAACGCATATGAAGCCTTGAATCCCCACCAAAGCCACAATTAATCCCCTTGCAGTATGCATTAGAACAGCAATAAAGTCTCTGGATTTGGTGCTCTAAAGCAGCTGATCACTCTCAACTCCCACTGAGATCTCTGGAACAAAGGGTACTCAGCAGCTCCCAAGGCAGAGCTCTGCGTGGGCTGTGCTGTGCTTCCCCCGCGCCAGCTCACAGCTGGCTCAAAGGAGGGGGTTCGATCATTCTTCGTGAGCTAATAAAGGAAGGCTGTACATCAGTAGGAAATGAGAATGTATATATGTGACTGCTAAAAAAGCTGTTAGCAGGGAAACCTTCTAACTTTCCCAGCACTTCTGTGAGATTTCTCTCCTTCTCTCTTTTTTCCCAAGCAGAACTATTAGAAACAATTCTAGGAGTTTTTGTAAACTAATTAGTATCGTGCAGCTGTGTACTTTGTTTTGGATTTCTTAGGAGATATTTTAGGGTGAATGTTTTGAGGAACTGACCAATGGGTTTGGTAGGTAGCTAAGCTCAAGGTCGAGTTACCTCCTGCAGTTTTTCTGTGAACATCAGAAGCAAGCTACATTCATAGAGCCGTTCTGTATGTTAATAAATAGTTCATTTGCTTTGCCTTATTCACCCTGGACTCCATGTCGTTGTTAATGGGACACTGCGACATATATACAGGCAGAAATACCTCTAAGACAAGCAAATAATCCTGGTTCAAGGTTTAGCAAGAGACACATTGTAATAATAGAGTGACTAGCATGGCTTTAATGATACAAGGTAAGTGTGAGGTAAGAACAAATAAACATTAATCTTCAGGCAGCTAATTAATGTAATGAATCACTTCTAAAAATAGTGGAAAACAAAGGTTTTGAGATCTTTTATCAGGAAAGTGTGATTCTGTGAAAGTGATCGATGTTTTATTTCTGATTACAGTTGATTAAATCCAATTACAATACAATCAGTTGTTCCGTCTTATCTTCTAAGTGGGCAAATATGTTGATGACAATGTTGTGATACACTGTTTACTTTAAAGATACCCATACTTACTTCCTTAACAGAAAGTTCTAGTCATAAAGAAATTAAGAGCAATAAAAACACGAATGAGGAGTTCTGGGGCAGCCAGCAATTATTAAAAAGAAGTTGTCAGCGGACAATGACTCTTCTATTGGCAAATTTAGGCAGTGACTCCCAGGTGCTTTAGATTTATGCATCTCTTCTAAATAATGTCAGTTTGAAATGATCAGATTTGTTACATTTTTTATTTTAATCTCGAGGAAGTCTGGACTGCCACATGCCCTTTTTGTACAGGGCCTAACAAAATAGAGCATCAGCTCATGGTCACCAGCAGTGTGATCAGTGTAGCTCCATAACAGCCTAATAGGTACAGGTCCTTGTTTTCCCCTAAACTGTAAAAGGTTGAACAACCCTGGAAAGTAGAAGGAAGTACTTGCCTGGTACCCATAGATCTTTCTTAAGAAATAGAGATGTCTCCCATACTTTAACACAGTTTTAGAGATTCTTTTGGATCACTTATTTTGCTTGTTCTTGAAATACTTGTCGAGTCAGAAGATGTCATATTTCTATTGAAATAACATTCAGATAGTATAAATAGAACTATTTTCTCTACGAGGCAGGAAATTTTGACAAAAACTGCTTAACCATATTTAAAAATCTTTGGACACACAGACACAGAGTGTTATACAGCATTTGGCCACAGAAATAAATGAATTGTTTCTAGTTTCGTACCTCTGAGATTTTTACAGTGCAACAGTAGGTCCCACACAAAGAGTAATTGCCAAGTTATGTTTAAATATAATCACTTGCATTATTCAAAGAATAATTTGTATTTCTTTTTTAAGCTGATACAGGAATATTATTCGCTTTTTTACTTCCCTTGCCTTCTTATTTTTGTCCTGAGTATTCATTTTTCCCATTATAAATGAAAAATAAATTTCCCCTTTACTTGATAGAAAGGTAGTATGTGAAAAAGGACACAATTTAGTTGTTGTGTGACCTTGGTTAGTTATATCTTAAAAGGTGAACTCTAATTTTTGCTACCAGCTGCTTGTAACTGAATAAGGGCTATCTAGAGGACTCTGTTTATCCATTTGCAAAATTGATAAGAAATACCTACTGTGTAACACTTTTGAACCTTAATCCTGTTTGGTAACATCCTCAAAGCTATGTTAATAGGTGGAAATTCAAATCCTCTTTCTTACCTACTTTTCTGGATGAAAGTTGCTTTGAATAGTACTTTAACTTTTCTGAATTCCTACCTATTTTTCTATTTTCTTGAACATGCAGAGAGGTTTGAGGAGAGTCCTAGATTGTTATTTAAGTCTTTCATCAATGTTTATTTCTCATTATCTTTATTTGGCAAGACTGCCTTTGCCTAGTGACCAGGAATTAAATGCCAGACAGGAAAATATCACGAAGTGACACTGATCAATTCTGATTTCATCTTTCCGCAACTTTGATTTTACAGGTGGCAAGCACATGTAGCCTTGTTCAGTCTGTTCCCAATTCTCTGTGAAGGACTAGAGATGGGGCTTAGTGAACATTAATCTTGCACTATTGTATGTTGAGCTGACTTTGAAAGATGCTTTTAAACATGCATGGCTGATGTAGTTGAAATTTGAACTTCAATATATTATTTTTACTGCAACTTTCTTTAATTCTGTAGAGATCTCAGACTAATGAGTCATGTAATAGATGGCCAAGTACTTAAGCAGAATGTGAAATGATACAAGGTGGGGACATAAAATAAGATCTGTGACAAGCTGAACACATTTATTACATAAGAAGATATTGAAAATGAAGAAGTAACTACACAGGATATTAATCATTGACTGAATTCCAATCACTTGAACTTTACCAAGTAACAGATTTTAATTTTGGGGTGGGGAATTCTGTTTGGTCGGTTTGGAGATTTTTTTAATAAAAATTATTTATGGCACATCTAGTCACCAGCACTATCTTTTAAACAATCTGATTAGTATTTATGATAAGGCACTTGGTGATCATGTCCTGATTTTAACTAGATTAGTCATCGAGTGTTGGAGCAGTAAGAAGCACTAAAATGAGTGGAAATATGTAGGACTTGTACTTAGCCCTGCAAAGCCAGTGCCTGAATCAGCACCATTAAACATTTACCTACACTGCCCTTCTGAAATCAGTGGGCTTTAGACCTGTAAATAGATTTGACTTTCTAAGCATAATTGACAGAGGCAGTGAGAGTTTGAGGCAATCAAATTGTCCCGTTTTTGCTGAGCTCCAGTGTCTCCCAGGCAGCAGGGTAAGAAAAGTGTCCGATTAACATCCGATTTCCATTACCTTGTGTCTGTG
Organism: Oriolus oriolus; assembly: GCA_013400235.1. Taxonomy (NCBI): domain Eukaryota; kingdom Metazoa; phylum Chordata; class Aves; order Passeriformes; family Corvidae; genus Oriolus; species Oriolus oriolus. The sequence continues at coordinate 98,362 of VXBT01001181.1, read as the reverse complement.
CCCAGCATTCACACAGGACAGCTGTGCTGGAAATGCAAGCTGCATCACTTCTGTGAAAACAGTAGGGCTTTCCAGTGATGTCACCCTAAACATCAGAAGTGATTTACACCTTTTGGAAGCCCAAGAACTAAATCTAAAGATTTAAACCTTTAAGGTCCTGCAGTGTCTGCTTTTTGACCCTGGGCCCAGACCAGCATCTGGAACTAGAAGACCAGTTCAGTGTGTGCACTGTGTGCAAGCCATGTCAGTGCCTCGAGAAATTCGACTGCACACTGAGTACAGAGTACTTGGATGCAGTGCAGTGACCTCACTACAGATGCAGTGACCTCAAAGAAAGCACCAGAGAAATGTAGAAGGTTGGAGTGAGTTCTAAATCCCATCCACAAAAATACCTTATCCACAGCTGTGGCAAAGAACTTTTTCACTCAGACCGATGGCCATGAGATAGAAATGCAGATGAAAGCATAATTTAAAAATCAGTTCTGCAGTGTAGTTTTCTCTATTTTGCTTGCAATTACTTTACTAAGGAAATATTACTTTAAAAAATCATGGTTTTGAAGATGTGTTCACCCCAGTAGCTTGCAGTCTGAAATAATCAGTCTTGTTGCTCCTCATCCTCAGCAATACATTCTAAAGTAAATAAAGTTGTAACAGCTGCTCAGACTAAACCTTTACATTTGTCAAATGGCAGTAGCCCATTTAGGATTGCTCCTGTTTAGCTAGAAGATTCCTTTTGCTTTCAGTAGGATGCACACCAAATTCCTAATACAGCCTTTTGTGACAACAAACCCCCTTTGTCAAAGGTAATGACTAATGCTATTTTTCCAGCCATCTTTGCTATTCTTTAAATTCCTAAGACCTTTTTAACCTTTCCATAGAATTCAAAAAGGAAAGCAAAATGGGGTGGGATTTTTCATTAGCAATATATAAAGTTAGAAACAGACGAGCCAAAGTGATTTGCAGCCTCGAGTCATTGTCATATATGCATCATAAAATCAGCAAAAAAATAATCTCATGCCATTTTTGATTCATTTAAATTTATTCCCTCTTTTTCTCTTCAGTAGCCTTAGCTACGTATGATTTCCAACGTATGGGGAACTTGTAGGACGTTATAAACTTTTTGGACAGCAGGTTTTTCCTAAATTTCATCCAACATTCGTCTGAATTCATAAATCATTCACTCTTCTATTCACCCATGTCAGCAGGATGACCCCAGTCTTCTGGAAGCTCAACATTTTCATTCATAGTCAGTAGCTAAAAATGCTGTTTGCTCCAAGTCTACTGATCTGCCTCTAAAGAGAACAACACTCAAGTGCAAGTACTGAAGTCGTGTTCCAACTGACAAAGAACTACTGAATATTTTGCAGCTAGTGGTGAGACAGTAAGAAAGTAAAGATGACAAAGATCACAAGGCAACAGACTGCAAATCACTTGAATCATATTTTGAGTGGTGTATTATGGTAACCTATAAATAACTAATTGCATAAAATTGCTTTAGTTCCTAGACGGCAGCTTTAATTAAAAGCACCGTAGACATTTAGAAGTTTAGAAATGGATGGCATGTAATTTGCCCTTTTAACACCATAAAATGGTAATTAACCAATTTGATTCACTTCTTCCTATTAAAAGTTTTATGAGAATCGCAAGTTCCCTCTAAATACAGTTGTTCCTCAGCAGAAGGTAGCATTCTCTTTTATCCATCCTCACCAGTAGTTGTAGATGTTGTTTTAAAAATTCTTCAGGATTTTAATTAGAAGTTTCCAATATAGAATGCTCATTTGTAAGTTTTTAGCTGAGCAAAAACTGTAAAGTAGAATTAATTTCTAGAAGTGGGCAACATCTAGTTCTAGCCGCTCTTTATTGACATGTTTGAAAAGGATTCATTCCCAAAAAAAGCTTCCCTTAGAATGCCAGTGTGGGATATGATATGGGGTGAAAAAGAAAAAAAGAAAATATCTTAATAGGGAATTTACTATATTACTTTTAATTTATATTTTTAGCACTATAAGCTTAACTCCATGAATGCTGAAATGCCAAAATTTCTAGACTGAATGATCATGTGTATTTTGAATTTATGCCTATGATAACTACACAAAAAGCAATCCGTTTGCCTCCTGAGTGCTATTTGCATTTATAACGATGTATATATATGCACTAAGGCAGAGCTGTCAAGGGAAATAACCCTTTAACCAGAACCACTCTGGAGAGCAAATAACAGGAGAGATTATAGTCATCTTTCTGTGTTTATCGTGGGTAGCCAGCCCCTGTATTAATTATTATTTGTTGGAGAAAACAGTTATAAAAAGGGAAACTTTCTGCATAGTCTTTCTAGTGATAATACTTAGTCACCACATTTGACAGCATTACCAGCAGTTAATTTTTAATGTTAGTTAACAGAATTCACATGGTACTGATTAGAAGACCTCTGAGTGTTATAAATAGTGTTCCAAAATGTGTGCATGTTAATCCACTGGAGATAGATCTTCATAAAAACTACTGTTTTACATTCAGGTACAAAATTCAGCCCTATGTAGGACATTCCCAGCGACTAAAATATGACCAAAACCAGTACTTCAGCACAAGTGTGTCACTCAGCAAGACTGATACTCAGCTCTGAGTCACACAACAGGACTAAATTGTGGCACAGATTTATTTTGTCCTTACCCAGACATCAGTTTTTAATGAGGAATCTGTATGTAGACAGGGTAAGTCTGTCATTTGTGCAATAGGTCATAGGTCCCTTTAGTGCCCAAAGACATCATCAGTTGGGCATAGAATTTAGTGCTACAGTTCCTTAAAAAAAGAAAAACAGAATCAGATTGAGAGCCTAATACAAACTACATCTTCTCCTCTGAAAAAAAATTACCTTTCTTACTCACTCATGGGGTGAGCAGTGTTCTCACTTGCACTCAAGTGCAATTCATTACCCTCAGCATGTGCACGTTTCCTCCCCCAGTTCCTCTGTGATTAAAGCACAATTGCTGTGCTGTGTGTGATTTGATTCTGTGTTACACTGTACGTCAGAAAAGGATTAAAAATAAGCTCTTGGAGTACAGATTATATGTAGCATCATGTAAGATGTGACAGGAGCATTAATGAATCCAACTCTAATGAATAAATTGGGAGAGTTTAGCCACAAATCTGTATTGTTTTCCAGTGGATGCTTTATGTAGGGTATTTGTCAACAAGACTTAAATGCGTAAGTAATTTTTTCAAGTAGGTAAATTCGTGTTGTTTTACTGTAGAGTCATAAGCTCTGGAAGCAGTAGGTCATTGTTGAACATCTGTACCCTGGTACTTGAAGAAACTGGCTTGTTAGGAAGTACCAGGAATTTGGTGCAAATACTGAAGACATGGGCTTGTTTATGCCATCACACTGGCATATGTCCTTCCTTTGCAGACAGGTTGCTTTTCTGCAATGGCTGGAGAGCAGCATGAACGCTAGAAACATTAAAAGATCCTTGATTTTCTTATATAGTCAGTGTTTGAAATCCATTCAAAAACACAGCTGAGTAGCTTTATTTCATTGCAGCATAATTTTTGATATTTATATAATGGATGGTTTGCAGCCAACACAGCCATCTGTTCTCAGGGAAATTGCGCAAAACAGAAGATGCACTTGCCCTAGTGACAGATCCTGGCCTTGTGTTATCTGTGGTGTGGATCTGATCCAGCTGAGAAGCAAAGCTCCTCGCTTACCGTGCAGCACCTCCCCTCTGCAGAGGCAGGCTCAGACACAGCACATGTGCTACCCTTCCCTCCCACAGCAGGTTTCTCATTTCAGCTTGTGAACCACACTGGAAAGTAAATGAGATCCCATCTAATATCGCTACATGATGCAGTATCAGTGAGCTAGAGGTACAAGGGACCATCCCTTCCCAAAACTGGAACACACAGGTCACCTCCAACACCAAAACAAACCTCTTTGCTTCTCAGACTCACTCTTTACCTCAGCTCACCTCCAAACCTTCAGCCTTTTGGGTTTGGACTTCGCAGAAGCAGATGACAGCCAGGAGCTTGCCAGTCATTCTGGAGTTTCCAAAGGCAGAGTTACTTTCTAATTAAAGACTGAAGATCCTCTAAGGGAGCCAGTACCAAGGAGTCACGATTTATGAGCTTGCAGGCTGGCAGGGAGTCAGGCTTTGAGACTGTCTGCTCCTCCTTTAGCCTTTTTATAACCTCCCGGTTTTCCCCAGCTGACCCATCCAGCCCCCACCAGATGATTTCAGTTCCCCAGGTGACATCTGTCCGGCAGAACCTTCAGCCATCTCACATAATGAGATGTAGTCTAGCCCTGTACCTTGGGCACTTAGCAGTCCATGGGCACTTTTTGTGCTGGATAGAGGAGGTGACAGGATGGTGAATACCCTCCTGTAACGGCAGTTCACAGCCAGGTGGATACTTTGCATTGGCAATTTAAATTAGTTTCAACTCCCAACACTGTGCTGATAACCTGAGAGCAGGATGCAGTAGGGAGTGTTACACACTAGAGTTAACTGCTGTGGCTTTTGGATTTTTTATGTGGTGATACCCTCAGAACTTTGCTAGGTTCCTGACCATCACCTGTGGTGAAGAGGTGCCTCAGAAGCGGTCACGGGCAATTTGTCTTGGGAGCCTGCCCCCGGGTGTTAACACTGCAAGAGAAAGCATATTACACTCAGTTATGTATGCAACTCAAACTCAATCCCCAGGCATTTCCAGCTGCCAGGTAAAGATATATTTAGGGGCTTGGGGAGACCATTCCCCGCTTTTCCCAGCCCCATGGGAGATGCATGTTCTGTGTCAGGGCTTCCTAGTCCTGCCTCTGCCCCCTAGACTGCTTAATCTCCCTTTACCCTAGCTGTAACTGCTCCTATATATTAAAAAAAAACCCCTTAAATATAAGGAGATGGGGTTGGAAGCTGAGGATATTCAGTTTGGGGCTATTTTTCTTTTTTAATGGCATGTGGAATTGCTGTGTGGGTTCCTGAACTGGCCTGCAGACAAGTGTTTTGTAAACTTAGAGTACATGCAGCCTTCAGTTGTGCTAAATGCAGGGGACAAAAATCAAGATCCATAAAAGCCACTGTCCAGGCCATCTGTTCAAGTCCTCTGCCTTTCACTTCTGTGTAGCAGAACATAAATTCATTATTAGAATAGCTTGGCTGTGCTCAGCAGCTGCTATAATTGCAAAGTTATGCAGCTTTAAATGGGAAATTATGAAGTAGTTTAAAGCAAGAAATTGAACGGTTTTGGTAGAAAGGATTTCACAAGTCTAACATGAATAGAAGTGCTCTTCTGGTTATATTTTCAGTATTTGAGGGAAATAAGATCCTACTTACAGTTCAAATTGAATGCAGGAAGAACTGCAGGGGAGCTGTTAGATTGGGACAGAACAAGGCTGGGCATGAGTTGTGGCATGGGTGTCCCAAAGCTGCTGGTGGGAGACAGCAAACCTTCCATTCCTCAGTTTCCCCACTGAAATACAGAGGACCATGACCTTTCGGAGCCCTGGCATTTGAGTTCCATCCCTCCCATGCTGTGCCGTGCTGCAGGAGCTGTGGCAGGTCCAGGAGTGGGAGAACTGCCCCAGCTCCTGCTGGTGACCACAGCTGTCATGAGCCTGGCTCCAGTGCAGGACCATCATTTGGGCAGCACTGTGCTGTGATAGATCCTGCAGCACAGCTGCTCCTTCTGCCTGCTGAGCAGGGCCTGGTCTGCACCATTTGTTTGTACAGCCCCTATCAGAACAGGTCTCTTTGGCCTTCTGTGGATGTTTCTTCCTTGCTCAGACACTTTCATCATTCAGAAAGTACAGCAATTAAAAAATTGTCTCTGCATAAGAATGAAGCAAGTGAGATGAAAATGAAGAAAAATCAAGTGTAAGATAAGTTTCTAGAAAAGTTTCATTTTGTTTCATCCTCACATCTTCCCTCTTTCTCTTTAAGTCAAAGCCAGTCTGATAGATAGGTATGAACTTCCCATATACAGTTTGTATAAGCCTCAAATAGTAATGGGTGGGGAAAAGAAGTCATACTTTTTTAAATCAGCAGATTTTTGGAGTCTAAGAAAAGAGGAAGCATTTTAAGCTCATACTTTTTAATCAAGATAATGCCAGTACTAATGCTCTTTTTACCCTTCCCCTTCATCCAGGTATCACTGTAGATAAGCACGGATTTATTTACTTCGTTGATGGTACTATGATACGGAAAATTGATGAGAATGGTGTGATCACAACAATAATAGGTTCAAATGGCCTCACATCAACCCAGCCATTGAGCTGTGACTCTGGGATGGACATCACTCAGGTAGACACCTCGTTTTTATGTGTTGTTACTTTTATACACATTGTAGAGACAGATCACTTACTTTCTTGTACCAAGATTGTATATCGAATATGCTGGATGAGTCAGATAATTCTGAATGGCACAGTGTGGAGTAGCTCTTCCACCCACATGATTATTTTAAGGTGTATAAATGTAAAACCACATTTGATTCAGGATATGGCCTGTGAATGTACAGAGGGGCTTATGTAAAGAATACAAACTACTTTAGAAAGTTGCTTGCTACTCTGAGATAGATGTTTAAGAAGTTAATCAGAAGTTTAAAGTGCTTTCCTTTAGGCTGGCATTCAGACTGATTTGCTTGAACTAGTAAATGGAAAAAATAGATATTCTCTTTACATCTAAATCTGTTCTAAGTCATGGAGGAGCATTACAGTAGGTAATTACACCACAGCAGTATTGTTGTGAAGCTGTTGCATTTCAGTTTCTCAAAATGCTTTTCAGTTCTTATGTCAAGAGCATGGTAAAAGAAATAGGGATAAAAGAACTTATCACATCTCTATTTTATGCTAAAAAAGAAATATGGATAATCATGGAGAAACATAAATGGTACTCTTGACTAGTCAGTGAGCCACACTTACACACAGCACGAAGAAGGACTTGGCCTTTGCCAAGAAATAATTGAATTAATCAGCTTCAAAACAGGGGAGAAGCTGTGCTTGAAAAAATCTTGAGGCGTTCAAGTGACATACTAAGCTGTTGTGGACTGTGTAAGCTAGTAATCAGGATCAGGTTAATTTTTCATTTCATTTCCTCCCTGTCCTTTCCTCCATCCTTCACAACTGGAAAATCACAGTTAAAATACAATGCATAACAATGGTAAGAGCTTGTTGCTTGTTTCTAGGTAGATTTTGAGTAATAGCAAATGACTGCGGTCTTGCATTCACATACCTGAAGAATGTGGGGTCTGTGTTTTGGGTAGTTCTTATCAAATTTCCGAGGGTCAAATGAAGGGATCTAATGCTGCTGTCACAGAAGCACTTTGAGATTTTCTTACTAGAATCAGAACAGGAAAATGTGTCTGTGTTCCATTTCACATGTCACCGAATCACAGAATTCTTATGGTTGGAAGGAACCTCTGGAGCTCACCGAATCCGACCCCCCTGCCAAGGCAGGGTCACCTGGAGCAGGTGACACAGGAATGCATCTGGGGGCTTTGGATGTCTCCAGAGAGGGAGACTCCACAACCTCCCTGGGCAGCTGTTCCAGTGCTCTGCTACACTCAACATAAAGAACTTCTTCCTCATGTTGAGGTGAAACTTGTGCTTTTGTGTGTTTAGTGTTTCAGTGGACCCTATGTGTTCACAAACGTGCAGAGGGAAACCTCAGCCTCCCTGTTCCCAGTTCTAGGACAGACAGGCCTTTGTATTCTCTCGGGTCCAGTTGATGTGAAATTATTTCATATAAAGTGGAACAGGGTCTGAAGCTGCGGTAAACCCAAGCTTAAATTAGCCTGGTAATTGTTTTAAGATTATACAGCTTCTGGGCACCTTGGCTCCTGCTCTGGCCCCTCTCCTTGAGGCCAGCCAGTCCTGCAGATGCCGAGCAGGAGCTGACAGCCAGCAGCATTCCCGCTCCACTGCTGCCCACCAGCTGGCAGGAGCGATGCTTCACGGAACCCACAGCTGCCTGGAGCACATTTACTGACTTCTTGGATGCATCTACCAACTGCCTGGGGCACCCATAACCAGATTAGGTATCTCTGAGGTCAGGGAAGGGTGCCAAGTGCAGCGTCTGCTCCCTGCCTTCTCCTTCTGGATCTGCACTCTCAGGCTGTACAAATAATTGCTTTATTTGCCTAATGTAATATGTGCTGTGTATTTGTGTTCAAATTTTTGCTGATTTTGCTCAGTAAGAAAATGTCTCACTAAATCTCAAATTGTGAGTTTTAATAGTTTTCATTTCCTTTCAAAAATGCAACTACCCGTTAGCAAATAAGTCTCAGCAGGGGGTCTGGCAAATATAGAAATAAAATTATTTATTTATAAAATTAAAACTAAATTTTAAGAGTAAACGTTTTGGACTGAAATCAAATGTGTTAAATTTGTAAAGTAGATTTAAATAGCCCTAAAATCCTAGTTCTTCATAAGCTGGCTACTTGCCAGAAACAGGTTTCATTTACCTCACCCTACAATATAGTTCCAATGCCATGGAAGATGGGCTTCTGCAAAGTCATAGGTAAGAAAAAAGATGTCATCGAGGAAATCATTCTTCATTCATCTGGGACAGGGTCTCTTTTTCATAGAAGCAGGAATAAACACTTTTTTTTTCCATGAACACTCCAGGTGCTTCTATGCTGTAGCACCTGCAGGAAAATATTCCTGTACATTTCTCAAAATTTTTCGATTTTGTCAGTGTTCTGGGAAACTAAGGTATGGTCTTTCCCCATAAATTGAGATAGTCTTCAATTAAATTGTGAATGCATGACAGTAAATATTAAAAAAAAACATAATAACTTTTGGCATATAAACATGTCCCTAAAAAGTGGCCAGTCTCATTTTCTAAGGACAGCAATACTGTGTAATTTGCTGTATAATTTTTCACTGGTAAGTGAAGTCACATTTTGGACACTCTGCAACATAGAGCCTTTGGAAGCATTTCTTGTTTGGAGGACTTGTTTTTTGGGGGTTTAAGTAAACCTCTTTATTGAAATTTTTCACAGAATCCACACCTTTGAGGTTTTTCACATGCACAGTAAATCACAGACATGAAATAAATGCCAAGAATGCATGTTCTGAAAACTAACTGTATCAGATTTGCTCAATCATCTTCTTCCAAAATTGTTGCGGATAACCAGAAAACCCTATGAAATAATCTCATCCCCTTGAAGTCAAGCATGTTAATCTGGAATTATATCAATGAAAACAAGGGAATGATATTTTCACGTAGAAACGAGTATATCCTTGCAAGACTGCTGAGTTTATTCCAGAATGGCATAAACATAAATGAAAAATTAATTTGGCCCATCTTAAATTAGTTTTTGGCTAAGTTACAAGTGGCATTTAAATCAAGAGAATGTGGGTTGCTCACAAATTGTGTATTTAGAGAAACTTATGAAACAGGTTAATAAAATCGTTTCTCAAAGCTAAACTTGTTCTGACAGCAAAATCAACAACTTGCCCAAAATCAGTATTTCTTAATTTACTGAAGTACAAAAATGTACTGTTGGAGTAAATACACAGAGTAACTGTCCATTGCAAACACTATCATAAATGACAAGCTTTCATTTTAAGACATTCACTTTAATAAATGAGTTGATTATGAAAGGGTTTAATCATTTATTCCAATATCAGTTTTCATGGTATTATTCTTAATCATTATGTGTTTGTTATTTACCACCTTCTCCTTCTCAAGCATAGTACTCTGCATTCACAACCAGGGGAGGGAAGGACAGTTGGGGCTGAAAAGATTTTATGTTGTCGCAAACAAACAACCAAGCTCTGACTAATTACTTTGATCTCATACTTCACTGGGGGAGATGTTAATCTGAATTTAGAAGAAAAGGGATACTCAGTTAAAGTGTTTGTATGGTGCACCAGCATTCTCAGTACTGTTTCAGCCTATACAGAACTCGGATGACTTTTCTTCTGTGCACAGATCATTTGTGTTCTTCAATCACAGTGTTCTTGGATTAGTTAACAGAGAGAGAAAATCGAAAGAAACTGGCTCTTCAGAGCTATGCATGTGAATATCTGTGTGTATATGCTCAGAACTCACTATTGATGCCAGGACCTCAGCAGACACCTGCATGGTCATGAGCCACAACAGGAGTGCTGAGGGAAGGGACTGAGATGGAGAGAGAAAGAAATGAGATGGGATCATCATTCTGTTTCACTGCCTGATGGCTTTGGGCTGGATCCTCGTCTAGACCAGAGGCCTCTCTAGACTGCTTTTTATCTCACATGTGCACGCTCTCTTCGTGTTTGTACATCCCTAGGGTACACTGACATTTTTTAGCCTGGTTATTGATAGCAAATGAGAGCACCTTGTGTGGATATTTGTCTGTCTGTCTGTCTGTCAGTATTCTTTTCCTCACAGTAAATTAAAAGCTTGGCCCAATTTCAAACAAATTTGTAGAGAATCACCCGCCTTCAGAGCAATTAAATTCCTACATGTTCCATAAAAAATATTAATCCAGTTGGAGGAGAGAGACCTAAAGTGCCCTTTCAAAAGGAAATATTGCAGCATAAGCTTTCTTTTATTAAACTCCAGAGGCTCCACTCAGGATGTAATAAATGCCCCATTCACAGGAAAACTTCATTTCACACTTGGATCTTATTAAACTCCCAAGTCAGTCAGCCATGCGACAGAAGTCCTTTGGAAACCAGACTTCATCAGATCCAGTGTTCTTGGAAGTTATATTGACATTGTGGGAGTTTTTGTGTGAAAGTAAAAACACTACAGCTCATCTTGAGTGATAAGCTTTGCTGTTTTGCCTCCATTGCTGCAGTGAAAGCTGAGGAGAGAATTAGCAGATATTTCTACCATCTTGCAATTTCATCCTATATCTTCCCTCCCATGGGAAATATGTGGGCTGAATTTCCACTGCTTGAAACCACAAGTCCTTTATATCTGTGTGAGTGGCTGCAGGTATTACTTGGAAGCTGTTTAAACCCATCTCGAGCACAGGCACCGCAAATACAGAGACCAAACATTTGCAAGTCAACAGAAAATGAATCCCAAGAGCTTTTTCTTTGCCGGTAACCATGGCCTTGTTCTTGTGCTTATGTCAGTCCCACTAGGCATGCGTCTGTGCCAAAGCAATAGCTCCGACCTGATTGATGGTGTTAATAACTGTCACTGCTGTGTTCCAAAATGAAAGGTCTGGTTTGAAGACTTTTTCTTGACATTTGCACTTCATCAGCCTTTGTTCAGCAGTTCTCCACGTGAGGGAACCATCTATATTGTGTTGCCTCACATAAACTTCGGTGACACTGCAAAATGTTTTGCTCCCTTATAAAAATGTGACAGTGTTACTTCCGTAGGCAATTTGCTTGCACAGGTCACATAAAAAGGCAGATTTCTAGAACAGGGTTTAAAGGCGACCCATGCGTGGCAGGAATGTCGTGTCCTGGACAGCCTGCTTTGAATGATGGAGGAGAGGGGAGAGGGCAAAAAGTAATGCTGTTGATGACCTGCTTGAAATAGTGAAGTGAGAGACAGACTGCTGGGAAGCAGGAGTAAAGATGAGCGGAATTGCTTGAAAATGTACTATATATCTCAAAAATGCAAACGCTGACATTGCTCCCACAGTCACAAGTGCTGCAGGCGCTCCCCAGCAGCATCTGCACAGGCACAATATGCTTCAGTGGCATTGTGGAAGCCTTTTGAGCAGAACAAAAAGCTCCCAGGACATGGTGACCTCGCTTGAAAGCAGCAATGAGGGTCTGCTCATCAGAGCAAGCACAGCCTGAACAGAACTTTCGCTGGCTACGTTTGGAGGAAGGAAAGAAAAATGTGAAAGACAAAAATATGATCTGATGACCGTGTGAGAACAGGGGGAGTGAGCTGCCAGCACAAAACCAAATTGATTCTAGGCTGAAGTACTTTTAAGCTGGGTTGAGAGTAGAATATTGCAGAGCAACTGCAGGATTACATAGGGCTGATTAATTAATTAGTTTTGCGGGTCAGAATACACACTATTCCTTTAGGTGTTTCTCGTAGTACCCAACATTATAAACTGCATTCTTGTGAAAGCAGAAAGAACAAAAGGCATCTTTTAACACTAGATGCATAATATCCTAATTGTGCTATCAGAAAGGAACAACTTTGTTTTCACTGTAGCAAAGTATTGCAAAACTACTCCTGCTCTTCCTTTCCTTTTAGTCCTCTACCTGTGTCTTCTGATACGTTCTTCTAGCTGTGTGTAATTAATGCAGCATAAATATTCCAAATTGCTGAACTGTGTTTTTCAATGATTTGCAGAAACACATCTTATATGTATTTGTGAAATCGCTGAACAAAAGCACACAAAGCAGAAATAACAATTTGTAGACCCTTTTATTTTATTTGTGGCCTTTCACTTACAGAAGATTTTCAGAGCATTTTTCTTTTTAGAAAAGAACTTTATTCTTTTTTTCTGGGTCTTGCTGGATGAAGGAACCCACAAAAGCTGTTATTTTTTTTCCAAAATAAAGTCATCTTGTTCTCTGGATTTTTAGTGTACTGCTTAATTTCATATTCTTTCTTCTCTTGCTTTGCTGGAGTACCAGAAAAGATAACTAGAGTGGAAGTCATGGCCCCAGCAAAGTCAGCAACTGTTTTACCACTGACTTCAGTGGAACCAGGACTTCACCAAGCTTAATTGAAAGGGTAGTGAGAGGCGAGTGTGTAGCAAGGAGTAACTGTATCTTACAAGAAAGTATGTGTTTCTGAAAAATAGACCAGAACAGGTCTTCACTGAGGCATTTTTAAACCTTTTCAGAAATGAGGTGTCCCTCCAATTAATTTAGTGTTACTCTTCAGAAACCTTAAGTCTGTACAAAATCATTGCAGCCATAGTAGTTTATGCAGGAACAAGCAGTCACTGGCATCCATACTTGGAAGCAAAACCAAGCTGAAAGCCTTTTAAAAAAATAATCTTTTCCTGGGGTAGAGGAGCAGCTAAGTAGCCACTCTTCAACAGGAGCTGAGAGAAGAGTCTCATAGGATTAGGACCTCAGGTGAAAAAAAGTCCCGAGAGCTCATAAATCAAACTTGTAGGTGTATAATGTGATTTTTTTCATTTTAAACAGAAAGCAGGCTGGTTTCATCAGGGCTAATTTATATTCCAATCAGATTATTCTATCACTGAATTATTAGTCATAGACACAAGATAGCATCTGATGAAGTCACACTGCAATTTCTCCTTTAAAGCCCAAATATTCTGTTTGTATTGGGCACCTGCAAAACAGCAATTTATTTCAATTATCTGCCATAAATAATCCATTACGACTGAGGAAAAGACTACGTACATTTTAATGAACTCTTCCAGTGATTGCAGCCTTTAGTTTGATTGGTAAGGCAGTGTTAGACACTTGATGGGGATGTGAAGGAGACCTCTGCTCATGACATCCCTCTTACTTCTTGCTACGCAGAGACAGGTTTTAATTATTTTTCCACAAATTTGTTTCTAATGAGTAGTTGCAAGAAGGAAAAACCTTCTGTAAGAATTGGATGGCCGGTGAGAAGGGAGCAGCTCAGCCCTGAGTCCAGGTGCTCTCAGGTGCACCCTTCCAAGTAGAAGAAACCTCCACACTCACCAACTTCTCTCAATGCTCCACCTTTTATTCCATATGTGCGAGTAGCCTTTGATTATCTCTCATATCTAAATATGGTTTCAGTACGATGGAGTCAAGTGGATCAGTTATTTTTGGCAGAGGCCATCTCTACTGTGTTGAATTGTGCTGCTGAAAATGTTAAGTACAGCTTTGCCAGACTGGTGGGAGCTGCAGTGTGTTGAGATATATTGGTTATTACATCTGACTTTTTTCATCTGTTGCAGAGACATAATGGTCAAAATGTAAGCATGAAGGAGATACTGATACCTAATCTACTATCTATATATGCATATACAACTATGTCTGTATACATATAGGTGTATGTGGTTTCTCCATACACTGCAGAGCTGCCATAAGTAATCAGTGAAAGCTAGTCCCTGCCATCCTGGCCTCCAAGGCCCAAGTCAGTCTGCTGAGAAGAGAATGTGGGTGTTGAAGGGAGCATGCAGAGCCAAGCCAAGCAGGCAATGTCCCTCCTTTTGTTTTAATCCAGTCGTTCATCCGCATCCACTGGCAAGGTTTGCCTGTGATTTAAGATTTATTTTGATGGAGACAATTCCTACATTAGCCATGATTTGCAAAATTATCAGGACTAGAACTGTGTGCATATTGCTCTTCTCCTCTCACCAAGCAGCCCTTCACATATTTATGGGCTAAAGGACCTCCCACAAACATAACAGGTGTTTTGTGTTACGGTGTGAATAACAATAATAACTGAGCTCTATGTGGAGCTCTCTTTACTGCCTCTATTCCAAGCCTTTCAGATTGCACACTACATTCTGGTTTGGCCATTTGGAAATATTGCATAGGTTTTTTTTGGGGGGAGGAGACCAGGGGAGAGACAACCAAATGGGTTTTCACAAGTCTGGAGTTTCCGTACAGGGCAGGTTTGAGGGCAGCAGGCACCAGAGCCGGTCTGTCCTGCAGAGATGTCACACACTGCAGGAATATAAATTTTTGCATTGGCTTGGTCATTGCAAGTACTGTGGCAGGAGCTGCAGCCTGGGCAGTGACAGCTAAGGAAGCCTGATTTCTCCTCTCCATGATACTGTGTTTGCTGCAGCGTGTTTTCCACCATTGGTTGTGCCAAGGGAAAAAATAATGAAAAGACTCTGTGTCAGTGGAGGAAAAAAACTGCAAATGTCAAGACAGAAATGGGTTGGACCCATTTGTAGTGTGCCACACAGAGGGTGTGCTTAGAGCTGTGCATTAGGGGGTTCAGGTCACAGAGAGCTGCAAACAGAATGATAGAGAGCACCATTTTATACTGCATATTAGTCTGACAGTAACACATTTACAAACAAATCAGTTAAAAATGTCTGAAGGACATTCAGCTTTTACAAACTGGGCCTCATCTCCTGTTGATAGCTTCCTTTGGGATGAGTGTGGCATGCAAAATTATACACTGCCTTGGAGAATGAATTTACAAAGTTTAGCAATGTAGGTCACATTGCAGGAATCATAAATGTCTGAACATCACTCAATGGCCATTCAATCAACTGCTCAAAGCAGAATGGGAAACTGAACAGCGTGTAGTTGTTGCCAGGAAAGTCATGATATGATGTAAAACCCCTTATGTCTTCCATCCATATGTATTTCTTTTTTCTTCCTTTTTGCTTGCCACTTGAGAATTAAAGTTCTTTGTCCATATCAATAGTGATAATAAAACCAATGTGATTTTTGCTATTACTACCATGAACTGTAATAAATCTGTTCGGTGGCTCATGAAAGGTGTGCTGAAAATTTAGGGAATCAGAAGAGTTCAAATGGTTGAGGCTTGTATAAGTAGTCTAGTAAGGAACTAATTTCATTGTGAAATTATTTTTGTATGCTTTCATTCAGCCAGAATGATTTAGGCTATTTTCTTCCCCTTTTTTGTATTTGGCTTGAAGGAATAAGGAAGAGATTTTAAAAGGACATTTCTAGACCTAGTACGTGCTTGGGATTCCTTTAGCTTTCTGGGTCTAGAAGCTGCTAGAAGCCTGACATCCAGATATTTAGGACTTTGCTAGAGATGTCAGGGGTATTTCTGAAGGCATCTAGGATTTTTTAAGGTATGGGGCCTTTCTAGATCTACTGCTTTTGGAGCAGGGGAATCCATGGCTTCCGGAGCATGGCTAGAGAGCCACTGGATCTTTCTCCTGGATAGTTTGGAAGCCTTTTAGATCTTTTTCTTAGACCCTGCCTAGCATTTCTTGGAGCCCTTTGAACCTTTTTAGGCCTGGAGCCATTCTTTGCCTTTCTAGAGCTAGAGCTCAGCTACTGAAATTCAAAAACTATTTATTGATCTGATTAGGAGCCTGTTGCAGAAAAAATTTCAGGTGCACCTTTAAAATCTCTTTTCTAGAGCCTTTTTGGAAGGCAAGAAAGGTCAATGCCTCTCTTACGTCCAAGTTTATCCATCCCAGGTTTGAGATGTTATTGAGTCAAGTGGTAGCTCTTGAATTTTGCTTAAAAAAACGTTAGTCCTAAACGTTATTCTTGTAAGCTGTTCTGGCACAGTCTGACAATGCATGTACAAATATGCATCACAGCAGTAACCAAAGCCCTGTGCTGACAGAAATTTAAAGCAGAGTGCCTGCTTACAGTCTCAGACTAGAATCAAATGTTCTCCGGTGCATTTTCTTGTATTTAATCAACATAAACACAGAAGGGTTGCTGCACAGAATGCAGTTGTCTTGTTTGTTCTTCAAAATGCAAGGTGCCTGAATTTTCTGTTAGCTGTTTGAAGTCTTACAGCAGTATGTGTTTGCTTTTTGTGCAGCACCACAGCTAGTTCGATTGCCTTCATTTTCCTCAGTTGAAAGATCTGTTGTGTAAATACTTGTGAAAGATTAGTTGCAGAAAATCCTCTTGTGATAACAATTGATCTTGGTGCTAATTTCTGTAAAAGTAAGGACTCAAATTACTTCTATTGCTTTTTCTGCCGACCATTTTTATATCTAAGAAAAAAAAATATATGATCATGAAACTTTTCTGTAGCTGTTTTGCTTTAACTCTGCTACAATTTAGTTCATTCTTACAATGGATTTTAAAAAGCTATTACTACGGAATTGCGTAACGTTGTAGGAATTTGCCACAGAAGATGCTCCGCCATAAACATGAATTGCAGGATAGCTATTTTTCCCATCCTATTTTCTTTCCCTTGTAGAAGTCGTATTTGCGAGTTTAATGGTGTAACTCTTAAGGGAAAGCTTAAACCACTGAAGTGAATTCGTATTTTCTTGTGAAAGCTGTGGAGCTGACATTTGTTCTGATCCTTGTGGGAAGGTGTTTCACAGCCCTGACCTGACTGAGGAGCAGTGTTGGCTCCCACATCTCAACTGGAAACCTCCTGGCAGCAGCTCCTCATCCTTCGCTTCCCCCAGTCCCACTTTCTGCCCATCCCTGGAGTTGAAGGAGCTCTACCCTGAGGAGCAGAGTTGTTGTCAGAGGTCAAGATCCTGCAGAGACAGGTAGTTTCCTGGACACAAATGTGCAGGAAGTTTTAATTTCAAGAATTTAATTTAAATTTTCATTTTGAGTTTGACTCAGAATTCAGGGCAGAGTCTGAGTATTTGGGTGATACATTCACAGTGGCTGGTGTTGCTGAAAGGCAGGGGGTTTGCCTTTTTCAGTTTTGGAAATTTCATTTTCTGTATCCTTTCATCCTCTTAGTTTTCAGGCCAGATGCTTTTATGAACCTCAGCAGTTACTGGAAACAAAAGACACCATAACGTGTTAGCTCCAGCCCCTCACTGTTCTTAAACAGCTCTTAATTAATGTCTCAATTAATGCCTTTCAAGATACTCCTTTCACCTTATCTGCATTGGCAGCACACTGTCTTTCTGTATCCAGAACTTCTGAGCCCAAAATGGAAAGATGAAGCCAAAACTTAAGATTTATGCAACCCCACTTTTGTGCCATCTTGCCTGACAAGCCCCAGGACCTGGAACTGCGAGTTACAAAGTGAGGCAGAATGGAACCAGCCCTGTTATTAGCTAGATTCCCGCCTGGTCACATTCCCTCCTTTTGGCTGTGCAAATTACCTGCAGCAGCATGTTTGAAGGACATTTATTCCCACTCCAGCACTGGAGGAATGTTTGGGTTAGATTCAAATTCATGGTCTATTTTGAGATATTTTAATTGAAGAGTCTAAGATTCTTCCTCTCAGAGGTACCAGTCTAAATACTTTATAAATTCCTTCTGGGCATTTAACAAAGTGTTTCTTTCATAGCCTATGTAAACCATAGGTACCATGTTTAAACAGACTTAAATGGCTTAGCAATCAAAGTCCCATTGATTTTCATAGTCAGTGTGCTTATGTGACACTGGATGATATTCCTTCTATTGTTAAATAAAGACGATTTGCAAACCATCCCCGTAGAAATCAACTTTTCCTATCAATCTAGTAGACCCCAGATACGGTCTTTGGCGTTGTGAAGCAGTAAAAAATAATACAAAATTATGAAACAAGAAAAGAGCTGGGAAATGAGAGCACAGCAAGTCCTGTGGCAAGTGAAGCAAAGACAAGGAGTGAAAACTGTTGAGTGGTGCCTTTCCTTCATGCTCCTGCAGCGGGTCCCTCATCAGCTGGAAATAATTGACAGCAAAAGCAGGTTGGCAGGGAGACTCTCTGAGCCAAGATCCTGGAGAAGGGGTGGCCTCAGACCTCTGAGCTACATCTGTAAATGTGCCAAAGCTGCTTTCCTAGCCCAAGGTAGAAAACAGCAGCCATTAGGCTGTAAAACTCATTTATTCGGGTTTTTTGCTGTGGATAAATGAGTGCAGAGAGCAACATTTGTGAAGTCCAGGGCAGGGACTGCTAGAGCTGAACTGTAAAATTCTGGATTTTATACTATGCAGCATCAGAAGCAGGAGAAACAAAGGCTCCTCCAGCGTGGGATGAGGCTGTAATCCCACCGTAGGGAAGGGTTCCCCAGTGTCAAACCACAGGAACTGAATTGTGTCTCTGTGTGCCATTAAGAAAGGAGCAAAGCTGATGAGGGGAGCTGACAGTGTCAACAAAAGGAAGAGCCCAGAGTGAGAGCAAACTGACAGAAAATGATGAAAAAATATCTGCAATTGTCAACGGGAAAAAAATAGAGAGAAATATATGTAGTGAGACATCCTGTAAAGAGTGCAGGGAAGCAGAACCAGTCTCCTTCAGCCTTGTAACCTACTGGGTCACTCCTCATGTCCTGCCTGTGTGAGTCCTTCCTTGGAGCCATTTCTATCCCAGGACGAAGGAGAAAGAAGGGTTTAGGCAGGAAGAGAGAAAAATGCTATTTAGAAGGACGTTGTGGTGAGTAAAAGGGTTTGGCCTGGAAACGATATCTGGAGCGAGTATAAATAGGACTCAGGGGAATGGCATGAAGCTGTGTCAGGGGAGGCTTAGGTTGGATATTAGGAAAAGGTTCTTCACCCAGAGCACTGGAACAGGGAAGTGTTCATAGCACCAAGCCTGACAGTTCAAGGAGCATTTGGATAATGCCCTCAGGCACATGATGTGATTTTTGGGGCTGGGCTGTGCAAGGTCAGGAGTTGGACTCAATGATACATGCCGGTCCTTCTCTCTCAGGACATTCTATGACTCTTAAGATAAATAAGAGGAAATTTTTAAAAGGAAGTTAGCAGTAAATGAGAAATATGGAGGAGGCTATGAGCAGGTCTGCAAGTGCATATCGTAGAGCTGAAGAAAGGCAGAGGTAGCATAAACAGAAGTGCTTGAAGCTGGGCCGCACAGATAGGAAGTAATCCATCAGTCAGGACTATCAGAAAAATTTTGGCATGAATTTCATGCTACTACATGAAATTGAATCAAAATAAACAAGCAATGCATGGCAAGAAATCAAAGCAATGGTGAAGCCTTTCTAGGGATTTATGCAGCTTCTTTTAATCCATGATAAATGAAACTTATCCCAGTGAAATTTACCCCCACAACCAAACAGTTAAGCTCTTGAAACTGGCATTTGCAGACAAGGATAAATTTTTCACTCTTTACTTGTCTTACTTTGATATGAATGGTATAAATTGTTTGATATTACTTGTTTAAAACAGTACCAAAAATGGCACAGCCATCAAATGTCATGCAGAAAGTTTATCCATATGGTCAAAACCAAAAGTGAAGCAGTGTTCTGCACAAACTTGTGGATGTGTGTACGTCTTCAGGCACATATGGTTAAGTATATGAGTGTGGACTCTCCTAGCAGTGCCACTAGGCAAAAAACTCACGGTATTTATTTAGTTGTCAAGCTGTGGAAAATGGAGTGAGTTTGTGTGGCAAGGTTTTAGTAGCAGAGGGGCTGCAGGGGTGGCTTCTGTGCAAAGCCCCCATGTCCAGTGGATCCAAGGCCACCTGGCACCAAGATGGACCCAGCGCTGGCCAAGGCATCAGCAGCAGTAGTAACGCCTCTGGGATAATGTGTCTAAGGGGAAAAAAACCTCCTCAAGAGAGAGGAGTGGGAGTATGTGAGAGGAACAGCTCTGCTAACACCCAGGTCAGTGAAGGAGTAGGAGGAGATGCTCCAGGTGCTGGAGCAGAGATTCCCTTGCAGCCTGTGCTGCAGCCCTTGATGAAATCTCCTGGTGAAAATTCATTTAAACTAAAGCCACCTTAGTGCACTTTCTGTTTTCCAGAGCACTTGGCATGAAAAAGTGTATTAAAAAGCCAGACCGGTGGGTGTTAATTTTGCACTTCTCAAACCAGAGATGGATTATTAGATATAGCTGGAGTCCTTATGTTGACAGTAAAATGCTGAATTTCCAGAAAAGCTGGCATGTTAATACTTACATGCAAAAACTCTCATTGCTCAAGGGTTCACTTGTTTTGTTAATGATTTCCATTGCATGTACTCAGTCTCCCGTGAACCAAACCAGAATTGTCACCTGAAAATTTTAGTCTGTGAAGAGTAAACAAACCCTGGCTGGTTGTTTATAATGGGATAATCGGCAATGCCATTTCTGGTCACTGCTCAAAAAAAAATAAAAAAAATAAAAAAAGGCCCCATTAAATATAAGAAGAAAAATGCTTGGAATTGGCCCAATTTTGAGTTAGAGAAAACATATACATATATGGAAAAGGACTTTTTTTACAGGGACTTGTGAAGTACTGCTTCAAATTAAAAGGTATATTAACTGATTTAATATTCTAACAGAGGTTTTGTCTGGAAAAACCTTAGTAGGCACAGTGGTATCAGATGAAAATCGAGGTGCTTCTCTGTAATATGTTTATTGCCTTTGAAGGAAGCACAACTGATGGTTTGGTCACAGAAGCTGCCAGAGGGCAGCTTGCTTTAACGGGAAGTAAACAGCCAGTGACTTTTCAAGGTAACAGTGAACCTGAGGGTGCAGTTACACTTCAGTTTAAGCTGATTTAGGTGATTAGTTTTTTGCCAGCAAACTGTGCTGAACCTGCTCTCTGTAGGAACACATAAACTGGCCTTGCTGCTGGGGACTGCACTGGGAGAAGGGAAGGGCTGGGACAGCAGCAGTCCCGCTTTACACCAGTTTAAGATGTCATGAAGGCTAATCCTGACAAGAATGGTGCAGATATTTTATAAATCTGTGTGATTCTTGTTCAGATTAGAATGCTCAGTGATTTGTGTTATTGTATATGTTTGATTTTAATTGGGCTATTTCACCTTTTTTCCGCTCCAGTTTCACGAGCATAAGCTTGCAGTGCGCAGCAGCTGGTTTTTATGCTGCAATCTCCAGACAGGTGTATGCTACCTTTAATATTTCAGATGAGATTAAACCACGGATACATCCATGGCTGCTTTAAACCACAGAAGGGGAAGCTGTAGGAATAACCTTCAGTTAGCTTTGCAGAGCAAAGAGCTGGGCAGCAGTTCTGGTGTAGTAACAAAAATTGTTTGGATGTTTCCAACTAAAATTTTATTTGTTTTTACCTCACTGCAGCTAGTTTTACAGATGTGAGCAGTATGAAGGCAAATATGTTTGCAGTTAACGGCTGTTAAGCTTTAGGCACATTGGTTCAAATGAAATGTGCAGCTGCATAAGAGTTCCTTCTATCTCAGTAAACCAAATCAGCCTCAAATAAGCCAGAGGAAAAGTTGTTTTGGCCCAAACTAGTCCCTGTTTATCTGCAGGACACCAGACATACCTTCACAGTGGGGGGAATTCACATTATTTGCTGGGCAGAGGCAGTGTGGCTGGTCCACAAAGGAAAACCAGCTATCAAGACATGGCAGGTGCTAGGCAAGGTCATTATGGTAAAATAGATAGTTTCATCTGAGATTTTTAATTGTGAATAATCTAGTTACAGTTAATCAAAGATTATTTTTACAGCAATGCCATCTGTGGAGACCCTGTTGAAGTTGAAGGTGTCTGTTTGCCATTAAAACTAATCCATCTACTTTGGTAGAACAATCAATTATTCTGCATTAATAGGTGCATTGCAAATGTGTTTTTTTCTAAGTTTCCTGGAGAAAGCCTTATAGAGATTTTTCTGTTAACTGAAGAGTTTTATTTGGTGTCCCAGTGAACTCTCAGCTGAAGCAAGAGCTAACAGTGGTGTGCAAACCAGCCTCAGAGCAGTGGGTGGAACCCAGGCAGTCACACGTGCACAGAAATCAGCACTGTTATGGGAAGAATCTGTTTCCAACTGTTTCACCACATTTATCATCATTTGGAAGGACTCGACCACCTGGTTCAGAAGAAATCTTGAGCCCAACAGCATTAGTCTTCATGCCAGTTATGATACTGTCTGGTCAAATGGACTGG
Organism: Oriolus oriolus; assembly: GCA_013400235.1. Classification (NCBI taxonomy): domain Eukaryota; kingdom Metazoa; phylum Chordata; class Aves; order Passeriformes; family Corvidae; genus Oriolus; species Oriolus oriolus. The sequence goes on along the minus strand of VXBT01001181.1, from coordinate 76,056 downwards.
GCACAAGGAGGAATTGGATTGCTTTGTGAGCCTTCGTAATTGTGTGGTAACCACGCAGGATGAGACACGGCAGCCGCAGTGCCCTCACATTATTGAAACATCAGTTACCAAACCAGCAATGTACTTCTGGAAATGAGATTATTCAGGAAATATTGCTGCTTGAGAAAGGGAGAGACTTGGCCTCGAGCCTGGTTCCCGAGCTGACCCCAGGCAAGCAGGTGGCTAGTGATGGCCACACACTCCACCATATGGTATTCCTCAGTGCTGAGCATTGTGTTAGCATCAGCAGTCTCTACTTTCATAGTGCTTCTAATTAGCACAGTAGAAAAATGAGCAAAACCAGCATCAAAATCAGTAAGTGAAATAGTAAAAGCTTCTGTGACATATAAAGCATATAAAATTGTTACATTTTAGGCTGGTAATTATTGTCTTCTGATGATTGAAATATTTAGACCAGAAAAATTCCACTCAGATAAAAGCCACCATCTCTTCGTGAAGGATAACAAGTAAAGCATCCTGAGACAGACAAAAATGTGATCTCTTGCAGTCTCAGGGGCTCAGTTGTTTTCTGACCTTTCCAGAGACAAGCTGGAGTCCAAATCCTTCCACTGGCCGTGAGCTGGGGAGAGGGACCAGCCTGCTCTGTTGTTGTTTCCCAGTTCAGCAATCCTGCGCTGCCTACTGAGCTTTCTCAGCATAAGGAGTTTGAAGCTCTGGCCAGCACATGCTGCAGTCAGCAGCCTGTGTACTGGTTGCCTTTCAGGTTGACAAGCAGCCCCAGTTTTAATTTGAAGCATGTTTAATTCCTCCGGATCACAATGCAACAGGTCTCAGATGAGTGAGGTCATTTTCCAGCTATTTCCTTCAGCTTAGTTTGAAACTTTGGTTGGCACTCTCACGTGCATGGAGAAAGGCAAAGAGCTACCCTTAAGTATGATGAATTTACTTAATCCATGACTGAAATAATGAATTCACAAAGCAAAATCATTATAAATAATTAGGCTTGGCTACTGTATCATACAAAGTATGATATATTGGTGTATTATTTTGTTACAAAGCATTAACAAGCTTATATTTCTTGTGGCATATAGGTCTTATTAACATTTCTTGCTTAGCAAATAAATAGTGGAAATGTGTCCTACTCTTCTAGTATGTCGTTTTCTTTTTGTGCTAACAGGCAATTAAAGTGTTACGACATTGACAACCTCTCACTGTTTTCCACTCTGCCAGCATCGACTGCAACCTTGAAACAATAACATTCAGACCTAGAAAATTTTCTGGCTGATGTTGCATGACATGAAGTGCGTGTTTTTATTTGCATGACTGCATAGGTATAATAAAGTTCCTGCTTTAACGGACTTGTGCAAATGCCTCTCAGAGGGTGCTAAATTACTTTTCAAATCAAATTTTGTTCCACACTGGAGTGGGACCTCAAAAAAGAGTATGCTTGTTGAAACTTGTTCCAAACCTAATTAAAGGTATTAGAGAAGCAGTGCTGAGAGAATCTGCCAGGTGTCTTGATGATGTGGTCAGAGATGGTTGAATAAAACTGCCATACTGCCCTAATCATTCTTTTTCCCTTTTTTCCCTGCCTTCCCCTAATGTTTTTCCAGGTGCGGTTGGAGTGGCCAACAGACCTCACAGTGAACCCTCTGGACAATTCACTGTATGTCCTGGACAACAACATTGTCCTTCAGATCTCCGAGAACAGGCGTGTGCGGATTATTGCAGGGCGCCCCATTCACTGCCAGGTGCCCGGCATCGACCACTTCCTGGTGAGCAAGGTTGCCATCCATTCCACCCTGGAGTCAGCCAGGGCCATCGCCGTGTCCCACAGTGGAATCCTCTACATCGCAGAGACGGATGAAAGGAAAATCAACCGTATCCAGCAGGTCACAACCAATGGCGAAATTTCCATCATTGCTGGAGCCCCGTCAGATTGTGACTGCAAGATTGATCCTAATTGTGATTGTTTTTCAGGTAAGGAGATGCTTGTTATTTCCTGTTATCTGATGAGATTCTCTGACACAGCTGCAGATCAGCAAAGTGACAAGGGGAAGGAGAGACAAGCAATGATTCAATTTCCTTGGGAAGCCCAAAACCTTGTCAGCAGATCTTTGTGAATTTAATCCATTGACTTCTGAGGTATGAGTCTTCCGTTGCCAGTGGAGGAACTTCAGGATGGTCCTAGCTTTTTCTGTTTTGATACAGAGATTACACACTGTTCAGAATTAGTTCCAAGTCTGTCTTCCTGCATTTGCCCCTGTTGAAGATGGTACCAAATTGTACCTAAATGCTACTGGATCAGGCAGCCCTTCTCAGCAAGAAGAGTACCAAAGGGTTTCATATCAAGTGCAAAACACCAGCTTATGCCTTCTCATCACTCGTGTCACGCTGCACCACCAGCAAAATGGTGCAGACATATACTGTGCAGAATTTCTTCTTCTTTGTTGTTTTAAACTGGAACAGCCAGTACCAGGCCTGCAGTGCACAGCTGGACATTCTCAGCAGCACAGCCTCTCTCCCTTGCGTGCACCAAAACAAAGTGTGGCTCCTTTATTTCATAAAAACCTAGTGGGACAAAGGGCAGCATTCCCATACAGAGGCATGCAGTATGTTGCCATCTTGTCATCTCTAAGAACCGTCATGTTCAGCTCCATAATAATGTCCTCATAATTCTTAAGCCTCTCATTTCAAGTAAAAGGTTAATTACTGACAAGAAAACATTAAGTATGTCGAGAACAGAGAGGGAATGCAAATGGTCTTCCAGAGAAGGTGGGTTGCTGACCCAGCATTGTAATGATAGTCAAAGCCTCCTGTGCATTGCCAAGTGCTGCCAGCTTTAATGGTGGCTGCAGGAGACCACTGGGGAACAGAATCATAGACAGGGTTCCTATTGAGGGAAACGACTCTCAGTGCTGAAAAATGAAAAAACTGTGGCAAATCTCATGATTGTGCCAGCCTGCTCTGGTGAAAGGCAGGGTCAGCTTGGCAGAAATATCCACTGATTTTTCCATTTCCAAGGAAGCATAGGGTATGTATGATCAAACACTCCAGCAATTTCATGTCTCAGTCAGGAGAAGGAGAGCAATACACACAGTAATGTGGTTTTCCCTAGGAGTGAGGTTTAATATGCTTTCTTGCTAGTTACAGAAAATCCTGCTCCTGTAAACTCACTTTGATAGACACGTATAGCCCATGATAATGCAAAAATCCTCCTGAAACCTTAAATGACACAAACCAAGTAAATTGTCAAGAGGTATTGAAAGGGATTGTTTCTCAAGATTGTTCTTATTTTGTTTTCCTGTAGTGTTGAGTTTTTAATAAGTGTAAACTAATCTTTTCTTCAGTGTCATTTTAGCTGAATTACTGGGGGTTATTTTCTTTTTGTTTTATTTACAACACAATTCTACTCTAACTACATGCCAACAGACAGTAAGTAGAGAATGAAACTTCAAGTACCATGGTCTTTTTCTTTCACAATTTTGCATTAGAGCTTTCCTGAACAGCAGGGTTTGGGACTCAGCAAAAATACTGTGAATTAGATAATTTATATTCCCGTTTGTTTTCACTGAGACTAACTTAGAATTGCACCAACCTTAGATAATAGGGATTTAATTAGTTGGAAGAGGATATTGTTTTATTGACCTGTAAATGATACTGAGGAGAAGCAGTGTGTCAGGCTTAAGGGATCTGCTTAAACAAGGACATTAGAGATTGCTAAAATTGCCATTTCTCCTCCAGGTGATGGTGGATATGCCAAAGATGCAAAGCTGAAAGCGCCTTCTTCCCTAGCAGTGTCTCCCGATGACACGCTGTACGTAGCAGACCTGGGCAACGTGCGGATCCGCGCCGTGAGCCGGAACAAGGCTCACCTGAGTGACACCAACCTGTACGAGATCGCCTCGCCTGCCGACCAGGAGCTCTACCAGTTCACCATCAACGGCACCCACCTGCACACGCTCAACCTCATCACCAGGGACTACATCTACAACTTCTCCTACAGCGGGGAGGGGGACGTTGGCACCATCACCAGCAGCAACGGGAACTCGGTTCACATCCGCAGGGACACGAGCGGGCTGCCCCTGTGGGTCGTGGTGCCGGGGGGCCAGGTCTACTGGCTCACCATAAGCAGCAATGGGGTTCTGAAAAGGGTGTATGCCCAAGGCTACAACCTGGCCCTGATGACATATCCTGGAAACACAGGGCTTTTAGCAACCAAGAGCGATGAAAACGGATGGACAACTGTGTATGAGTAAGTCCATGACATTAAATGCCTGGTGCAAGGAAACCTATTTTAAATGACCACTGAAACTTTTTTAGACAGTTCTAGTCATTTAAAAAGACACCCTGCTACTAACACTGTGTGAGACAGGACAAGCAGTGCTGTTGCACAAGCTTTTAAAATGAAGCACTACCATTTCTTAGGTGCCTAAACCTGTCATATGTAAAAGCTCTGTGCACAGTGCCTGTTAAGTACAGCAGAAATTGCCTGAAATTATACTTCATTTGCACTTCTTATTGTGAATCTGTTTCTCTAAATGAAAATATGAGCTCTTTTCTTTTTTGTAACTTAAGTGGTAGAAGCAAGTTGTGATATGAATCAGGAATTTGCAAAATTCCTGAGGAAGGCAAAAAGGGGAAAATTAGCATACTCATCAGAGAAGAGAGTGTTGCAAAGGAAATTGAGAATCTCAGTGGAAGGAATATTCAAAGACAAGAGTGAGCTTGTCTCTTATCAGCAGGGGAGGAAGATATATAATAAGAGCAAAAGGATATGTAATAGCAAAAGGCTGTATATAAGGGGAGTAGGAAAGGCTTCATAAGCAAGACCATTGACAGAACTTCTAAAAAGCGAAACAAAACAGTTGAAGATGGAATCAGAACATCCCAGTCTGGTCCCAGAGAAAGAACAACCCGAGAGAAAGTTCATTTTTGATTTATAAAGAGGTGTGATGTATCAAGATTTCTCATTATTTGTAATTAATTGTCATAATCCCTGTTTGAGGATATAGCAAGTGCTGGATAGAAATCATATTAACATTGCAGTCCTAGTTCAGAGTCTTTTAAGGAGGATAATAGTGCCTGTTTTCTGTGGACCATAGGAGTTCATGGTCAAAAACTAAAATGTAAACCATCCAGGTGAGATAGGAACAAAAAACACATAAGAAGTGAGTTACTGCCTGAGTCACCTGGAGAGGTAGTTGAGTCCCCATCATTACAGGTTTTTAGAATTATAATTTCTTCAAATGAAAGTAGGATAAAAGCAGAGAAAACTGCTGCCTAGTATGTGGGATTTTTTATTCAACAGGATGTTTCTTCATCCTGTTCTCTATTATTCTGCCAAAGACTAAATTAATAGGGTGGGCGTAAGTATAAGCCATTAGAGAGGGCCTTTTTTACAATACATGGGAAAACAAAAGCATACAGGACCTTCCTGGTTCAGTTATCATTATCAAACATATACTGATGGAACTTTAAACTCTCTTGCAACAACACAAAGCTCGCTGTTACCCTGGTGCTGTTCAAACACTGATCAGAGTCACCTTTTACAAACAGAACTGACTGTAAATGTATGTATGCTTCCTTTTAATAATTTCAGTGCTGAGAGTTACTCATTTATATCCCCACTTGATGATGGTGTCAGTCCAGGCTACGGACCAATGATACTTTCAAAGAGCCTTTACAGTAGCTCCGAGTCATGTCTATTAAAATGCTGAACACCAGGCCTTGTTGCAGGGCCTTGATTGTTAGAGCATGGGAGAGCAGATTATTTTTAGTCATGTGCCTTTCAGTCCTGGCATTCTTTCTCTGTCCCACTGACATCGAGCATAAACCATTTCACACAGCTATTGCTTGTTCCTCTTGGAAGGCTCAAGTGTTGAAAGCTCTTTTAAAGGACTTTACCTGCTTGCAAGTGCCTCCCACTGTATGCAATATAGATTTCTTCATGAAGAAATACCTGTGCCTTGGGAGGATTGATACAATATATATGATTAACACTAAGAAATTTTGCTAAATTTAACTGTCTCCCAGTTACTTTCCCAGCTTTAACTGGGTAACACTGTCCTCACCAATGCTTCGAGTTGTCCAAGCTTTGCATGGCCACACACTCCTGCTAGCCTACATCAGTCGGGGAAAATTAACAGAGTTACAACTTTACCATTACAAAAATAACAACAAAATTAAATAATGTTAATTAGATAAAGTCATGTCATTAATATTTATGTTCAGTCCAATACCTTAAGTCATTTTCATAATACATTACGAATTCCTCAATGACTGAAACACAGGATGTCACTCAATCTGCTCCAGTCAGAGGGGCAGTGGGCTGTAATCACTTCTGTGCTGAGTAGTTGTGCTTTCAGGAGATGCTGGTCACCTGCTGCCATGAATAGGTCATGGGCTGTGATGGCCTTAGTTATCTTTTACCCAGATACTGTTTTCCATGGAGGTCACATACTGTACTGACAGCCAATTTCAGTTTGAAAACTAGAATTTTTTGAAGAGTTTACTTATATATGTGAATTGCTTGTGAGCGCTATGTGAATGTAGCATCGCGGGACTAAGAGCAACTTTCAAATTGCTTTAAATCATCTTCTGTGCTTGAGCTAGATTTGCATTCACATCCAAAAGTTCAACCCATGGCACTGTCAAGCTGAAATAGGGATGAGTTTGTTTAACAACACATATCACACATACTTGGGAATATGAGCAAAGATAATGACCTGTTCAGAACATCTACCTATATGTCAGATTCACTCACAGAGGGATATTATTAAGAGGTAGAAAACCACCTACAAAAGTACTTGTCATCCATCTACTCTAATCTGATGGAATTGAAGTGCTGAAAGAGCTCTTGCATACGATTATAGCTAATGTACAATTTTAAGTCATCTGGATTTCTTTTAATATTGTGTCATTAAAGCTGTAAAAGGGGAGAGGAAGCACTGGGCCTCTATTAAATCAAGGGCAAGAAAACACCTGCAAGAAACAACTCTCTCTGAAAAAATTAATTAGACCACTTTCTCTTTGGAATGATATAACTCTTTACTGTGCTACACATAGAAATGCAAATGGATTGTGAAGCAATATCCCCATGTGTGCATTTCAAATACTGGTGAGCACTTCCTCATATGAGTACTGAAATCAGTGCAATTATTTGCATGATTAAATGGTCACTGACATGATTAACAGTGGCATAACTGAGCCCCAAATTAACATTAAGAAATATGTTGTGATTCCACCCCTATTAGTATGGGTAGGACATTGCTCTGCAGGAGCTGAGTCCCAGTGTGCTGCTATTCATCATGTGGAAGGTGACAGAGCCTGTCCTCAGAGGGCTAGGTTTCTTGGAGCAATCTGGAAGAAAAAAAAGCCCTTTAGATGATCATGCAGTGGAATCAATACTGAGACACTCTTCTGCATGTCCTCCTTGAAGTCAATGGGACCATCTACACAAGTGAGAGGCCTCTGGTGTGTGCTCGGGTCTCATTACGAGTCAGTGCCTATCTGGCCAGCCAGCCAGGAACAGTTTATCCCATTTTCAGCTACACAGGGAGTTTGTATCTCAGCAGCAGCACTATCAGCAGCAAAACTGGATTCTTAGTGAAGACGGATCCTGTGTCTTGAGCACAAGTACATTGCAATAAACCAGCTGTATTTGCACCTTAAAAATGCAATTTTGGGGGATTTTTCTGTGGTACAGTAGCAAATCCGAATAACCTACTAAGCTGTCGTATCTGTTTGATCAAGCAGTAAATGAAATATAACTGCCTGATGTTCATGGAGTTTTCTAATGATGAAAAGTAGTGATCTGAGTAAATTTCAATCGCTGCCTGTGGCACCCAGTCAACTTGCACAGAAGTTGATAAATAAGTCACACAATGTATATAAGGGCAGTGAGAGGTAAAAAGCAAAAAGATTATTTTGAATTTAACATTTGATTAATTTCAACGTATTTGTCAAAAAGCCACAAGATGGTCACTAGTTCATTCTCTAGTGTTTAATTGGAAAAGAACAGCTGCTCTATTTCTCTTTTTTTATATTGGAGGGAAGACAAAAAAATCCTCTTTTTTTTTCGCCAATACTTCTTGTGACATATAGATTTTGTCTGACTAATTAAGGGCAAATAAAGATCCTAAAGAAATGATGCCAATACCTTAAAGAGAAGGACTTAGCCAGATCATCTGCTGATATGAGTTGAAAGAGCTCCTCTGGAGGCAGTGGCGTTCTGCCAGCTGATACACCAGCTGAGGATATGTTTGGTCTGTGAGAGGAGACAATGAAAACTTAATTATGCTTTCCTACCTGCACAAATGAGTTTCTGTTTTTGAACATGGGTTGATTTTGCTCATGCAAATACTCTGTAATATCAGTGAGTTGTCTTAGGTGAATAAAAACATGTCAGCATCAATAAGATTTTTAAGATGTGATGCATTATTAAGCAACATCAAGCACCAAGCAGTGTCCTGTGCTGGTTTCCATGTGAACCATCAGAAAGGAGAAATATGTTGGTAGAATTGATAAGACCTGTTAGAAATGCTGCTCCAGAGCTCTGGAATTAATTATTGACTTTTTGGTAACATGGCCTGATTCACAGTCAAGTACCTTGAGCTACAAGAATTTCTTTAGCACTGATGAAGTTTAGGTGAACTGAAATGTGGTGCTCAAGATTCTAGGTGATGAGTTCCTGCTGATTTAAGTAGGCCCATGGGAAACAAAACACAAGAGTAAAACCCATGTAGGCAACTTAATTCCTGCTGATTTCTATCTTATTTTATCACTATTGTTACGCTTTCGGTCCCCTTTTTACATTCACCACTCACATTATGTACTTCACACATCTGTGACAAAAGGCAGCTTTTAAGTGTTGCAGAAGGCAAGAATTGTTTTTATTTAATCTTATGGGTACAAAAATGCTGTTTTAGGGGTGAGTTGGATGCCTGAACACCGAGTGACCTCCAGTGGTCTTGTTCCTGCATCGCAGCCCACTGGGGGAAACCCCAACCAGCTGTGAGCAGCACAGAAACCTCTGGCAGAAGCTGAGTGATGTTGGTAGCATCTCATAGTATTCCCAGTTGTATTTGATCCAGCATCACTGAAAAAGACTCCAAGTAGGGATTCAGATTAGGTACTAAATGCATTTTGAGCGACTAAATGGACCAATTCTTACCTTTTTACTTACTGCACAGTGTTGACAATGCTTCCTACTTTTTTTCACTATTTTTTCTGCTTTTAGGAGTATCTTCACGACAATAGTGGTGTATTTTCATGGCTCTTTAACATCATGTTTGCAGGTATGACTCCGACGGCCACCTGACCAATGCAACCTTCCCAACAGGGGAAGTCAGCAGCTTCCACAGTGATGTTGAAAAACTGACACGAGTGGAACTTGATACTTCAAACAGGGAGAATGTGATCACAGCCACAAACTTCTCAGCTACCTCTACAATATATACTTTAAAACAAGGTAATAAAAGCATTTCTGTTATTTCTTCCCTAATCTTTGTGTTTCAAACCCTAGGCATTACTGCATTCTTAACTGTTGGCCAAAAAAAAGTTCATTTGTTTCTTCCTTGCTTCAGCACCAACAGCTACAATTCTCCTGGCTACCAGTTAGAAGCAAGGCACAAGTGAATTCTTCTTCTCCTAGAAGAATCCCATGGATAAAGTATAGTTATTGAAATCTCTGATGTCTCTAGGCTTTAAATGCTGTTTTCTACTTCAGTATTTGGAGGACTTGGACTAACCTGTAATGCACTGAGCATTGTTATTCTAAGAAGTACTTCCCAGAAGAATGACGGATTCCACTGACATTTTAGCACTGAAACGCCTTGTTTGGCCAATAGTGTGTATTCTTTCTGGTAGTTCTGTGTCCTGCTGAGAGCACTTGTACGAAGGGAGGGAAATGTGACCTACCTCTGCTAGTGGCTGCCTCATGTATTAGATTTTGACTCAACCCCTGTAGACACCACAGTGTTTCCCTGGTAATATCATATATCTCAAAAAAAAAATTGCTTTCTGCCTGATGGAAGTGCCCCTCCAGATGGGATGTGTCCTCCAGAATGGAGTGTCCTCCTCCAGATTTTGCAGATTCATCACCAGAGTTCTGGGTTTACCTAGTTTAATCCATCTGGGGTCTTTTGTCCCTGCTGGGTTTTTTTGTTGTTAATGGAGTGCTCAGGCTTTGAGAAGGTAGGTGCTGGGAAATAGCTCTCTGATTTCTTTCCAGGTCTGCTATGGAAAAGCTTTGTAACTGAGCACATCGCAGAACTTTTCTTTCTCTCAAATTTTGATCTATAAGAAAAAACTAGGAAGAACTCACCTCACAAGATACCCACTCATTCTTCTTTACTATTATGTGGTAGAGACAGCACTGCATAAATAGAAATAATTATGTTGTTGTGTCACCTGTTAGGCTTTGTCCAAGTGACTCCATCTGCTCTCTGCATTGTCTGCTGCCTGATCTGTCTGTCCTTAAATCTGAAACTCTTCAAAGTTAGTATGTTATCAAAGTCTGTCTCAGGAAAATACTTGCACCCAACAGGCAGAAATGAACAGCTCTAGTTATTATTATATGTGTCATATAAATTCATATAATTTGCATGTTTACATATCTTTGAGAAACTAGCACAAAGCACCCTGTGAACAGCCAGTCAGGTGTGATATCCTTACATCCATTTATCTTTACTTTCTGGCATAGCCTACTATTTTCCATGTATTCACATCTCAAGAGCTGGACCAGTTACTTCTGTGTGGACCAGCTTAAAAATAGGATGCTTTGGATACTCTCTAGCTGAAGTTCAGTCTCACTGTAAGGGTGAGACTTTTGTTTTGTATGGTAGCACTAAACTCAGGCTCACGTTGGAGTTCCCCCTGGCAGCTGAGCTGCAGGAACCTCCATAGCCCAGCCTGAGCAGATGCCAGACAGTGTGGCACAGCTCTGCCTGCAGAGGAGGAATTACAGTGCCCAGACAAGGGAAAGTAGCTCCAGTGTCTGTTTGCCTTCATATCCTCTCATTGAAGACCTGCTCTGGACCCTCCACATACTTCCCTTTTGGGGAGGAGACAGAGGCTGTGCTGGGTCACCCCAGCTCCTTCAACAGCCCTCTGTGGCACAGTCCCGAGCCTCTGGAGCTGCTCACTGCTCACCACTGCTGTTGCATTAATTTTTCTGCCAAGTCACTTCCCATTCGGTCTGTTGCACCAGGCTTCAGCCTTGTGGCTGATCATCCCTGTGCCTCAACCCCAGGGTCCTGCTGCTAATGGGGAAGAGGACAAGCTTTTTGTACAGTGCCACAGGGAAGAGGGACAGAATGGGAGACTGACTGTCATCCTAGATATTTGGAAAACAGCTTTCTTGTTTGACCTCAGATACTTTTGCAGTTGTTCAAGCAGTACATTGTCCTGTTGGGATCTGCAACATGCTAAGATCATCACAGTGTCAGTGGTCAGTACTCAGCCTATGGTTTTACATACTTTTAAGATGAAAGCAAAAATTCTTGATTCCTGCTGCAGGAAACCTTCACAATGGAAATCATCAGGCCGAATGTAATAAAAAGCTCTTCAGACTTGGGAAGGCCTGAAGGTTACAGCTTGCAAAACTCACACTGCAGTTGGTATTCAGCTGTCTGTAACCTCCCTGGGTTACAAACTCAGCCCTGTTGTGCCCAACATTTGTTTTATAAATCTGAGATCTGAACTTCTCTCTGTTCCCCGATTTTTGTTGTTTTTTGACAGATAACACACAGAACATCTACCGGGTCAGCCCAGATGGGTCTCTGAGAGTCACCTTTGCCAGTGGAATGGAAATCACGCTTAACACGGAACCTCACATTCTAGCAGGGGTTGTCAGCCCCACCTTAGGAAAGTGCAATATCTCCCTTCCTGGAGAGCATAACTCAAATCTCATTGAATGGAGGCAAAGGAGGGAGCAGACCAAAGGCAATATATCTACGTTTGAGAGAAGGCTAAGGGTAAGGCTTCCTCTTGTGTAAGTGCAGTGTTCCCTTTGAAAGTCATTGAACTAAAATTGTGTTGAAATGTTATACTTTGTAAGAATGAAAATTTTGTATCAATGGTGGGCCCCAGCCTTGAATTTCAAAACCAAACTCCTCCAGCAGTCTCAGGGATGTTTGATGTCTGTTTGATTTTGATTGTGAGACTTGACCTCAAGACATAATTACTTTTTTTCTTCCTCTTCTTTTTCAACCAAGAACTTAATTATGGCTTTGGAAGAAGCTGTGAGCAAAGGACAGTGTGTAGTTACGCCAGCACAGCAGCAAAGTTGGAGCCACATTTTTCCCCTCTCAGATCTATCAACCCTCTTTCTTCTGGGGGAGCTAAGGGGTGCCAGCTGCTGCCCAGGGCAGAGGCTCTTGCAGGACACACTTTGGGTGTCCTGGCCAGTGCCTTTCCTGAGACTCAGAGTGATTTAGAGCCTCCCTGTGTATCCAGAGAAGCTGTGTATTAATTCTGCCCTCTGCCACATGCTCTCAAACCCCCCAACTCCCTCAGGCTGGGTTACACTATGGCTTCAAGAAAGACTTGCTTTAACATTGCATCCTTGGTATATTTTTACCCATGGGTACAATGACAGATGGTCAACATTTAGCATTTAATTACATAACACCATGGCTCAAAGAGATTGCTACTTTGCTGAACAGGTTTTTTAGGAAATCAGCTCTGGTTTTCACATGAATACCACTTAAAATACCTGTACCAATAGTACAACTGGGAATTTTGGCCTTAAAAATACTGTGTTATTGACTACAAACTTTCTAGATAGGAATTATGTCTGAAGATACACCTGTTAGCTCTGAAAATATAGAGATGGTTATTAAAATCTCTGGACTGTCAAAACTACCAAAATCAAAACCATCTCATTTTGATTATGAGATACTATAGATTTTTTTTAAGTGTACGATCTGTTTGCTTTTCAACTTCTCAGTCAAAAATGCAAGACTTGGAAGATATGTCCAGACTGGGCACTATATGTAAAACACCTGTTTGAAAGGGCATTGTTCAGATTTGACAGTCACAGTTGCTTTTTAGGATCTTGCAAGTGGGCAAAAGCTTCTTTTAGTTCTTCTTGCCCACTTCTGCGTCCTTCCTCTCTAAATTAGTGTGAGGCCTCATAGCCCTGTCTAGGGAAGCAGCTGAACTTAGCACCATGACAAACATGTTAAGATGGCAGGATCCAAACTGTGGCTTCCTTGGCTCATGTTGCCTGCTCAGCTGGAGGCTTTCTGTGTGACTTTGTGCTTAAATAACAGTATGGCACATTTTTCTACAAGAATCTTATGTAATAAGATCGTAAGCAGAAAGGATGTAGTCAGTCATCTATTCTGCTTATGTTGCCAGGGACTAGTTGTTCATCACAATTCTGTTGAATACAACTACTCCATCTTGCAGAGTTTCCCCATTAGGCAGTCTGTATTTTCTATTGTTGAAATTGCAGTTTCTTTTCACTCATTTTCACTTGTTCCTATGTGATCCTTAACACTGCCTGGCAAAAAAAAAGAAAGAAAATTCGCAAATTGGTCAGTATTAAACACATTCTGGCTAGAGGCATAAGATGTTTATTGAAATATTGCAACAGTGAAGGTATCCAGAGGTCAACTGATTGACCTACCTCTGGAATAGGCTGTTGGTGCACAGAACCACTCATGTATTCCTCCTCCTCCCCCTTCATCCAGAGAGAGGATGGAAGGTGAAAGACAAGCAAAAGAATAATTTCAGTATGCTGATGTCTTTTACTCTTTGTCCTTCTAAAAGTGTGCAGTAGCAACACAGCTCTTGAACATTGCATTCTTATTTCTGTAAGCTGTGTCTTTTTATACCTGTCCAAGATCAAGAGAACTTAGGATTTGTCCTGCCTGCTCAGAAGGACAAGCCAGCTGCCTTGTATTGCAATCCTGACTGAACTGACTCCCTTGGCTGTACTGAGCTCCAGGACTGTTGTTCTGAGAGCTGTCAGGGCAAGGCTAGGCTAGAGGGAGCCTGGTGGGCTGGAGACAGGTTTGTCTAAAATGAGGATTTTAGAGTGGAAAGGAGGAGAAATGTTAGAATCATAGAATCACTTATATTTGAAAAGACCTCTAAGATCATCAAGTCCAATTGTATTCTGCACAAAGGAGACACCATGTAAATAGACACAAGAGAAGGGGACAGATGGACTACTGAGGCTGTTAATGCCATGAATGACTTTGGAGAATAGCAGAAATATCTGGATCCTGGAGTTCATCTTTAACACTGAGATGCTTGCCTGGTATGCTGGTGGAATGGAGAGTCAGTGGAGATGGAAGGAGCTGGAACAGTGCAGCAAAGGAATCTACCCAGAGGCAGCTCTCTTTTCTTGGTGATTATAGGAAATGCAGCACAGCAGGAACAGAAGTACCATCCTATGGTGTGTTTGAAACAGTACACCAAATAATGAAATAGATTTAGGACTTACTGTGGACAGATCCTTGAGTACTGCTGGGGAAAAAAATAGCGTCATTGAAAGTCCTTATGCTGGATGAGATTCAGACAGACCTGAAAACTTTTAGTGAGTTACATTTTTAAAAAGAAGTATTTAAACACTTAATATGCCATGCCTGGCACAATAGGAAGTGTGTTAGAAAGCTTGCAATGTAGGGCAGAAAGAACTATGCTGAACTTTGAAAATATATGTAAAGAAAAGCTCTGGGGATTGGAGCAGTTCTCAGTGGAAATGAACAGACTTGCAGGAGCCCTCAGTTAAAGAAAAAAAGCCAGCACAATGGAAGAGTTTTCTGAGAAAGAAAAAAAAAGCATAGAAATGAGGTATAAAGGTGTTACTTAGAAATCAGTCATGATACCATCAGTGAAACAAACGGCTTTGACTGCTAAAAGGTATAAATTAGAAGGCAGGTAGCTGGGGATGAGATAAAGGATGACCTACTTGAAGAGAAGAAAGAGAATAAAGCTTTTCTTTCTCTGCCTGGTCCTAACTTTTTTAAATTCTAATAGCAATTAGCAACCATCTTGAAAGCATGTCACTCTATTAGTGTTATTTCCAGTTTTGGAAAGAGGCCACTGTTAGCATGTTCTGAATAATGCTGGAAACATTGGGTTATAAAAAGTTGGATTTCTGCGTGGTGTGAATTTCCTGCTTTGGAAATGGGGCATAAGTGAGTAAGTTAACTGAAATGCTAGAACAGTCATCTAACTTTATCTCAGGGTCTAAATCAATGTGGGAAACAGAAATTAACCATAGGTTTCCTTTAAGTGCAGAACTGCTTGCCCCAGCACTTCCTGAACGTATATAAAACAGTCTGTGGGCATGTATTCAGTTTATATTAGTAATAAATCTATGTACAATCAGGCTTTTTAACATCAATCTTAATCTAGCAAGACTTCTTTTTTATCAATTGAACTGCTATTTTAATTGACTTCTAAAAGTGAAGCAAAGACTGCTGTTAAATCTGATGAGCATGATGCATAGTAATACACTGATTAGAATGCAGCTCTGCTCCCTCCTGACTTTTGCATAACTTGAGGAACGTGGCATTGGATGCAGTCCAGGTGTTATAACTGAGTGTCTACAAAACTGAAAATTGAAAGCTTGGCCAGTCTTACTTATTTTTGCCTTTTTTTTTTTTTTTCAAATTACAGCAATGGAAGTAACTCACTGGCCTCAGTTCAAAAGTCCTGCAGAAAGAGGCTTTGACAGCTATGTTCATTATTGCACTTAGCAAATGATCTCCCTTTATTTACCAGTCTTACAACAAATTCTAACGATGCGACCAAGTCCTCTGCCAGGGTCTATGAGTTTACAGTGGCTCAAATCAAAACAGAGACGAGGAAAGAATGCAATTATCTTGTCTGACTTACACATCAGACAGGGTGGACAGGGTATGCTGGGAAATGAAATCAGAAGTGCACATTTATGTGATACACTGTAAAATTTCTAGCTAAAAACCTAATGGAAGTAGAGTCAACAAATGTTTAAAAAATATAGAATAAATGTATCTTTTTATTCACTTCTAACATTATTGAAGTCAGCTGAATTTTCTCCCTATTTTCATTAGCTGATACTCCAACCTGGCATTGCTTTCAGAAACCAGTTTTCCCTGGCTCATAGCAGAACATAAGTTCCAGCCACTCTTGGGGGGCTCCTTACCATGGTTTATGTACCTTGGAGGAGTCGTTTCATGAAGCCACTGGGATTTGAAATCAGCTTGTCAACAGCAACACTGAGATGAGTCCTCCTACCCATTTATGATCCTCTTTTGCCTTGAGAAGGGTGTTAAACTTAACTTTAATATGAGAAAGTAAACAAATGAGACATAAAATGTGCAATATAAGGGAAGTATTTTAACCTTATTTTAACTCTCTGAGTTTTCAATTACTGCTGCTTTCCACTTCGCTGCTAATTCTGCTTCTGCTTGGTTTTCATTCTTATTTGTTGTATAGTCTCTGAAATTCAGATTGCAAGCAATTTGTATTCGAGGGTCTTCTTTCCCCTAACTGCATTCTACAATGATAGTAATAGCAATAAGAATATTAAACATGTACATAGAACATAAATGAATATGACATAGGATATACTTCCTGCTTGCTTTTCAGTTACTTTGCCACCAAGAGGATTTGTTTTCAGAAATTTTAAGAAGTTTTCTAAAAAACATATTAAACTTAAACCATCGGTCTGTATACCAGCAAATGAAGTTGAACTCAGCATTGCATTTTATTTGGGCTCCTTAACTATCATTAGAGCATAAATTGTAATAGTTACAGCAGTCTACAGGGGTATATAGGTATTTTACAGCTATTGTAAATGAACACTATTAAAGTTAGACATGGGTGTATATAAAACTCCAGAAATGGTCGCTGAAGAAAGAACACCTGCTTCTTCTAGATTCTCAGATTATTTTGTATCTAAAAACAGAAAGAGGAAAGAAAAAAAAAATGTTCGCTCTAATCACATCCTGAGTTATTAGCCAGGGTTTATTAACCATTTACTTGGTGGCTGTGCCTCCAGGTCTCAGAGAGGAGCAAGCACTGAGCCACGCTCTGTGCTGACACCTGCACTGGCATTGTCTGTGCTGTAAGGAAGTTATTCATGGGAATAGAGTGATCAGATAAAATGTGGTAGATTAATGAAACAAGCACATCGAGCATTGATCTGAAAAAGACATGTCAATGAACAATATTTTATGGTTCCCTAAATTATATCTCTGATTTAAATGGTGTTTAATAGAGATTGCCCAGTGACTGAATGATGTAAGGAGGCAGATGATGATAGCACTGGATAAATGTATTTTGTCTTCATGAATCTGACCCAGTTTTTAACTTGATTTCAAGCTGAGCATTGGGCTGCTGTCCATCTGTCAGACCCAGTGAGTTGCTGGTCCCAGATGTGGTGAGAGCTGCAACAAGGAATATGGCTGATACCAGGCATCACTGCTGCTGGCTTTCAGGAGTCTGGGAGTGGGTGGTTTTGTGAGGAAGCATGAGGACACTGGTGAGCAGGGTCTCCAGGAGCTGCAAGCACAGCTCTGCCCTTTGCAGCATCAGGATGTGACCTGGGCTGTGAGGGCTGTCCCAGAGCAGCAGCTGACCTGTCAGTGTTAACAGAGCTCAAGAGAGGATGTGAGATTGTAGATCTTTCTTAGTTTGTGGACTTAACTACACATCTTTGGCTGGAATCAAGATGTTCATCCACAGCTGAGAAGAAAGAAGAAAAATTCAGGAAAAAGTGAGAGCAGAGGTGAGAGTTTAGCAGTGGAAACATCCTGTAATACCAAATATAATAACACTGAATGCAAGGAACAAGGATTTTTTGGTCCTTCTATTTCTCATCTGAATCTTTTCTATTTTCTTGTCTTCAGTAAGGCCCAACTCGCAGTGTTAAACCATTGCTGACTTTGATTCGGGCTGACACAGACATGTCTGCGTTGGCTGTACTTAGGATGCATTGTGTCCTTACCTTACTGTACCTTTGTGTTTAGACCCACAACAGAAACCTGCTCTCCATTGACTTTGACCACGTAACCAGAACAGGAAAGATTTATGATGATCACCGCAAATTCACTCTTCGAATCATGTATGACCAGACAGGACGCCCCATTTTATGGTCCCCCATCAGCAAGTACAATGAGGTCAATATTACTTATTCACACTCCGGATTAGTCACCTATATCCAAAGAGGAGCCTGGACTGAGAAAATGGAATATGATCCAAGTGGGAACATCATTTCCAGAACATGGGCAGATGGCAAAATATGGAGTTACACATATCTGGAAAAGGTAAATTATTTAAAAAGTGGGGTTTGTGCCAAGGCAAAAAAATATTTGAGTTTATTATATTATATTTTGACCTCTGTTATAATGCTGCCTCTTGCAAGAGTATTTGAGACTTTTCAACCAGAAAATGAATAGATAAAAATGTCTCTGGATATGCTCAGACCTACATGTCACCTGCTCAAACCTGACATCGTTTAGTTGTGAAGAAAGTTATCAGCCCCTCAGGTTTGTTCAATTGGTAGGTCAAAACAACTTTCTGGTCTCAGTCCAAGTTCAAGTGAACAAAGGACACCCTAACTGCTGAAAATCATGTTGCTCCTCTGGATAACAGTCAGAAAGATAACAGTCCTGAAAGAGAACTTCTTCCTCCCCACAAACACAGTTCTTTTAATCCAAAATTAGGAGCCCATGAGCACAAGCTTACCTATTCAGTGCTGCGTTTTAAACAAGGGATTGATCCTGTGAGGAGAAAGCTTACTGCAGTATTTATGGGGGCCATTTGCGGAGGAAATATTAATTTGAAATGAGTTACTGCTCTACTTTTATAGTGACTTCGCATCTAAACCCTGAATATTGTAAGTTCCATGTATATCTAGAGGTAATGATCACAAAATGTGGAGATAAATATGGTACAGGCCAAGGAGGAACATCTTCATCTGTAATAACATTTTGTTTGGTCTTGTCTTTCAAAACCAGAAAGCCAATCTGTATTTTTAAAGCTTTCAGAACTCAGTGCGAACTCACATTCAAAGTTTTTTAGATAGCAACATCTTGGACTATCCAATACACCCTGAGTTAGCAGAACATTTTCTCTGAACCTGTAAACCACAGGAAAAGGCTATGGGGGCAGGCAGGCAGGAGAGGTAACGTTGATGGGAGGTATTACACACAGGGAATACAGTGACTTTGAAGTAACTTGTATATTAAAGAGTTCCAAATGTGTACTTCTAAGATAAACTGTGCTGTATTTATTTTGAATGTATTTAAACTTGATCCTCAAAAAACTTAAACCTAACCCAATGAAAAAAAAAAATATAAAGACTGGAAAATGCATAGAAATGTGATTCCTCTTTGTCTGCATGCAGTATGGTTCTTGCATGTGTTAACAAGATTGGCAAATGCCAGGAGCTTCAGAAGTTTGTTTCAGATAAATTTGTCAGGGCTTTTTTTGTCTGTATGCTCTTTTGCAAATTACAAGTAAAAAGGCATTTCGTACAGCTTTCAAATATTTGGGCAATGTGCCTTTTGGAGGAATCTCTTATGTTTTTCTTTGGACCCAATGGACTGTAATTTTGGAAAGATGTATGCTTCATATCTTTCCAAACCACTTTGTCTGTTCTTAGTTTATGATGAGCTCATAAAGTCAGTTATATAAATTAACACTGTTATTCTAGAATTCTACACAAAGGGCCAAATCCTGATCTTGTAGAAGCGAGTAGCAAAAGCTTACTGGTTCAGGTAGTAGCTTGGGTAATACTGTAACTGTCATTAAAATTGTGGAAATTCATTCACACCATGGACAGTAGTCTCCCAGCTATTTAATGTACTTTCGTGACTGTTGTTCCTTGTGCCAAAGAAAGATTAATTCACTGTCAAAATTAGACATTGAAATATAACTTTGTGGTTCCATTAAAGTCAATAACTCATTGTGTTAATTATGTAATGATTGTTAAAGGTTGTCTGAAGCCTTGTAAGACACAATAATTCCTTACATGAAAAAAAAAATCAATTATATAGGTCACTTCAAATTCATAGTTATTTAATTCTTCATTTTTAGCACTTGATGAGTTAATTGTACATCTTCAAAATCTCTACCCCTTACAAAATTAGCTCAAATAATTAAGGTTTTAAAAGGCACTCCAACATTAGCATTGTAAATAATTCTAACTGATGAGATTCAGTTCCTCTTGTTTTGGTCACTTTCCTCAATTAGTTAATGCTGTTATAAAATCTCCTGAATACTCCAAGCTCGCTTCCTAAATCTGGCAGACAAAACAGATGAGTGGCTGTGTGTGTCTGTTGGACAGAAATGACATCTAGTGGTGGTGCTCAGCATTTGTCTATTCCCAGCAGAGCTCCAAGTAATTGCCACTGGCTGTTTGTCTTGATACACCATACGGCATCAATCATTATGTGGTTGACCAGGCTCCGGCTGCTTTAATAAAATGACAGCTTTTTGGATGTTTTATGAGCTACCCTCTGAAATCCTTTAAAACAATTAGAACCTAATTTGTGCAGAGTTGAAAAATCTATTGTAATATTATTAGGATGAATTGGGAATTAATTTTTTTTTCTCTTTATGGTATCCTCTAATAGGCTTGAGAGGATACTAAGTCTCCAGCCCTTGTACTGTCTGTTTTTTTACTATCCTGGACAAAAGTGAAAAAGCCACAAAGTGCTGTAAAAATGGCACACAGGGGCACTAAAGTTATATTGGGGATGTTTCTGATCTTGTTATTCATACTCTGTCAATGGCAGACAGCTTAAAAACAGGCACGGGAGCAGTATATAGAGAGAGGCGTCACAGCAGTGCTAGGAGAGAGTTCAGCCAGTGGTTTACTGCAGACTGGAGACTCCTGACTGAAGATGGAAACAAAATAAACACAGTGCATGTTGGAAATGGTTGGCAGAGCAGGAATAAAGCGATCAGAAAATGCTCACTGTGAAGGTCTGTCATCACCAGTTGGCAGAGGGTGACCTGGAGTGGCATATGTTGGTGCTCTCTGGCTGCTGTACAGGTGACAGATGTCTTTTGCCAAGGGCAGGAAGAGACACATCTTGGGCAGGCAGGGGACTGGGGGTGTGGAGAGGATGGCCAAGACTGAGCCTATCTCTGGCCCTTTGAATGGGCAGTTGGTTTATTTGTCAGAGAAAAGTGGCTCAGGGCCAGTGTTACTTTTTGCAGGGCTGATCTTACGGTGTTTTCTTCCCAGAGAAGATTTTTGAGCTTAGAGTGGAAAAAATTCTGTTTTTCTGATTTCTTTCCCCAATATTCTATGACAAAGTAGTCACACTGTTCCGTGTAAGACTTTGTTTTGCATGATGTCTCAATCCTGCAGAAACCTGACAAATTTACTTATGTGCCTGATAGGTTTGAGCTGCGGGCTAAGAGCCAGGCAGTGTCAGTGCTCCAGCACAACTCAGGCAAGGCGAGGAATGTGCAGTGCTCTGGTCCAGCCAAGCCACTTGCTAGAGCTGGGGGAAGGCTACAGAGTTCCCCCATGCACTTTCATTCTGTGTTTCCATTATCCTTGTTTCAACAGTGACTGTTCACCAGCCAGCTTGTGCTCTGTGACACTGTGACTTTACATGGTGGGTGAGAAGGCAGACAGAACCCAAACTTTAATTATCAGTAAAAAAAGTCTGCTGTGCTTGCACATTCATCTGCCAGATAAGCAAACCAGGTTTCATTAACCAGCCACAATTAACCAACACAGGGCACCCATATAGAAATGATATTCTTTGTAAACATTAAAAATTAACAATAGAAGCAGTCACACCAAAGAATCTGCAGACTATTTTCATCCATCTGTAAGCATGGAGATCTTGTGAACTCCAGGGCAATGTGTATTGAAAAGAAGATACACAGGAAAAGGCGTAGGTCTGTGCTGGAGATAAGCAGAATGCCAGTGAAAGCTAAACACTTCGTACATGCACAAAGTTTCCTCTTTCCAGCTCCTCTAGACACATCTGCTGGTGCAGATGCTCTGCCTGTGTGCGAGGAAGAGGTTCTCTCTATTTTTGCTTCCTGAGAGGATGCCCTAAATATTTCAAAGCAACACAGCAAGTCAGCATGAGGCTGAAATGCTACTGAGAGCCACATCTGCCTTCCAGTTTGGAGGCCTTTACCTCTAGACTTATTATGATTCTCCTCCTGTTTTGTACCACCTTGCCGGCCAGGTCTCCTGGAGCTGAAAGCTTCACCTGGAATTGTACAGACAAGACAGTAAGAGCAAACTACAAGAGTGAGTGGTTGTTTCAGCATTTCCATAACCTTCACACACTCACTAGATGGATCCCCATGTGCTTGATCCGCCCCTTACCGTGCCGTTGCTGTTTGGTTGCAGTCCGTGATGCTCCAGTTGCACAGCCAGCGGCGCTACATCTTCGAGTACGACCAGTCGGAGTCGCTGCAGTCAGTGACGATGCCCAGCATGGTGCGCCACGCCCTGCAGACCATGCTGTCCGTCGGCTACTACCGCAACATCTACACCCCTCCCGACAGCGGCGCCGCCTTCATCCAGGACCTCGCCAGGGATGGGCGGCTGCTGCAGACCTTGTACCCCGGCACGGGGCGCAGGGTCCTGTACAAGTACACCAAACAGTCCCGGCTCTCCGAGATTCTGTATGACACTACACAAGTCACGTTCACCTATGAGGAATCTTCTGGGGTTATTAAAACAATACATTTAATGCATGATGGGTTCATCTGTACCATCAGATACAGGCAAACAGGTTTGTCTAACTGTGACTACTTTGCTAAAGTTTTTGGCTCCTTAATACGTGACACTCATTCCTCATTCGTATCACCCTGATCCTGCACTTACCTGGCATGAAATTCCATTATTTTTTTGTCTGCAAGTTCTTGTATTTTATGTTTCAATAGAAAAATATGTGTGTATATCTGTGTCTGTGTCCATAGGTGAATATAGCTGTCCCATTTGAAATACAGTTTTCTTTTTATTGTTTGGTATGGAATAGCTCTTAGAATGCTTTGTTGTTTTTATTCCTCTGTGTGGATATTTTCTGCATACTAAATCAAGTTGGTTTATTGTTCGTATTTTCAAGTTTCCCTGTTTACACCATAATATAACATAAATTCAAAAGGACTGTTTACATGAGGAAGGAAATCACCATGTGAAATAAATTTAGTTTAGAATTATCTTGTAAGTAAACAGAAATCATAATTATGAATAAAACAGCATTCATTCAAACAAATATTAATAAAATAGAAATAATTTGTAGAGCAAGCATTAATAAAGGTTTGTGAGAGAATAATCTAACATATTCTTAGTTAATGGTATTTTCTGAGACAGCTAAGGAGTAGTAAGGCTAAAGGGTATATTTGAGATCATGGCCTGTCTGTCCTAGATCTGTATGGTAAGTAAACCAGGGGCATGATTCATTATTTTTCTTGTTTTTCCTCTTTCCCTTATTTGTTTTGGACAGGTCCACTTATTGGTCGGCAGATCTTCAGGTTTAGTGAAGAAGGGCTTGTAAATGCCAGATTTGACTACAGCTATAACAACTTCCGTGTCACGAGCATGCAAGCCATGATCAACGAGACACCCCTTCCCATAGATCTGTACCGTTATGTCGATGTTTCTGGCAGGACTGAACAATTTGGAAAATTCAGTGTCATTAATTATGATTTAAACCAAGTTATAACCACCACTGTGATGAAACATACCAAAATCTTCAGTGCCAATGGTCAGGTGATTGAAGTACAGTATGAAATTCTCAAGTCTATTGCTTACTGGATGACCATCCAGTATGATAACATGGGTCGCGTGGTGATCTGTGACATACGTGTGGGTGTAGATGCCAATATAACAAGGTATTTTTATGAATACGACGCTGATGGTCAGCTCCAGACTGTGTCTGTGAATGATAAAACCCAGTGGCGGTACAGCTACGACCTTAATGGCAACATCAACTTGCTGAGCCATGGGAACAGCGCACGCCTCACTCCTCTGAGATATGACCTGAGAGATCGCATTACCAGGCTTGGGGAAATTCAATATAAAATGGACGAAGACGGTTTTCTCAGGCAAAGAGGCAATGAGATCTTTGAGTACAACTCTAATGGTTTGCTGAACAAAGCGTATAACAAAGTGTCTGGCTGGACTGTGCAATACTGTTATGATGGTCTTGGAAGACGAGTTGCAAGCAAATCAAGCCTAGGACAACACTTACAGTTCTTTTATGCTGATCTCTCCAACCCAATAAGAGTTACTCACTTGTACAATCACACTAGCTCAGAAATAACATCTCTTTATTATGATCTGCAAGGTCATCTCATTGCAATGGAATTAAGCAGTGGAGAAGAATATTATGTTGCTTGTGATAACACTGGGACACCTCTAGCTGTGTTTAGCAGTCGAGGCCAAGTCATAAAAGAAATTTCGTACACTCCATATGGAGAGATATACCAGGACACTAATCCAGATTTTGAGGTTATCATTGGTTTTCATGGAGGACTCTATGATTCTCTTACTAAATTAGTTCATCTGGGTCAGCGGGACTATGATGTCATTGCTGGTCGGTGGACGACACCAAATCACCATATATGGAAGCACCTGAATGCTGTGCCACAACCATTTAATCTCTACTCGTTTGAAAATAATTACCCAGTTGGCAGAATCCAAGACGTTGCTAAGTATACAACAGGTAAAAGTAACCTGTCTCTCATGAAAATGTCTCTCATGAAAATAAAACTTTTTCTTGAATTGTGGTATGGATTCAACATTCCGAAAATCTTTTGCATACAAAAAGTCTCTAATCTTAAATCTATTGAAGTCATTTCTTTAATAGATTGCATCTCACTGAACTTGATCTGTTTTCTTTAACATTTATGGTAACCAGGAAAATAATTAATAGCTGCTTCTGTTGCTTTTCTCACTGCTAAAATTAGGGGAAGAATGGAGGCAGCTTAATTTGAATTTTTTCCATTATAAATAGATAGAAGGAACACTATTGATTTGAGTATAGCTATGCTTTGTAACCAAATAATTTCTTTGCTACAATAAATGCTGTAGCTAGTACAGGAAACATAAATTGATGTGAAATCATTATTTCTGCATAGCTGGAATTTCTGCAGACTGCCTTCACTTTTTCTAGGATTTATGTGCCTTTTTGCCACATCCCTTTCTTGTTTTGTAGACATTGGAAGTTGGCTAGAGCTGTTTGGTTTCCAGTTGCACAATGTGCTGCCTGGATTTCCAAAACCAGAGATGGAAGCTTTGGGTACAACATACGAACTTCTACAGCTTCAAACAAAGACCCAGGAGTGGGATCCTGGAAAGGTTAGCAAACATTCTCTTCAGCTGCTAATACTAAATTAAGGAGTTTTAATAGAAAATATTGGATACCAAGGAAACAGTGTGACTATATTTTTCAATGTAATAGGCAAGGCAGATTGTTTAAGAATGATAGAAACGTTAATGTTGTCAATTCTGTACTGGCATCAGAATGGAGGAGAGTTTAAAGGAGAAGCTTTTAGCAACACAGTGAAGGAAATTTGCAGCTATTTATAGAGAAAATATCCAAATTTGAGGTGCAGGGTAGGCAAAAGGATAGAAGTGTTTGTGCGAATATTTAAAAAACCACAGAAATTCTTGTGGAATTAAAAAACTAAAACAGCAGATTTTCATCTTCATTAGCAAAGATGCCACAAAAACTGGAAAATCACTGAGAGTATAAACAGCTTTACAACTCGGTACCTCTGCATAATTATTGCGGAAAACAGAAATGCTGCTGTGTATTTTTAAGGGGTCTGTAAATCTTAGCCTTACTCCAGGGCTTGTTTTCAGTAACGACAGGCCAGACAGCAGCTATCAGAGTCCAGCAGTCAGTGGGACTGCAACAGGACCAACTGCCAATATTCTGAGCAGACATTCACATTTTGCATATGAGCATCTGTTAACAAAGAAATACGATTTTGTAAAGATGCTTTTCCTCTGTTGTAAAGAAAGAGAAGCAAAGAGAAGCACAAAGCAGTGAGAGTTCGCATTCATGTTCCCAGCATTTAAGACAATTACCATCCACCAAACACAGAAGGCTGGAGGAGCAGAGCTCAAGCCAGATGTAGGAGCACGTCCATGGAAAATTATCACTGGGATGTTAGGCTTTTCCAAGGCACAGAGAAGAAGTAGTGATAGGTATAGTGTTAAAAGACAAAGAGAGGGTTGGAGTGAAGCTTCTTCTAGCTTCTATGGGGAGCAAGATCTACAGATGTGACGTACTTGCCTAAGGTTCTAGTGTCTCAAGACCTTCATAACCTGCTTTCCTTAAAGAATGGGCTATAAAATTCATTACCATGGTTCTACAGAAAATGTAATTAAACACACAGAGACTAAGCAGAGCCATGTGAAAGGGCATAGCTTTGAATTCAGGTTTCCCTGAACTGCTAAGGGCTGAAAAACCAGCCATTAGAGTAACAGTTCAAGGGGGAGGAAAACTAAAAAGAACAAATAGAAAAACAGTATTTGTGCTAAACACATTTCCGTTTGTCTCCTAGAAATGAAGGAGTCCAAGAGACAGAAAGAACTGCTGTAAGTGATTAAAAAGCCTGTGCATATGCCCAGGTTCTGTAGGTGTGCACAGTACTTTCCAAACAAATTGAAGATCCATTCTAAGCAATTAGAGACGAGTAGCATTAGATACTATAATGAACTGCAAGGTACCTTGCCTGCAAACTTGATTGATATTTTCTTTTCCAGACTATTCTTGGCATTCAGTGTGAGCTACAAAAGCAGCTCCGAAACTTTATATCCTTGGACCAACTTCCTATGACGCCCAGGTATAGTGATGGCAAGTGTTCTGAAGGAGTGAAGCAACTGAGATTTGCAGCTGTTCCTTCAGTATTTGGAAAAGGCATCAAATTCGCTATAAAGGATGGTATAGTGACAGCTGACATTATCGGGGTGGCTAACGAGGACAGCCGGCGCATTGCTGCCATCCTCAACAACGCTCATTATCTGGAGAACCTGCATTTCACCATTGAGGGTCGGGACACCCATTACTTCATCAAGCTGGGCTCTTTGGAAGAAGATTTGGCCCTGATCGGCAGTACCGGAGGGCGCCGCATCCTGGAGAATGGTGTCAACGTGACGGTGTCGCAGATGACGTCAGTGATCAACGGCAGGACTAGACGCTTCGCTGACATCCAGCTTCAGCACGGCGCGCTCTGCTTCAACGTGCGCTACGGAACCACAGTGGAAGAGGAAAAGAACCACGTCCTGGAGGTAGCCAGGCAGCGAGCTGTGGCTCAGGCCTGGACTAAGGAGCAGAGACGGCTGCAAGAGGGGGAAGAAGGAATTCGGGCGTGGACAGATGGAGAGAAACAGCAGCTTTTAAGCACTGGACGGGTACAAGGCTACGATGGATATTTTGTTTTATCTGTGGAGCAGTATCTCGAACTTTCTGACAGTGCCAATAATATTCACTTCATGAGACAGAGTGAAATAGGCAGAAGGTAACAAAGAAAATCTCTGCCTTTGCGTCACCAAAGACTGCCTGTTTTTAAACGTAAAATGGTTTATTGTATTGGTTTTTCTAGATCCGAACTCTGTATATATAAATATAGAGGAAAAAACATATCCAACTGCCTTTAAATGTGACAGAAGATGGTATTTTAATATCGTTTGTTTAACTCTTTGAGAGAAAACAGTGACAATTTTTAGTTCTTGTGTGGCAGTATTCAAAAATTTCAGAAGCAGAGTCCTGCAAGCCAAGCGGCGCGACCTGCGCGCGAGGTGCCCAGGGTGACACCGCACAGCCCTGCGGGGTAGGGGTGAGCGCCACATGCTCTGCCTTCTCCTAAAGAAACACGACTTTTTTGTTGTTGTTGATTTAATAATTCACCAGTTATTTAAATGGTTACAGAGCCTGATTCTGCAACCTGTATTTACTGGGTGGCTTTTATCCCAGTGAGATCTCCCATAAGTTCAAGGGATTGCATACAGAAACCAGACTGTGTATGGAAGCTTCGTAGCTGCTCACCAACCCCACACATGTTCCTCAAAGTTAAGAGCTAAGGGATTTTCTAACTTGGGAAATCTGACTTGGGTTGGATTCAGTATGTACAAGGGTGTCTCCTATGGCCTTTGCTTGGTTGTGGCCACCCCTCAGCCGCTCCATGCTGAACATCACGTTGTGTCCACTTGTGCATGTCAGGCCTCTCTCCCAGGGTTTCCCTCGGCACTGGGATATACTAGGGTCTGGCAGCACACACAGAGCTGCCAGCCTGCTTGGTGGCACCATGTTGGCCAGGCTTCAGCCAGAGATGGGGTGGCTAAAGCAGGCTTAGTGGACCCTGTAGTCTTCAGGAGGCTCTCCACTGGCATGTGTGCTCCAGGCTGGACTTTAACCCAGTGCTTTGGGGACAACCCAGCTGGGAGCCCTCACAGAGCAGTATCAGGCCGTGCAGGATTGGTCCTGTCTGCAGTCACTAGGCCAGGACTTGTCTTCACACAGATGATTTGCAAGTTGCAGTGTTGTTGGGTTTAGGCATCGCATTCTTTTCATCTCAAATTAATAATCCTATTGTAGTACTCATTTTTTTGAGTCTGAAGAAGATTGGTGGGTTGGGAGTTGATGAACCTAAGTGTGGGTAGTAAATATATTGATAAGTGTAGAACATTTCGGGGATGACTCTTCACTTTTCAGCTCAATATCTAGAGCACATGGAAAAGCATTATGTTGCATGGACAGAAATTTTTATTTCCCAAGGTATCATGCACTACTGGCACAGTTACTTCATAGCAGAGTAGGTGATCCTTCCTCCAACTTGTCATTTTTAAAAGACCTGATTATTGGGAGGTGGGGCGGGCACACAGGGAGGGGGGGATGGGCAAACAGTTTTCCAGAGGGATCTAGAAGTCTTGTTACAGAGCCTATGTGTCCGTAATAGTGAAGTTATTGCACATTTCTTTCAGAACAGACATAGTGAATATATTGCAAAAAATTCTGCTCGTATTTACGGAAGCCAACAAAGTGCATTCTTTATCTTTCTTCCTTTTTTTCCCCCAGTTTTTTTTTTTCCTTTGTTTTTTGGGTGAGTGGAGCAGACTGTACCCGAGTTAGAGATGAGCCTGAATTGGCAGCTGAGACCTGAGCCCCTCCCTGGGGTTTGATCTCAGGTCTGAGCCTCACCCCATTACCGTCTCTTCCCAGATTCCTTTTGCTCCCTTGGGAGCCAGTGCAGCTTTGGGGGTGCAGGATCAGGCTGAGTGGGAGCCTGGCCCCTGAAATCCTCCTCTGTCCCCAGCCAAGGGGAACTGTGGACCAAAATCTGCACATACACCTTGTGATCAGGCTCATCATTAACTAATGTACAGAACAGGGAGCTGGCAATATCCAGGTTTGACAGCTCAGATTTCTGTAATTTTCCATAAAATCATGGAGAATTTGAATACCTCCACACCAGCCTAAAAATGGACCTTCAAATCCTTGAGGCCTCTAATGCGCTTTTAATCAATGGAAGAATAATTTATGAATTGTATATAGAGAGTGCATTCATAAATGTGATGATGTATTTTATCACTGATCCAAGATGTCAATATTAGAGTCTATTTTACTTATATTTTAAGTAATTATACTTTTTTGCAATTCACTAATGAGGATCATTTTCAAACTGCTTTAAATATCCATTATAAACAAATATTTGAAGCTATTAGAGTTACCTTGAACTGTGCATTTCTAGTATGTAATACATATTTAGTTAGCTTGTGCCTTTAGTTTCTTAAAGTTATATTTGTATTATATGCAGGAAATGCACTTTGTATTACCTACAGCTGTGGTTTTAATACTGCCTTGATAACTGTTGTTCTCATGTTATGCCAAAAGGTCGAAGGGTGAAATGTGTTACAAGTTTGTCTTTGAAAGCAGATTTGGCATTTTCCCATTTCCTGGGTGCAGTCTAAGGTACATTTTGAACAATATTTCTTATAAGAATATGGTTTCATTAAGACTCACGTGACATTACATGGCCCAGTTACAAAAGCAAAAAAAATGCCTTCATCATAACAGTTTCTTAAATTTAGGAAACTAAATATAAATGTCATGTTGAGATGCGAGTGCTTAAGAAACGAGTTATTGCTGAAAGAGCATGGGAGATTGAAGTCGTGTCATAGCTGCACATGGGCCAGCCAGCAGTGGTTTGTGAGAACTACATGAACAAATAGCTTTGGACCATCTTGTTCATGAGCAACCTCAGATGGAGGCAGGGAATATTTCAGTCTCCATTTTTTTTCCTTAGTAGTTAGAGCAATTTCTCAGTGGGTTTTTTGGTGGGTTTGGGTTTTTTTATATAGTTCTCCTTTCTCTTCTTTTTTTTTTTTTAATTTTGTATTTTGCACTATAACCTAGAGACCCAGTTGAGAAAAAAGAAAAACAACAGCATGGAAATTTTTACTCTTATTTAGATCAGATAATTTGATGCTAGCATTCTGCACTGCAAGCAAGGTTCTGAAAGAGGGAAAAATAAAATCAAATAATTAAAGTATAAAATAAATTAAAATTTAAAAAATCTACTATTACACGCTATCCTTTAGCAAAGTACCTACCATGAGAAATACATGCTATATTTTTTATGACAGCGAAACAAATAGTGTGTACAAGTAACATTTCCTTTGCTTTCATATTTATTTAGTAAATCTAGAACATTTCAAAGTTATAAATATATATAGATAGATATCTATGTAGAACATAGCCAAATAAATATATATGAACTGGTCAATGTGCAACTGGGTATACACATCTTGGCTCTTCGGTTTGAGCTCTCTCACATGCCTCAGCTGAGCACTGGGCGGAGGTGGCCTCATGCCCTGGCCATGCTCTGGGGTCCCACCCTGCACCCCCTGCCCACGGAGCCCCCTGGCAGTGCCCAGGGCTGGGCCAGGGGCAGCAGCTCCTCCAAGGTGAGCGATGGGCGCTGTTGGAAGCCGAGGTGCTGCTCCAAAAGGGGAAGTGGTTTAGGCAGAGGAGCTCATGGTTTCGCCGAGCCGAAGGAGACAGGCAGTGCCAGGGGGTGTCTGTGTGTCCGGGGTGTTCACCAGGGTGCGGCTGATCCAACAGTGACACCAGGTGACCCAGGTGACACCCGGCTCGGGCTGCACTGACAGCCCCAAGGGTTTTCGCATCAAACGCTGGCTGTTATTTAAACCTCTCCTTGATACAAAACGTTACCAGGTTGAAAGCACCCTGACTGCCAGAGGAATCACTTCCAGGCAGAAACTGGGAATGGTGGTGTTGCATTTGCTGTGGATTTGTCTGGGCATTTGTCACCTGCCATTATTTGTCTAAGGAAACGTGTTTGACAATTTCCAGTTTTTCCTTAGAGCTCGTGGTGGACTTTAGCCTTTTAATAAATGTTAGTATATCAGATCGTGTCCTTGACAGTATTTTACTTGTATGAACCATGATAAAACATTAAAATCTTCATACTCTTCTGGCAGAAGTGTCAATAAACAAGAACGAGAAGCATAGCATACGATATATGTCAAAGTAATGTTCCTTTTTAGCTTTCTCATCAACAGTAAAAAATGTTTACAATGTATGCCAAGATCTTCACTATCTGTCTAACACCAGTTAGAGGTTCTGATCTTACAGAAACTGTGTTACAATGGCCTCAGCCTCGTTGCTAGGAAACAATAGATCCCAATTTTTTTATTCCTGCTCTAACTCCTGTGCTGAATAGTGACTGGATACTGTACAGGTTTATGTTATATGGCTGCAGTTAAATGGTCTGATGCATTTTGCTCTGGGTTTCAGACCAGAAGCATGCATTTTCTACAAGAACATCCCAGCAACACATTGTAAATATTGAAAGTTAATATATTATGTGTCGATATTTGAAAAAGAAAGTACTTTGACTATTTCATTTTTAAAAAATAAAGATGCAAACTTATGGCGTGCGATGTTGTCTTTGTTTACATCAATTTACATCAGTATTTGAAATATTCTGGTGATGTCAGTAAAAGGTGCTTCCATAGAGCTAAATAAGGACTTCAGCCAATATTGGTAGATTCAAAAGTTGGGGGCAGGATGTTGCCTAGCAAGATTTAATTTTACTTCTGATTCACCAAAGTTCATGCTTATAACTCTGCAGGTTTCACTGCAGGTGAAATCCCAGCCAGTTTTTGTGCAAAGGTTATTGTATTTCATCAAAGCAAATGTGAGAGAAAAAATATTCTGTTAAATGCCTTTGCACTCCTAATAACAGAGTGGGTGAAGTCAATGGTACTGGTAGTATGAGTAGCAAAGTTTAAGTATCTGCATGTTCTTTAGAGCTGCCTCAAATAGATGATGATGAATGATTCTGTGTTATCGAAAGTATGTGCCCAGGAAAAAAAACATTGAAAACCCGGTACATGCAGCAGAGAGGAGGAGCACGTGAATGGAAGGGCACAAGGAATGCTTAAGGCTAAAGGAAAGGTTACATGGTGAAAAACCTTGGAGCAGCTGGGCCGGGTAAGAACGAAGCAGGAGGGCTGCGGTTGTGCTGGGTGGATGAGAAGGAAGCGATTCCAAAGGGTTACTCCAGTAGAAAAGGGAAGCAAACCAGCCTGGGAGACTGTATTGATGTAGTGCTGCAAGAGGGCTGTCCCAGCCGTAGACAGGGAGCAGGGGAGGGCTTAGTGGAGGCAAAGAGGGAGCTGAGGGAGTGTCGGCTGCTGCAGAGGAGCAGCATTGCCTTTGCTGGGAAGAGGGCCAGAGGAGGGGTAACACAGTGAGCTACAAAGCCACTTGCCAGAGCTGGGGCTGTGGCAGCGAGGGGACAGGGGTGGGAGGGCTGGCAGGGGAACAGGGCAGCAGCGAGATGGTGGGAAGGAAGCAGCAGGTGATACTGACATCATGTGGGAAGTCACGCCTGCAAAATGCAGCTGCTGCTGTCTAAAAGGATCTGTAGCTCTTCACACCTAAGTCATTGTATGAAATCTGTATTATTTCCTTATTACTGTTCCCATAACCATGTATCTACTTGTCTCACAGGCACCATCAGCTTCTCTCGGTTTCCACCTTGTTTAAGCCTACAGCAATTCCAGATGCTTGGGTACCCAAAAGAAACAATACAAGCCTCTGTCTTAATAATTTACATCGGAAACTGAAACAACATTCTCAGCTTTAAACAGAAATGGCATCTTCTGGCCTATTTTATGTATTTTTCAAAAGAACAATGCACTTCTAGAGTCAACCATAGTCAAACCAGTTATCCTCAGCTCACTGCACCGCAAAGCGGGTGAGCAGCTGCTGCTTGTGTGCTGCAGGTTTTCCACGTGCAGCCTCAGCCTCAAGTCAATAGGACAGTTCTATAGGAAAGAGCCCATGGGCAAAGTTCTTCCCACTGCATGCATCCCTACCACTGTGCAATCATCTGCCAGGGATAGTTTCCAGGCACACCCGTTCCTGCTCCCAGGAGAGGCCAGGTGAATGAGGGGTTTAGACCCAGCA
The DNA here is from genome assembly GCA_013400235.1 of Oriolus oriolus. Taxonomy (NCBI): domain Eukaryota; kingdom Metazoa; phylum Chordata; class Aves; order Passeriformes; family Corvidae; genus Oriolus; species Oriolus oriolus. The sequence continues at coordinate 42,613 of VXBT01001181.1, read as the reverse complement.
CTCGGATAGCAAGAAGAGCTCCCTGGGAAGGCTGGGGCTGCACTCACACACTGCCAACACCCAGCAGCTCAGCAGGCTTTGGGGAGGCATGGTTTGCAGGAGCACAGAGCTGGAGAGGAACTGCCAGGGACCAGATGCCGCAGGCTCGCAGCAAGCTGGGAAACCTTTAAGGCAGGGAGAAGGGAAAGCTTCAATGGGCACAAGTGACAGCAAACCAGCCAGTGCATTTGCTGAGTTATGTAATGATAAAGAAACAGCCTTTAAATATTTAATAAAGAGGAAATCATGCTGGATCTGCCAATGTATGGCACTGTATTAAGGTAAGACTAATTTCAACCAATAAGCACAGGTACAAAGAAGGCACACAGCAACACATGTAGATGCGGTGTAAAATACAATGGGACAGTTCACCGTAGATGAAATTTGAACTTCAATTAGACAGAAACTGAGTAATGAGCTGAAAATGTCACAACCACAACTTTGCAACAGTGTTGCTCACTAGTCCCTGTTAGGACTGGGCTGTTCATTTATTGCATTTATTCCTATTGCTGGTTTACAAGAAACTTGTGCTTCGTGGAAAATCTTTTATTGCTTGCACTGTCTCGCCCACACATTCTCTCTCTCTCACACACACACACAGAGTAAAAAGGTAAACCTTTCAGCCTTATCAAATGTTGCTTGGAGCATCCCCACCTTGCTGAATCCTGGACTTGCAGCCCACTTAGTTCTGACACTGTTCACATCCAATGTGTCTTTAGTGAGGTGAAAACAAAGCAGGTGTGGGGCCTCTTACTGTGCCACCAAGCTGCAGGTGGCTGTGTCTGGTGAAATTCAGTTAGTTTTGTTCTCCCTGAGTCTGGAGCCTGGCATTTCTGGGAAAAGCCTCTTTCTCTCTTAGGAAATATTTTCGGCCTTCCAAGATCTGCAGAAGAGAGAAGTATAGGCATAAAACGAAACCAGAGCAACACAAAGGTGCCTATACAATGTTTAAGGGTTGTTTTTTTGTAATTACATATATTTTTGTAGTCCATTTGCAATCACTGTTAGTCTTGTCCTTTGGAAGGGAGCACGTGAGATTCGCATTCTTTTGGTGGTCATGACCATTTGTGTTTGTTGAAGCATGACCACTGGTGGCACAAACCAGCCAGCTGGACCAGATGCATCCCCCTTGCACACAAACAAGGCTGGGCCCGAGCTGGGGTCCCTCCCAAAGCCCACAGGAGCTCACACAAGCCTACCTGGCAAAAACCCACATAGAGGTAATCTGGACTGCGGACTGCAGTGAAACACAGCCCTGTCTCCTCGAACAAGAGGGCCGTAAGACACCCAGTCTGTTCAAAAGTGTTTCCTACTGTCTGCCAGTCCACTAGCACAGTGTCATCACACTTGTTCTTCCCCAAGTGCAAAAGGCACGTACTCTGAGTTCTCCAGTAGCCTCGTGCTAACCCTGCACAGCTGACGGGTCCTGTAGATTCAAACCTCCCCTCCAGGAGCCCAGCAGCAGCATGGAAACACACAGGAAAAGAAAAGCTGTCATGCAAAAATAATTTATTTTTTTAACTTGTATGCAAGGATGGCTTGTTTCAAGTACAGGGAACACCTAAAAGCAAAGAACAAGGCTTTCCACTTCGCTGGGTGTTCTCAGTTACTCTGTGCATTACTGAAGCTCTTGGTCATTGGTGAAAACTACAGATTTTGTTACAGGGCAGAGCAACTGGTTTGATGGGAAATCAGTTAGTGGGGATCCTCATGGTGTCACTTCTGGAATATCTTTAGGAACTGTATGAATGACAAACACAGCCCACCCCAGACAAGAGCACTTTAATGTTAACAATTCTCCTAAGGTTATAAAAGAGGACTTGCCCGATTCTGCATAAACACCAACCAGAACAAAGTAAAGCAGGATCCAAAGGTAAGCAATGTAAAATTAATAACTAATTATTAATTAAGAACTAATCTTGAAGGGAAAAAATATTTTTTACTTGACAGTACAAAGGGAAAAAAAAACACATAAAGGATTTAGCAGTTCATGGTTTTTTATCCTCTCTTAGGAAAAACCAAAACAAAACCAAAAAATATCCCACCCTAACTTCAAAGTATTCCAAAACTTAAATTTCAACATCTTGAGCAATAAATTCTATGAAATACACATTTCTGCAAATGTTACAAGAAAACTCACAGAGTTGTCTTTGCTATTATATAAATCATTCTGTTTTAAAGCATGGATTAGAGGAGATGCTGGAAGATGTGGTTATGTCACACTTGGGGAGACATCCTCATGATGGCTGCAGGTGGAAGTCATAGCCTTCATTCCTCCCTAAGAGAAATAACCACAAATATATGAGCAGATGAGCACTGCAAGAAAATGGACAGCCCAGAAGGCTCATACCTCCATGAGTGAAGGTGGTGGTGAGGGAAGGCAGCTATTGCTGCCATAGCACTCAGGAATACATATTCAAAATCCATTTTCTTATCACATTGACAGGCCCTGTCTGTAATGAGCACCTGAGTGACAGCATTTCAAATCACACAATAGCAAAGTTAGGGCACAGTTTTGGCAATGTCACTCTGCTGGCTAGTTCAGGTCAAATATACAAGTAAGTCTAAGACCTCTATCCCTGCCACTGTGGAGGCTCTGCTCAGCTGCAGCTAAGGGTTCCTCCCCACCACCAGTACCTGGGCAGTAGTTAGCTTTCACATGGTTGACAACTGGGTTCTGCAGGGGTGTTACAATGCCTTGGTTGGGTTTCTGGAAGGCCAAAATGAGGTTCTGCACTTTCCGAAAGAGCCTCCGGTGGACCCCAGGTGCTGTCTGCAAAGACAAAGGGGGAGAACTGAGAAGAGGTGCTGGGTGCCCAGTGCCTGTGCTGGCACACAGGCCTTGTCCTCAGAAATGCACACAGCTCCCAGGGATGGACATGCACACAGCCATGGATGTGAACCCCCTGATGTGCCTGTTCAAGATGAGTCGAGAGCACTGCTCTCTGCTTTCCCGGGGGCATCCCAGTCTTCCCACCCTGAGCAGTTTCCAGCAGCATGGTGATAGAAAGTTGGAAGAGGGACAATTTTTTAATCGCTACAGGAGAAACCCACACTAATTACCCACACTCACCTGCCACAATAATTAGGCAAACTTACAAGTGACCTTTTGCTATTTCTGACCCTGACTTATTGCAGCCAGTGATTTAACCTCTTTACCAATAACTTCCTAGCCTGTGTCAGTAAGACAGTTCCATCCTAGAAACACCAGTAAGAAAATCTAGAGAGCAACGTGGGCTTACCGAAGAGAGGGAGTCCTCACACCACTAAATTCCAGAAAGGACACAGCCTCTTTGCAAACCCTTCCTGGAGCATTCAGTGCTGGCTTACGTGTTCATTGAGTATTCCTGTCTACCTCTTGTACAAAGACAGCAGCCAAATGTTACCTATTTATTAAAAGTGGGAGTCTCTCTATCTCTCTACATTAGCAACTTTTCAAACAGTATCAAATGAAACTATGTATGCTTTTAATCAAGAATCCAATGTTCATGTTAAATCCTTCAGGGCATTCTCATAATAACTCCTCCTCACCAAAGTCAAGGAGGACAAGCATAGGTCCTGCCAGCATAGTCCCACTCAAGAGACACTGCTCTCACCCAGCAGCTGTGAGCTAAATCCAGCCTCCCTGGCACCACCTGCAGTCTTCACACTGGCTGAAGTGTGGGATTTCACCAGCACTGTTTTAAATTAACTGCCTCATCCTTGAAAGATGGGTGTGACCTGAGCTTGCTCAGAGATTAACCAGCCACAGGGGCGGAAGCAGAGATAGGAAAGGACCAGCTGCATCTGGAGTCTCTTTCGGCCTTGGAGGCACATTCCATGGGGATAAGTTGGATCTAGGCTGCTGTGTCTAACAGCTGAGGCCAGTGTGGTCTTAGCAACATTTACTTAAAGGTTCCTTAATAGAAGGGTTGGTATCATGGATCTGTAGGTAGGACCTTCACCTGGAGAGGATATACAGAGAAGCCTGGGCCTTCAGCACGCCTATAGTGTGCTCAAGTAAGGTTTGCCTAAAATACAGCCAAGGAAAGCCCAAAAGCCACACATAGAGAGCCATTGGAGGTCACAGGCCAGACATCATAGCTGGTCTACATTACACCAGAAAAACCTCACTGCAGATGCTGATGTCACCTGGGGCTAAAGGAGGCTGCAGCCTCAGTCAGGGAATTACCCTCCGCAGGTGGAGGTCCCTGTTATCCTGGAATCCTCTCACAGATGCCAGCGCTTACCCTGGCAGGATGGGTGCAGTGTCAACCTCACCCTGTCCTGAAAAACTTCTGTCTTGGGCACTACAAATCCTAACCCTTACAGTGTGCTCCTGATGTCTTATAGAAAGAATTACTGGGCACTGTTCCCAAGGGTCAAATGCATAATTATCTACCCCACAGTAATGTCAGTTACTTCCACCCCCTGATCTGTGCAGGGTAACCCCAAGAATCAGTTTTGTCTTCCAGAATCACTTCTAATATAGTAATGGCCAAGGAATTACGCCTGTCTAGAAACTATATAATATTTGTAATAAATGTTCATTAACATACAAACAGAAAGCTAATTATGAATTAATACACAGAGTACATCCAAAGAACAAAAAATTTATAAAATAAATAGAGATTAATATCCCAATTCCACCAACCTAACTGTTGTCAGTATCATAAGTAATGTTTTCCTGAACCCAAATTACCAGTTTCTTGTCAGATGGGGGAAAATATATTTTGTATCAAGTTTTGGCTACCCTATATGTATTTTGCGCTAATAAAGAATTAATCTGGATTAATGAATTAAAAGAGTGTACACTGAAAATTATTTCTTTAATATTCTGACATTGGCGGTACATGGGATAGAAGGAAACAGATTGTGCTTGTCAAATTATAAAACCACAATATTTTTGCCATTTAGAATGATGCAAAATGGTGCACTATTGCATTATGTGACAGGGAAATTAATTTATGAGTTCTAAATTGTCAGAAGTGGCACCAAGACATTTTACTGATGGATGCACTCTAGATCGATTACCATCAATGATAATCAGACTAGGCAGAAACATGAATAATTTGAATATATTTCATTAAATCTATAATCTATAACAAACAGAATGTAGAAATTTTCAGAAAGGAAAGGAGAAGTACACACCTCAGCGCTCCAGGATCCAGTTTCTGTCTGGGATACTCTATAGGTATAAACATAACCCTGATGCCTGTGAAAAACAATTGACAGGTATTTATTATTCATTTCTCCTGACAGTTTTCACAAGAACTACTCTGTTATGTGAGAATCAGCTCATCTGCTAACTTTTCCTTAAAAATAAATTTACCTCTAAAGGCTCTAGGTAGCTAAAAAACCCACTGGCCAGATGCAATATTAAACCTACTGGGTTCTCTTGGGATGAGAGGAATTGGTCTGACTCAGATCTAGTTTAGCAGTATTCAGTTATTTTAGGTTAAATGGTGCTGCTTTCATTCCTTCCTCAGCATTTTTATTAATTTTTTTTAGTGACTTCCTTTCACTGACATGCAGCAGAAATATCTTCCCTGCAAAAAGAGAAGGTATATTATTGACAGGTAGCATTACTGTCCTGTGATTCGTTTAAACGCAGATGTTGAACAGAAGCAATGTCATGACTGTAATTTATTTGGAAAGCTATACCCACAAAAAGGAGTTAAATCAATTACTCTTTGCTTTGCCCGTATGTTCCCAACTTTCAAATACTGATAAAAGAGACATATAAGAGTATGGAATCTTCCTTCCTTTAAAATCTGAGTCTTTGGGGAATAAAGAGCCATACACTAATAACACAAGGCACAATTCATGCCAAAATCACTCTTGCTTCTCTCATTAACCCAACTCAGTGAATGATTCACACAGCAGATTACTACACTAATATCCAAAAATTTAGCTCAGAATCAATTCATAGCAGCTCCATGGGTACAACATTAATTTAGATGATATCAGATAAGAAAGGTTGCATTGAGTTCAAGAAGCATTTGGACAATGCTCTCAGGCACATGGTGTGATTCTCGGGCTGTCTCGCGCAGTGCCAGGACTCAACGATCCTGATGGGTCCCTTCTAACTCAGCATACTCTGTGATTCTATGCTTCTATTTCACACTACATAGATTTACATGAACACAGAGCAGGATTATAGGGACCATTCCCTATTTGACCATCAATTCTTATCTTAAGAAAGCGGAAATATACTGTATTTCTTTCCAATTATGCATGGCATTATAGCAGCTACTACAAAATATGAGAAACCATCAGTGACACAGGTATCGTATGATTGCAATTATTTATGCTCTGTGTCATGGATCCTGGATAAATTTCTGTTTAAAAGTCATTACAGCAACCTTTGCAAAGTGGTGTCTGGTATAACTTGCCCAAGCAGCAAGTTTTTAAGAGCTGCTACTCTGCTACAACTCCACCAAGTGGGAGCAAAATGCCTGTGGTGATTTGCGAGCTCCACCCCCACCACTCAACTCCCACTGTGATCAGACACAGAGGTGAAGGACGCAAAGCCATTCCCTCCTGTCTGGGCTGCTGGATGCACAAGCTCCCTGTACACAGCTGAGGCACTGCCCTCCTCTCCTTGAGTATGGGAATGTGCCTAATGCTGCCCCACCATCCCGCCACAACTTCATCCACCTCTTCCTGTCTACCAAGGGAGCCTTTTCCCCAGACTTTCTATATGCCACCAGACAGACATGAAAAGCAGCTGGCCACGCTCACTTCATGGAAACTTAAGGAGGAAAACAGCCACCACTGCTTTTCCCTTCTGCTTTCCCCAGCAAGCTGCAGTCCATCAGGGGTTTGGACCTTCGGAAGAGATGTGAACAACCTGATGTGGGTGCAGGAGGAGGGAAGAATTTGGAACTGCTTTCCTGTCCATGCCATGGCACCGTCAGTGCCACAGCTCAAGCCCAGCTGGTTAAAAGCACATCCTTCTAAGCCACTAGATTATATATGTTCATGTTCAGGGAACCCAGTGTCTCCCTTTAGGGCCCTCAGGCAGTCTTGTAACATCATGTTCTTTCTTAAAGACAGGGCTGTGCCTGTGTCATCAGCTTCTCATGATAATGTGATGTTCACGTAAATCTTTTCTTTAAAATCACAAGGAGCTTTCCTGTACCTAAGTATGTAGAACATCATCCAATACATGGTTACTGAAATGAGGATTTTACAGGCAATAATGTACTGGGAAATACCAGACAGGTCCTGGCATTTTGTTCCATCTCTTTGAAGTGGGTATTTAACCTTCTCCACACTGATTTTTTTTTCAAGCCTCAAACCCACCAGAATCAGTATCTATAAATCTAAAACTCTCTTCTCTTGCCTTCTGTTTTCAATACTACACTGTGCATAAGGGTATGAGCAACCTGGTCTGGTGGGTGGATTCCCACATCAGGGCAGTGGGAACTAGATGATTAGATGAAGTGGATGAACTAGAGGATGTTTAAAGTCCCTTCCAACCCAAGCCATTTTATGATTCTACTACCCCTGCTCGGTTCTTGGTTTTCCCAAAAGAATCCCAACTGCTTCAGTCTCTTTAAAATCTGATTTTTTCACAAATAGCACATTTGTATGGAAAAACACCATTTGTTGTTTCTTTCATTGTGTTCTCTACATAAGAGATTGCTTGAGTTGAAGGGGCTGAGGGGCTGCGGTGCTATTCTGACTCTAAACTGCCTGCTGGCTCTCAGCACTCTGCCAGAAAGGTTTGCTAAGCAGAATGAATTGAAAAATAGAGCTCAGATAAAATAATATTCAATATTGAAGTTTGGTGAGATACAGGATAGGTGCCTATCCTGCATTTTTCAAAAAATTACACTGTAAAATATTTCAGCTGAGCACAGGGAAAGCACAGAGGATAGTTCAGATTAAAAGCCCATGAGGTTCTGAAAAAGGAACAAGAATTTGGGAAAACTGATGCTTTGGGCACAATGTGGAGTATGACATTGTTATCACAGACTCATGAGGGAAAAATGAGAGCTCTCCACTCTCCTGGCAAATGTTTGTGTTTCTCCCAGAGAAGGAAAGACTGAAGGATTTTACTGAGCTTAAATTGAAAAACACAACATTATCATCTGTTACTGGCTCTGAAGCTACTGGGAAAGCCAGCCACTGTGTAGATGGGAGATGACCTGGACATCCACATCTGCCTCTTCAAGGGAAATGCACGAAGGAAGGAGGATGTGTTTTGTTAAGAGGGTGAACAGTTAGGTCTTCCCATCAAACTACTTTCCATCGGGACCTTGGTTTCCACAAAATGAATTACAGCTCTTCTGATAATTACTCTCCCAGTGAACGTGATCTTATCAAAACTTTCTGTCATGCAGCAGGAACTTACTTCATTACCACTTCAAAGAGTTTTTTACCTTCCATTTACAAGTGATATGATTTTGGGCCAAGTTTACTGCTACATGGGCAACAGCCTCCCATGAGAAAGGTTTTTATGATTTAATCTACCGAACGTTAACTAAGATCAGTGTGGGCTGAAGGAAGATCAAGGTGTTTATTCTTAAAAGAAAAATTAAATCACAAATTAAAATTGAGATTGTAGAGGACATTACCTTCCAAATAGTGAAGCATGTGACACTGGGCAAAAGCAGGTGAAAAAGTTCATTTACTGAAGCTGAAGTCTCAGGAAATGAGAAATTCCCCAGCTAACGTGAAAGGACAGCTCAATTTTTTACATTTTACTGTCTTCAGGGCAGAACAAAAGCTCCTAGAGTGACAGTGTTCCTATACACAGTGTGATCTCAGAGAGCACTCTTAGTGACACCGGTGTACCCTCACATCTTGGAGGAGGACCAGCTCATGATACCCATGCAAAGGTTCAGGGAAGGGCTCTTCCAACACTTCACCTGTCCCAGGGACAGACATAGCCTCACTCACAACAGCAAAGCTCCTCTCTCCTGTCAGTGAAGCTCAAGGGACAGGAGCAATCATGAATTAACATCTTGATTTAATTAAGCTTTATAAATTTTTGATCATAGGCAAAAAATGCCAAAATGCTGATGAGGGTAAGCAGAAAAGAGCCATTGCTGTAAGGACAATATCAGATAGCACTTACGAAAGAGTGCTTCGGTCACCACTGAGATATTTTAATGACATCTCAGTGGGGGTTTTTTGCCTCCGTAGGGAAGGATATGTTATACCAGCTGGGAACTGCACTAACACGGTCTCTGTTTCAATACCTTCCCTTGGAAAACTTCATCAAAGGAAAACCTAGAAAAAGTTGCCATTACAGGAACCAGTCCATTTTATGTTATAGGCTTTTTTTTTCTTTACAGACAGATAATTCCTCCCAAAGAATTACCAAGGCATCGTTCACAGATGACATACAGAAACACCATCTGTCTACCTGTCTTCTCCATTCCTCCTTTTCAGCTGTGATCAGACCTGTTAAAGTTGCATTTACTTTAACAGGTGAATAATTACAATCTTCTGCACCATTGAAATGGCCTGAGGACATTAGACGCATGGTGCAGATTAAAATTAGCTATGACATTTCAGCTGCATGGTATACTTTAAAATCATTTCCAAATATTTTGCATCTCAGTTGGGAAATTTTATTAAACTAATTTTTATTCATTTCTGAGCCGAAAATTGAACAAATAAAGGGAGAAAGACAGGGAGACAAGGGAAAGACGTGCAAGCAATAAATTACATCAGTTTCTTGCTCTTACATCTTTCTCTTCAGATGCCATTGCATTATGTCAATCAGCTCTTCTTATCTGGTACATTTACAACCTGACCTTACCTTGGAATTTCACGTTACAACATAGTTTAGGAACGAGACCATGATGTGGCCTACAAACAGTGCTTCCAAGCATTATACTGCCCAGAGTCAGTTTCTTAATAACTTTGCCACATTTCAGCATTCCAGACTGAAATTTCATTGCTTGGGTGTTTTTATCACCCTTATTTAGGGATGGAGAATGCAGAAGGGAACATGTTAGGCAAAACAGTGCTTTTCCCATGTTAAAAAAAATAATCTTCTAATTGTCGGAGAAGGAGGCACCCAAATTTCAGAGTAAGATATAAAATTTGTTTGAAAGAAGTTACACCTCTTGCACTCTCTGAAAGCAGCAGTGCCTCTCTAGGCTGCAAGAGAGGCACTCTCTAAAGGCTGTGAGCAGTAGCATCACCATGTCTGGGCTGGCTGTACCACGAGCATTCAGCCAAGCAGTGTCCAGGATCTCAAATGTATGTGTGTTGCCTGGCCTAGATCAGTGAGATAAAAACCAGAAGGTAATTTAATAACTGAGCATCCTGGACAGGAAGTTTGGGATTGGGTGGGATGGATGTGGATGGAAAGGAAAGGGGACCAATGTCTATGCAAGCTGGACAAGGAAACAGCAATGAATATTGAACCCCTGACAGAAAGATTAAATGAGTAAGGAAGGGGATATACAGAGGTAAAGTGTGAGGGGGCTTGAACTGGGAGCAGCACAAAATGCTGGAACAGCCAGGAACAGAAGATGGGTGTTTAGGAAGCCAAAGCTGTATGGAATAAGGAAACAGACCTCAGCAATGCAAGTGAAGTCAGCAAGTTGTGCAGAAAAACATTGGGTAGTCTCAGAATCCCTTCCCATGGCCCTCACACTGGAAACCCAAAGCTAGAGGGTACTGTCGACCTGAGTCACCTTTCTCTTCCATGAAACAGAGTTAAACACTTCATCTCTCAAGCAGAGATAATGCTTAGAAACCACTTAATGCTATGGAGATGAGTACCACACTGCTCTGGAGAGGAGCCCTGCCAGGGAGCTTGAGGGGGACTCCATGCTTTTGGAGCGGGGGCCAATGGCATGGAGAAGATGAGCACAGGAGGTCAAGTTGGAGCCACTTCTGCCCCATCACAGGTGTTTGATGTAGCTGCAGGTCAGCTCCTGGATGCCCAGAGGGACCAACTTCAGGCAGCTTCCTGGTGGGCAGCCCTGGACAGGGAATGTGGGTGATGGTATAGGCACAACAGGAGCTACAGAGGTGGGAGATGGCTACCACAAAGCCAAAACTCTTGAATTTAGGGGAATACACAGCAGTGCCTTGGAGCTTTTAAGCTTCTCCTCACTCTCTCCTGGAATTTGTATTTTCTGATGGACAAACAGCCTGGTTCCCTCCTTATTTAGGTCCCAGCTATACAATCAAAGTACAGCAACTTAGAAATTACCACCCATCAGCTAACTCAAGCTGAGGAAATAGCATTCTCATTGAAATGATGTGCAAGATACAAGCTCTGTATCTGCAAGAGTGAATAAAATAGGTTAAACTGGTGTTTACAACATCTGAAAAGCTCAACAGAGTGACTGTAGCCTAACGCACAGCAGCACTTGAGTTAGCACTTCTGTCACTGATTTCTGTCACTGATTCCTTTACCAACACTTCTTGTGGAAAAAAATTACCCTTAATACTGCATCAGTAACACAACTTCCTGTAATGCTGTAGCACTATAAAGAAAATGCATTATCTTGATTTTCTCCTCTGAAATTGACAAAACCTTAAAAGAGAAAGTTCAATCTTGTGAAATAGCTCTGAATTTATGCAGAGATTTCTGTGGAAGACTGTCGGTATCTTCACCACTTCAACACTCCTAACCATCTGAAGAGATGCTGATCTACCTAAAGAGCAAGCCCTTCTGAGCAGGGCTTTTGTCAGTCTGGTACAAGGAGATTCCAGCCAAAAGCAATATCTCAAAGAGGAATTTCTTCAAATTCAGAAATAAAGTAAGAATTTATTCAAACCTGAGATGCTAAGTTATGACAGGCCAGTAACTTATCCTTCCACTAAGCTTCATCAATTCCATGATTCAGGCTGTCTACCTTTCCAAGAAAAGCCATTAGAATATGTGAAGGTCATTAGCCAAGTTATGCTCAGCAAAGATAACACTCACTCTGGTTAGCAGGCTCCTGAAATACTCACCTCGGTAAAATTTACCATTGTGCTATAGAAGACTTTTTTCAAAGCTGAAAACAGTGTGTGATATTTACAACAGCAATGTTTAACTGAGGGTTCTTTTGTTCCAAATTATATTTTAACTGATGATGATTATCACGTGCAGTGTTATAACAAATGCAATTATTCTGCCATTTTTATCAAAAATATTACATAGGAAACAAAGCAAATGCTAAGCTGAAGCTGGCTTGTGATCCTGTATTACACCTTTGTACTGTACAGCTGATGTATCTGCCGCATCAGAAAGTTTCAGCACGTTGCCTTGAACTTGTGCACCACGGCTACAGTGACAGAAAAAATAGCACACGTAAAATCCGATAGGACTGCAGCCTATCCGTGTTGCCATTACTGTTGTTTCAAGAGCTCTAAACACCTTTCAATTCCAGCTTTTGATTATTCTCCACAAATTGAACGCAGCACAGTACACAAACGGCTGGTTTCAAACAAATCATCTGAACATACACTTTGACAAGCACATCATGTTTGTCTTACTTAAAGCTCTGAAACAACTACTAACGTTCTCAATATTTTCAAGTATGTGAATTTTAAAACCTGAACTACAAATGCTTTATCTTTGCCAATTCAGCTATGAGCTGCTTATTTCTGCACGTGTGCTCGTATATCTGTAAAGGAACACAGGACTTTTGGCACTCTCAGGCATTTTATTTATACATTTTTCAGGCAGGGTTTAAGAGGCTGCTCCTCAAAGTAGTCACCATTACTGTGTCCCGTGTCCCCCACTGACTTCATTAGGAGCTGTGAGCACAGAGGATTTCTGAGGGTGCTAAAAATGTCGAATGGGACATTGAGCAAAGAGGAAACCAGGCCAGTAAAGAAAGCTCCCTGGAATAATCAGGTTTGATATTAAAACCCTGGTGTACTGTGTGTAGTGTCTAACATGTTTATGGGTAAAACGTGAATGTTTTATAAAGTATATGCATTTCTTCTAGCCCAGTTTTCAGGAACAGCAAAAATCTTGCTTTTCAACACAAGTCCAAAAACTTCCAGGAAAAGATTGTGTACCTCTTTTGACATATTCACAACATCCTTAAAGTATATATTATCAATTCAATAATGATATTCATACAATGAAGACCTGGGAGCATCTGGTATTAAAATGTTTGCCAAAATCTGAAAGCAGCACCTCTGTTTGCAAGAGCCCCGGAGCACACAGTTGCAAATCAAAACCTTCCTACTCTTCCATGCGCAGTTTAATTGTGGTCTTAAAATATTTTTGAAAGTGAGTCCTTTGTGCTTCACCGCAGTCATACCAAGAAAATATTCATTGTCTCTTTGAAGGCTTTCAGGCACACCATGTGCACACCCCATCTTCAGAAAGCGGAAAGCAGCATTCAAGGGAGATAAATCAGTAGCTCAGGAGAAACAAAGAGAGAAAGCAGAGTTTTCTAGATGAATGTTCTGCTCCAACAGGGTCCTGCCTGCTGCAGTTACCCACCTCTATAGGTCAGGTTTTATGCTACTACCTGTCTCTTTTATGCTTGCCCTGTAAAATCAGCGTCAGTCACAAGGGATTCATGAAGTCTTTGACTCTTCTCCTTTTTAAAGGTCAGGGCTCTGCTTTTTAATTGGAAAAGCAAAAGGTGAATGAGCCTCACCATGAACACTGCAGTCCTTATTGTGTGCCTTAAGAGGCTCAAAGCCTGCCAAAATATATCAGGGCTTTTCGGAGGTGCTTGAGGGGGAGGGTGTGGTGGTGACTGTGGCATTACAAATTTATGCAGTTTCTTGGGAAAAGGAGTTGCTGTTTGAGCATAAGCAATGCAGTGAAATCACAGGGCTTGACAATTACTGTACATGGAGCTGGAATTGCAGAGCAGCCACCAATGTGAGTCCAAGCAGATGATAACCCTGTCATCCAAATATATGCTTAATTGCTCTTTTGATAAATATTTCTTTTATCTTTGTCAGTACTGTGCCTTATAATTCCCCTGTGATGGAAAAAGGAACCTTAAGAAGGGTTAGAACTGGGAAGCTGCAGGGCTTTACATTTGTTTTGGTTTGTTTTACTTCTCCAGGGAAGTGGAGGGAGAGGTGAAAGAAGACAGACTGAACATGTCTTGATTTTGGAAAACCAGATTTACTTTTCTCTTTTTGTTTTCTAAGGACAATAAAAACACTACTGGCGTATAAAACAGATAAACTTCTGTTTCAAATTGTCATTGGAAACATGCAAAATGTTTTGTTTAGCTCTGATACTTATAGCAATATATCTTATAGCTGACAAGCCTTATTTCCCATGTTTCAAAGATCACTTCATTACTTCCAGTAAATTAATCTTTTGTCTGATCTTCATATGTCTAGATATTCCTATAGTGGTGGTCAGCATGGATTCTGAACCAAAATGTAAATTTCCGAGTAACTTTGTTGTTCCTAATAATTTCCATTATTTATTTAGAATGAAGTATTTAAAAAAGCAGAGGAGTACTTACTATTTCTTTAGTTTTCTTCTTACAGACTGAATATAGCAACTGCAAATTTCCCTCCGTTTTTACCAGAGCTCCCGTACACATGCATGTTTGTCACCTATTCTATCTCTGCCCATGATGTTCAGACTCTAATTTGGACAGGTAATATCCACTGGCTTCTTTTGCCAAAGCCAGGCTGAGCATTCTCCACTGAATACATATCTCCATCTCTCATGCCTTCCTTTCCTGCTCCTCCAGTCTCTCCACTAAAGTGCTCTGTTTTGGCAAAGTTTGCCTGCCAAAGCACTACTCTAGTTTATAGCCTACATTTTTTCAAACTGTCATCGCTATCTCAGTGTGGGATCCTTTCCTGGTATCTTTATGAAAACTGTCTCCACAGTTATTGTGTGATATGCTGTTTAGCATATCTGCTATTTCTTATGTAATTATTTTAATTTAATATTATGAAGTGTTGGAATCAAAGCCTAATTCTATCATTCTTCAGCCATCTTTCTTTCTGTATCAGTTCATACTCATCATAACATTTTTCATTTAAATTGTATATGGATTTATCCAAGATGCTGTTGCAAATTTCCTTTATGGAATAACTATTAAGAATCTATGTTCTGTTAGAAGTCTGCATAACATTCACCATCAATTTTTTTTTCCTTTTATTTTCTATTTTTTTTTTTTGCTTTACACTTTTGTTTATCATATATATGTTCGAATGCAACATACCATGAAGACATGAATGGCCCATAATTCCTGGAAACAATTCGGTAGTATTCTGTTTCTTACTGAAGTTTTTTTCCTTCCAAAGATTTCAGAGCTTCACAGTTAGAAATGCTTAAATTTCTTCCTATTTTCATTTTCCATATTTTATTTCATTCATGTAATTTCTTTCGAAGGGCATAAATTACTACTACTATACAAAAAATCCTGACAGATTGTGTACAACTGAAAGACCTTGTTACATACCTACATCCTGATTTAGACTGATGGTGGACTAATTCTAATATTCTCTATCTTATTCAGCATTGTAACACTCTTCCTGACCTTCTTCTAATGCCTTAGTGTTTCACCTGCACTGAATGACTTCTGAGTGTAAGGGTGATATATCCCTATTTCCTCTGATAGTTATTTAAAAGAGGTTCTGCTTTTATTGCCTATCACCATCACAGGAATCATAGCACTCCTTACCTCTTGCTATGTCTATTCCATTTTCATTTAACTCAAGATGCTTCTCATTTCCCATTTTTCAGTTCGCTGTTAAGGTATTTGTTAGCAGGAGCACCTATCTTGGTTCATCTGATTTTGTGAGAGAAGAAAAACTACTGCCACAAAGATTTTCCCTGAGAAGAGGATTGTGTATTTTTGGATTGCCTATAACCTTTTGTGTGTCTCATTTACTGGTCTATAGTTGGAAGATAATGATGCTCACCCAGGGCTTAATTACATACTGCCAGAAATGTATTTGAGGGATTTAGGGAAAACCTGACTTAGGACCCTTCTCTCTTGTATTTTTGTGGGTTTTTGCCAGGTACATGAGTTCCTTCTGTTAGCTAATTTCATGCTGGACTTAAAAGGGTTTTCTCTTGTGGTCCTTCTCCTACTAAGCAAGGCATAAGTGTCTCAATAGACACATCTTGGTTTTTCTGATGCAATGGTATAGTGTCACCAGGACTTCCAAGAACTTTGCCAACAGTAGGGTAATTAAATTTCCTCATTAAAAGAAGGTGCTACAAATACAAAGTCCCCCAGCTCTCCCAGGGGAACCTTTACCCTCTCTCTGACAAACCACCCCACCAGATCTATCCCTTTTCACCCTACTTGATGAAACATTACCACCTAGTTTGTAACCATCAGTTTTTCATGTGCATTACATGTAGTTTGCTCCAAGCCTTGTGGCTTGTGGGACAAGCCACAAGCTTGTGGGACTGAGCATCCTAAACAAAGGCACATTCTGGATGACAGCACTCCATGTTGCCTTTCCTGATGACAGGGACACTGGGGATGCTGCTGAGCACACCCGTGAGCACACTAGAGAAGCAGAAGAACGCAGGCAGAAAGCAAGAGGATTATCCAGCACAAAGGGGCCATATACACCATCCTGAGCCAGGTTGCCTGGCATCTCTCCATGGCACCTTGCTTATCCTTCCCATGCGCCTGCCTACTTTCTCTTTATAGTTTTTTGCCTGTAGGAAGTGTGGGCTCTGCAAGGCAAAACCTGCTCTTCTTTGCTTTGCAAAGGACCCCACACCACTTATTGCACCCCCCTGCCTTAAGTCAAGGTGAAGGAGCCAAAAGTCTCACTCACGTAAGCAGATGGTAACATTAGAACATATTTTGTTGTAAGGGCAGCCCATATTGTGGAAGGGAATGTTGGAAATCAGCTGCCACCCGACCAGCCCTTCCCAGGCCCCTGCCCTCGGCTCCCGTACTCACAGCACACAGAGGCAGTAGACTCCCGGGATGCTCTCGCTGTCCCGCAGCAGGTAGCTGCCATCCGTGCCTGCTGCCAGCAGCAGCTTCTCCCCAGCCTCTCGGGTGATGGCCCCGTGGTAGACAGGCACTGTGTCCATGCCAGGGCCGTCTCCTGCTGCAGCTGCTCTCCCTGAGCTTGGCGTTTTCTCCAACTGTGCCTCAGCCGTGTGCTCCCCTCAGCCTCCCCGTCTTGGTGGCAGATGTAAACAGGATGTGTTCACACCTCTGAAGCCTCTGCACGGGGTGAGACAGCACTGAGGGAAGAGTGAGGAACGAACACAGAATTTTTGTGGGTTTTTTTTCCTTTGCCCCTTTTGTTTTCCTTTTACATAGGCCATGCTGTCCTCGCACCATCACAGCTCTCCTGCAGAGGTGTCGTTTCACATCCACCCTCAGCCACGTGGCTCCTTCAGCAGGGATGAGACTGATAAGGCACACGATGGCCAGGGGGCCAGTGGCTGCCCTGGTTGGGATGGGGAGGGCAGGACCAGGGCACGGCTGTCAGTGGCTGTACCAGGTACTTCTCTCCTCTTCTTTCCCAAGGGGAATTATTATCCCAAGCAGGGATTATTTTTTAACCTCTTGCTTTTAAAATCCCCAGGGATGAGACTAGAGGTAGTCACTGTCACTATGCCACCAGACCACTCACGTCAGGCTGCAGGTGCAATCACAGCCCCTGCTCCACAGTGGCTGCCCCAGCATTCACAGACACTGGCCCCAGCTGATTCACCTCATGAGGGGCTGTTTTCAAAGCCTTTGGTGCTGTTTAATCACTGTTAATGTCGGGGTGGTCATTAGTCCTGCTTGGAGGCAGGCAACAGCCTTGGCATATGCAAGGAGACCCCTCACATCTTCCCAGATGCCATCGGTGCCAATGCTGCCTTCACGGGGGGCATGAGCTGGCATCCAAAATCCAGAACCATGTCTGAAAAAGCCATTTCTCTTTACCTACTGTGGCTGAAGACATTTCCTCAGTACACTTGTCAATTGAATGCTACTACATGCACATGAAGGTCTGTTTGCAAACAAGCCTGTCAATGTGCTTTATACCCCCACAGATATTTCCACCCATGGAAAAACTGAGCATGCTTCCCTGCAGTTATGGCCACCAGGTCAGCTCCATGGGGCTGCAGCAAACTCAGGGCTAAATTCACCCCTGGCATGAGGCTGCCACCCTCCCTCGAAGAGCCATGTTCCCACACCTATGTGAGTTAAGGATAGATGAAAAAATAGCTCTCAGGATACACATAGCTCAGGAACAAAAATTAAACTAAAAAATACCAAAAATAATGGCTGCTTCTTTTAAGTTTCAATCCATCAAAATGTTTTCTCTCAATCATTTCACAGCGCATGTCTTTATGTTTTGATCTTCAATATAGTTTTTCCTTGGAAATATTTTTTTCAAACTAGCTTTAGTTTTTCCTTTTGAGGGATGGGCATTTCTGATCCAAGAGTCACAGGGTAGCTCATGCATGGGGTTCTGCACGAAGTCACTGATGGCAAAGCTGCAGCGTTTGGAAGCACTGAGAGCCTCTTTCCCCACAGGGAGACCCCAGCAAATGACTGTCTCCCTGCCTGGCACTGAGAGGCTGAGAAAGCTGCAGAAACCTCAGCTGAAGAGAGACTGAAAACTCCCACCACCAAGTTTATGGCCTTCCTATCTCATTATTCGTTACCCCCTTTACATGAACCTGGGGACTCAGACATCCTGCTTGGTTTTTTAAACCAGTTGTTAAAGTATTTGCACATAAAGTAGCTGCTGCCTACTGCAAATCTGATTAATGTGGATGGCAACAAGCTGTAAAGCTGCTGCCTATTTCTTCTCATTTTCCAAACTCCCTTTGCTCTTGGGGATTTCATCCAACTTTCCCATTTCTTAACCTATTCTCAATATTAATAGCTGATTTCAGAAAAAGTGTGCGTGTAATTAGCTGGAGAGGAAAACCAGCCAGAATCATTCAGTTCTGCAGATCTCATTGTCCAACTCGTCAGATTTCAACTAAGGAAAATCATAAAACTTTTCACTGTGAGATCCTCTCCTAATCAGGACGTCACCACATTACCCAGCCAACCTGCACTCTCCACCACCTGGATGAAGAAGCATCTATTACTGTAAAACAGCTGTAAACACCCAATTTTGCTAGTCTGGTTAAGAAAGCTATAAAACTCCAGCTACTGAACCTCAGCCCCAGGCTTCCATACATAAAGGGATGAAAATCCCTTTATGGCCCCACTGACTAGGGGAATCGCAGCTTTTAAGAAGTCATGGAAATGCTGTGTTTGGGAACAAGGGACAGTAACACTGAAGCACCTGTCAGGGACCGAAATGGTTCATGCCTTAAACATTGTTATGAAGGAGTTTTTTCCCATTATAGCAAAAACTGTATAAAGAAGCTATAACCACAGAAGCCCACCCCTCCTTGAAGATGCCTGACTGGAACTTCGGACTGTGAGTTAAGCTGCCTAGATAAGATAAAGGTGACACTATTATTCAGTCAACTCAGGCTGAGGGAGAAGAATGCATCCACAATAAAGCCAAAGCCAGCAGGTGCACTGAGAATCATCTCTGGCTGGGTTTGGGGTGGGGGAGACCACAGCCTACAGAGAGGCCAGGTTTACACAGACTCCCCCACAACCGAGTGCAGGGGGAGGAGGAGGTTTCGGGTGTGTGGCAGTACCTCTGGCCAGAGGCACCAAACACCCATCCTCCCTTACACAAACTTGCCCAGCTGTAAAACCCCCAACCCCACAGGCCACATCCACAGGACATTCAATCGGGAGGCAGCTGAGGGGGTGTCATAATTCATCAAAGACTCCCCGAAGCCTCCCCAGACTCATTCCTGAGGCCATGCACCGCAGCATTGCACATGACGCAAAGTGATGCAACAGACACAGAGTCTGCTGCAAGAGACTGTGCCAAGCTGTGCCCCTTCCCCCCGGGGGAGGTACCCGGGCATTCCCACCTGGCCTGAGCATATATTAATCCATCAGATTCTCTGCTTTTCGGGGAACCTTCACCACCAAGAAGACCAACTGGACCAACGGAACATCAATGGGGTCCACAGAGTGGTGATATTTTCTTTATTCTGTCTCTGTCACTCTCTTTCTGTCCCCCCTCCTCTTTTCTATTTCTTTATCTTCCTTTTTCTCTCTCTCTCTCATATTTACTATTAAATAAAATCCATACTATTGATTTTGGCATATGGTCTCGTTTACACCTTAATTCGGGCAGAGGCATTTCTAATAACTTTAAAAACCGGATACTAACAGCACCAAGCAGGATAAACCAAACCAAAGGACACAGGGGCTTCCTGGGGTGAGAGAAGAGAAAGCATGACATGCTAACACAGCTCTGTACCACACTAGTGAGGCTGGAGGAATGCCCCCAAACAAGCCATCTTCACCACAGTTTGGCATCCAGTCAGACTCATACCAACTGCTCCGGATTTCGTCCATTTAATCTTGTGGATCTAAAGCGTTGTTTTAAAAGCATCCTAAAGCATCCTATTTCACACTGCTGCATCTGTGAGGTAGGGCTGAGAAGGCAAGCTGCAAAATAGAGCAGGAGGTTTGGGAGCATAGGGAAATGAGAGAGAACCGAGGCTCAAAGGCGTGCTGCTCCTGTTGGGATTATGTCCCCATTGCCTTCCACAGAAAATGGTGATTTCTTTAAGCACCCAAGCACTGCCCTGTAGGACACTGCACACCTGTCTTGTTGTTTGGAGAGTATTCAGCATATTTTGGACACCACTGTTTTGTGCCTTCCCTAAATCAGTCCAGCTAGGCACCTTTGCAGTATGCTATGAAAAATTTATCTAAAAAATACATGAAGGAAAGGAAGTACTTAAAAGTGCTCAGAAATATTTGGTCATGAAAAACAGGCTTAGACAGATAGGGCTGCATAGACCTCTTGGGTCATCAAGTCTACTTCTCTGCTATCTTAGCCAAACACATCATATAAGCCCTTTCAGAAACTCATTTAAGTCCATCTTAAAAGTAGCTTGGGATTTGTTGTTGCTGTTGTTTTTGTTGTTGTTTCCACTGTTCTCACTGGCAAGAAATTACAGAACATTGCTATTCTGTTGTTTGGAAACCTGCTTCCAGCTCCTATCCTAAATTTATTCATGACCAATTTATGCTCATTTGTTCTTGTGCCAATGTTGTCCTTCAGTTTAAATAGATGTTTTCTCTTCCTAGACCTTGTGCCCATGCGGTATTTATAGCGGCCTCCCTCAGCATTCATTTTGCCAAATTCCTCTGCACTGCAGGCTCTCCCTTTCCATGGTCACTCTAATCATCTTTTTCCACAGTTTCCCATAACTGAAGCAAATAATTTGTGAATAGTGTGCACTGTCCTGGCTGATTTCTAACACTTGCCTCATAGACCATTACAGGCGTTTCATTACCCTGGTGAAAAGACCTAGATTTGTATGGTCTGTGTTTTCCCTTCCTTAGTCGTTTCTTACCTCTGAGCATGCAGTTATAGCAGAAACCTGGTTAACGGGACTCAGATGCATGAACTGGCAGTCAAACCCTTCTGAATTTTGCCTAATTTACCCTATTCTCAAGGTCACTCAGTTCTTCCTAAATGAGAGTGGTTTTCGTCTCTGCAGTGACAGTGCCTCCCTCCCTTAGGCCACTGGTAAATTCCGTTAGCACACCCTTATTTTTTTATAGGATCACCATTAATTAAAAATGTTAAATATTACTAGGCCCAAGACTGGTGTTTGAGAAGCCTTACTACCTTCCCTCAGTACTGATCTCCTCCTACCCTCACAATCTTATTCACTTTTTGATTTCTGTCTTTATCCCCCCTTTTAGCTAATAATTTCCCACATGGCACTGTACCAAACACTGTACTTAAGTTTAGATAATTAGCTCTAAGCACTTCCTTTGTCTAGAAAAATCAATTATGATGATATTTCAGGTGCCGGAACTTGTAGAAGTACCTGAGAAGTGCCAGTAAGGAGAGAGAAAATGAAATTACGTGAAGTTTTTTGAACACATTTTGAAAGATTTGGACTGATGTTCATTTTCAGATGAGCTGCTTCATTCATCCCTAGTAATGACATTTTCATACATTGTTGAATTTTATAACAATTCTGAATATTGTAACACTAATGCAAGAGCACCATTAAAATTCTCAGTTATTGTTATTTGACTGAAAATAAGAATGGCCTTCAGGACCTTTATGAAATTAATGCTACTGCAGAACTCTTACAGGAAGGCCTTGTATAAAGGGCTATAAAGCAAGATAAAAAGCAAAATACCTGCATTGGTAGTTTTGCTGATACAACAGTGTTACCATAAATGCCATCCCTATGGAAGTACTGAAAAAGCAGCTTCAAAATCAGGAGCTTTTGTAAAGTTTTTAACAAAATATCTAACTGGTAAAATGCCACATTAAAACACAGCTAACTTTAAATATGATTTTCACTATTTCATGTCACTTTCATTTTTAGTGTAATCTGAAAAAATATTCAGAACTGTACAGAATAGTATCTGCAGAGAGAGATTTGCTATTCACATATGAAAATAATGCTGAGATTCAGAAAAACGTTGGTTATTTTAGAGTATCTGCAGAGTCACCATTATCATGCTTCCTTTTTGAGTTGAAAGAGCTTGAGAAAAGCAGGCTACAATTAGCAAATGTGTAATTAGCTGCAAGGTTCTGATCATCAAGGCAGAAGGAGAATACAAAGAACTTGTAGCTTAAAATTCACAGAAAAGCATATATTTATACAGCCTCCATGTTAGTCATCATATTCTATGTGTGTTGCTTGGGAAAAAGGGGGCAGAAATGGAAGATGGTTGTAATAAATAGAGTTTGGATGTAGGTGTGGATTCCAGCTTTATATTCTGGGACATACACATCGCTCATATTGAGAAAGGCCAGCCTGTGTTCAGCCTGGAGAAATGGAGAAATGGAGAAATGGAGGGGGCCCTCTTGCTCTCTACAACTCCCCGAAAGGAGGGTGACGGAAGGTGAGGGTCAGTCTCTTCTCCCAGGCAACAAGTGACAGGATGAGAGGAATGGCCTCAAGCTGCACCAGGGGAGATCTAAATTAGATATTAGGAAAAGTTATTTTCATGGAAAGGATGGTCAAGCAGTGGAACAGACTGCCCAGGGAAGTGGTGGGGTCACCATCCCTGGAAGCGTTCAAAAAATGTGCAGACAATGACACTTGAGGACATGATTTAATGGTGAACACAGTGGTGGTGCTGGGTTGATGGCTGGACTTGATAATCTAAAAGGTCTTTTCCAAACCTGACAATTCTATAATTCTACAAAAACTGCTTAAATCTTTGGGTAGTTGTGAAGGTGGTTGCAGATCTAGGCTTTTGCCCCCTTTAAATTAAATATATAGCCTAGGGAAAAACCTCATACCTCAGAATATCCAGTCCTCAGGGTGCACATTAGCTACTGTGAGCATTTCTCTACAGTGCTGAGAACTTGAAAAAATAAACTTTCTCATCACCTGGAAATTAGGTGTTTGGTGCCATTGATCAGAACCCATTGCAGAGAAGAACTGAGAATGCAAAAGGTTATGGACCTTTATGAATGAAACTCATCAACATTTGTCTTCTGAGCGCAGGTAAATGCCCACAATACCATAAATGACGACATTTCACTGAACTTTAACAATATTATTTCCTCTGCGTGGCCTCACTGCTTACCTGTGCAGTTGTTTTGAATGCTTTGTGAGTGAGGTAACAGTAAAATTGAAAGCTACATAATAAGGGTGAAATTCATATTACAAGTTATCTCTGTTTTAATGCGGTTTCTTTTGCCAGTTAATATTTCATACATCTTTCTCCAGAAGCAGTGCAACAGCAGCCTATTTCGCAGGTGCATGTGCATTGGCAAGCAGAGATGCTGTTTGTGATAATATCAGCATAAAAAAATCTACTCATAGAAGCTTGAACCTTTTTAGTTTTTGCTATTAGTCTTTCAACAACTCTTTCCCGTAAAATTCAGCAATGCGCAGACAGTCGTCAGCATTAGGCACCCAGCTGCTTTGAAGCCCAGGTCCTCCATGTCTTTATGATTTAGCTGAACCAGCTTCAAAGTTGACAGGGCTAAATCACATCACGGTACTCTCAGGGTGAAGCGAACGTCCACATGGGAGCTCCTCCTGGATACATTTCTGTGCAAGCAAGTCTGGAGTTGAATATTTAGCCTTAGAAACTAGATTTCCACACCACAAACACACAGAAGTTGAAGTTGATTTGCTGACATCCCATCTGAGTTTCTGATGGATATTTATCTGAATTACAACAGCACCATGTAATTAGGCATAAATAAGGGCCTTTGTTCTGGAGGGGAGGAAAGTTTATCAGTTCTGAACCATATGCAATTGCGTGTCTAATCTCTGCCTGCAATTATTTCAAATGCAGATCCAGATGATAGCATTTATATTCATTCTGAGATTCATTGAGTTTGAGGCCAGAAGGGATCATTACACCATCTGGCCTGACCTCCTGGATGCCACAGACCATTACATTTCCCCAATTACCTCTATATCGAGCCCTGTAACATGTGTTTGACTAAAGCATAACTATTTTTGACTAAAGCTTATCTCCCAGTAAGGCACCTAGTCTTGATTTGAAGCTATCAAGAGGAGAGAATCCACCACTTTGTGAGTACTTTGTTCCAATGGCCAAGCACACTCACTATTAAAAATGTAGGTCATGTTTCCAATTTGAATGTGTCTGGCTCCACATTCCATCCACTGGATCTCATTATACTTTTCAGAGCTAAGTCAAAAAGCCCTTTGACACCCATTATTTTTTCCCTTGTGTAAGTGTTTATTCCCTGGAGTCAAGTCACCCCTCAAATATTTTGTTTTGTGTTTTTCTAATAAGCTTCAGTGAACTCTGAAAACTCACAGCGCAAAGTGGTTTTTGCAGTCCTTCTGTGTATTTTTATTTTACCTGGTATCTATTTCAGCAGTGCCCAGACATTTCTCGTGGTGCCAACGATGCACAAAAGGAGCACAGGAGTCTCTGCTGCCCTGGCAGCACATCCTGACCTGCTTTCCTGTTAGGAACTTCTGGTCTGTAATGAAGTCTCTCCTTCCCAGTACACAGCTGTAGGGTGAGGCAAATGACACTGTGCTGAAGGTTCATAAATACAGAATTCAGTATGTACCAGTTGATCCTAATGGGACTGGTTTATTGTATAATCCAGGTTTCTTTTATGACGGTTCTCACCTCATCATCCCGTACTATCAATCTGTGGTCATGCACAAACATCTGCCCCTGAAACCAAACACTGCTCGTGGCAAAATAAAGATGTGCTCTGTGCACACTTCTGTGTCCAGCCAGATTTTCTAATATTTTGAGATTCCAATCATAAGTCAACCTGTAACAGCACAAAGAGAAAATATATGGATGGGAAGTGTTAAGTTTTAGGTTGTTTATTAACCAAGCGTAAACTATTTCTTTGAACAGATAGTTCAGTACAGCCCAGCATGTATTCTCTCATTGCACTGAGATTTTTCATTTTGTGAATTGTTCAGAAGTTATTGTGGTAATTTTATATTGGTCTCAGCACAGAGAAATCCGCACACACATTGGCACTGAGTATTTTACATAGAGACCACACTAACTGGCCCTCATTGCATGCTTACTTCACATACCAGGCTGTCACCAAAAAGGACACAATCTCAATATGGAAAAAAAATACATATTCTGTTTATACTAACTGTTATTGGAAAGTTCTGCCTAAGTATTTTGGGGACAGCTTGCCTTTCTGGCCTACATCACAGACTTCAGCAATAAGAAAAATTCTATTTCTGTACAAAAAAACCCCAAACCAACAAATAAAACGAGAACTGGTGTGTTCATGTACACACACACACACACACACACACATAAACACACATGCATGTGGAGCTTATGTACTTTAAAATAGTTATGTGTTTTAAATTTCTTGTCTTTTTCTGGCAAATCCTGAAAAATGCCCTCATTAGTGTTATCTTTTCTCACTGATGAGAGACTGCAATAGAGTTACTTTGCTTCAGCCCAAGCCAGAAATCTTGCATTGGACTCAATGTCAGACAATACCATCGTAAACTACACTGATATTAAGATGACAGTCGTTCCAATCCTGTTCTGATTGAAATCAGCAGCAGAGCTGCCCTGCTTGTCATGAGAGCATGAGCTGGTGAAACTTCTCTCGACAGACAACAGGAAACGTGGGGTTTTTTGGAGAGCAGCAATCTTTAGGCAAGGACTACCCAGCATTCAAGCACAGATTAGCAGAACACTGCAGATCTGGCATCTTCAAGCAGGTCAGTGAAAGTCTGTGGGTGGACTAAACCCACCTCCTTTTAATTTCGCTATTGATTACAGACTCAAATACACTGTCCTAGGTTGCAGTGTATTCTATTACCACTTTCATGAGCTGTTGAAACCAGGTGGGGCAGCTGTTCCTTGTCTTCTCCCTCGGGACTATCTCCTGTTAATGGGCCCATCAATGCCTTGCTGTATGACTCACCATCCCTTTGTGAGATCCTCCGCCCAGGAGGAGGAGCTGAGTGTTCCCATCTGTATATACTCGAAGGTTTGGAACAGCACTGACACATTTTCCACTGGATCCCCAGAGGACAAGAGCCACATAGCCACCACCAGACCTTCCAAAGAAGACCAGACCCTTCTACAACAGGATCACTGCTTCAACAGAATCACATCCATCACTTCAGGAGGACTGCAGCCACCATTTTATCGGACTGCTATTGCCACCCTGACCAACAGGGTGTCAGGTCATATCCTGACTCTGTCAGCTTAAACCAGTGTCTTCTGCCTTTATTTTTTAATTTTCCTATTAAATTGTTATTCTGACTTGGTGTCTCCCACTGGCTTGTTTCCAAACCAGCACATACACTGAGAGAAAAGAGCAAAAGAAATTGAGCTGGCTAAGACAATAACATTTACATGCCACAAGACTCTTACTCCTTGTATCACTGTCACAGCTTTGTGCATTTCAGGCCATTCCCTGAGGCAGATGAGGGTTTTTCAAAGATTAGAAGTTAAGCAGATGAAGTCTGGGTGATGCAGAGGATCCACATAACTCTGGGTCACTACTTTCAATCTGTACCAGATGGGTCCCCTCTGAGAGCCAGCACGCTCATGCACGTGCCTGCAGGAAGCCATTCCCCTTGGCTGGCATGCCCTGGCAGCCCTGCTGGTTGGGAAGCCTTGTCCCAGGCATGGCTGACCCCTCCATGTCAGGGGCAAGGTGAGCCAGAAGGACAAGATGAGGAAGAGTGCATGTGATACAAAGCTGTCAGAGTTCAAGAAGCATTTGGACCACACTCTCAAACACATGGTGTGATGGGGTTGTCCCATGCAAAGCCAGAAATTGGACTCAATGATCTTTGTGTGTCCCTTCCAACTCAGGATATTCTATGAATCCGTTCTATGATTCTGTGGTTACTTACTACTGTATTTTAAGATAAATAAAACTGTGTCAGGTACAAAGACACACAGTCGTCAAGGCTGAAAGGGAAGCCTTCGCCTTTGCCTCCCTTGATGTTTCTCTTGACCTGAGGGTACCAAAATTTGAGATGGCAAAGGCCAGTGGAGAGCAGAAAACCTAAAAGCATGAAAAATGTCATCCTCCCTTGTGTCAAAGGGGAAGTTTTATTTGGAGCTGAAACCTGCTGCTTTACTTGGCATAACCTACCCATGAAATGTTGGTAGCAGGTCTATGTAGGTGGGTCCCAAGTCCCAGCCTGTGCAGAACCCCCTTATGAGGCTGCTGCTCCTGCAGGACTGACTCCTTAAAGGCAACTATAAAGTACTTTGAGTACTCAAGTCAGGTTTTATTTGTATGTAGTCATCATGGCTCTCATGGGGATGGTGTCTAAACACCCTGATGGTGTTTGGGGACAGCATTTTCATCCCTGACCTCCCTAGCTGGGTGAGACCATGTTCCCCTCTCCCTGGGACCTTAAATCTGCAGGTACTGACAGTCGTTTTGCTGAGAGAACTGTCACCTAAAATATCACTGAAAACCCTCACTTCTAATAGTACAAGGAAAATGTGTATGAAAAAACGAGCAACTAGATTGGTTAGATCCAATTTTTTTTTCCCAGTGCTTATCACAAATCCCCTCACAGCAAAAACGTTAGTTGTGTCAGAACAATTTGCACTCAGGCTTTCTAACCTGTAGTTCAAAAAATGTAAACATCAGGCCATTAAGATTTAATTGCTTTTTATATTCTCCGTGGAAGCTTTTACTATGAACTATTCATAAGCACACTCAGGGTTGTCCAAAAACACATTAGGGCTTTGCATACAGAGGGCTGAATGTGCTCAGGAACATCTTCAAATAGCAGGTTGCAATGACCTGCCCTCAGAGAGACCCCAGCCCTCCAATGAGACCCCAGCCCGCTGGTCTGGGGCAATCCAGTGGCAATGGGACACTCAGGGACCCCGCTGGTGACAGATGAGGAAGCAGTGCCAGCAGTGTGGGCTGTAGCAGGCACATCATTCTGTTGCTGCTAAATGTAGGCGTTTGACTTCAATTTCCTGCTCTTGTTTGACAGATAAAACAGGCAGAAATCTCTGACCTGAATTCTTTTCTTGCCTTAGAGAGCTTCTCACCAAATATGAAGGGGTTTTCCCCCACCCGGATATTGTACTGCAAACATTAAAGTAAAATGCAATTCTAATTTTAGTTTCACTTAATTAGTTTGTGCATAAATACTTCATTAAATACTTGCCTTCTTGTATTGTTGAAACACTTTCTTTATTATTCTTCTTTCAATATTTTCACCTTAAATTTCTAATAGACAGTAGAATAAACTTGGCAGACTTCAGGGCGCTTTTTTCATAACTTTTCTAAAATTTCCTTTGTTTTTACAAAAATTTCAGCAAAGTAAACCTAACTTCCACATTCTATGATCACATGTAAATACTTTAACTGAAAAACTACTGAGCAACTACTGAGTGAAAAAAGGAAAAACTCATAAAAGGGCAAGAAATGAGAGAATTCTAAATAGCATGTTGCATTTCATAGAAAGAGGGGACAGTCAGTGAAAAAAACCAAAATATGCTTTTTCCTTTGCTA
Organism: Oriolus oriolus; assembly: GCA_013400235.1. Taxonomy (NCBI): domain Eukaryota; kingdom Metazoa; phylum Chordata; class Aves; order Passeriformes; family Corvidae; genus Oriolus; species Oriolus oriolus. The sequence goes on along the minus strand of VXBT01001181.1, from coordinate 13,636 downwards.
AGCCATGTCCTGACTACAAGCCAGTGGAAATGTTTCTCTTAACTTCCAGGTGTTTGAGGTCAGATAATTTCATGGAGTATCACATTTTTAGCCCATTCCTTTATCAGTTTTATGCCCTGGAACAAGTCACATCTTCCGTTAGTAAGTGTATATAAATGCCCCCAGTTTGATTAAGGTCCAACTAGTAACAATATAACCATAGGTTTGAAACCCCTTCCAATTCAGCATCTGTAACACACTCATCTGCCTTAATTTTCAGTAACAAAGAACCGAAACCTTTTTAAAAGTCACCATATTCCTAAATAGTCACAAAAAGTTAAAAGTAACATTTATGCAGATATGATGATGTGCTTTCTTTACATGTGTTAAAATGTCATACTTCACGTCCAGTGGCAAATCTAGGTAGGGACAAAGTATTTATAGCAACGCCATAAAAAAAATCATAATCCATTTGTTCTACACAGTTGGTGCTCTATTAATGCAGTATATTTGCTGCTGCCTTGATTAGGGGAAATCCAATAACATGAAACTAGATCACTAATTTTTGACCTCCTACTTCTCAGTTTCCTTCAATGGGTAAAGAGCTGTTTTACTGAAATCTTTTTAAATTATATTCATTGAAAATTATACAGTAAAACTCGCTCAGCAGATTATTTCTTCATAGAGAAAGTGTGAAAGTGTGAAATTACCTAAGCCTAGAGCAGCATTGGGAACAATGCAATGAGTCTTTAGCACTGCAATCCCGCTCAACTGCTAGTAGAGACCACCATTTCTCCAGAAAATAGCCCCCAGTAGTCTATAATGTGCATCTATCTTTTCATCACCCACAGGCAAGATTTGTTTCCTTCCCTTTGGCGCATTTTCCCTGGTAGTGCAAACTGCTTTTCCTCTGTCCCTCTTCCCCACACTGAACATTACCTCCCACACCTTCACTGTGCTCTCCTCAGCTTAAAAGGAACAGAAACCTCCCAACAGCTGTAAGAAATAAACTCAGTCCTCCAGTAACAGCTCCTGGTCTAACTGAACTGGTGGCAATACTGTGTTTTTTCACTGTATTCATCTTCCCTGGTGCTTCCCCCACAGCAGGCCATATGTCCCCTTCCACTGTGAAAGATGCAGTCAGGCTAAGCAGATACAGAGGCAGGAGAGAGCGAGCAGAGCTCAAGAACCATTGTTTTCTCCAGTCCTACCTATTTTAAAAAATCCTTTTATAGTTCCTCTCCAAGCTCTGCCTAAGCACTACTGGCAATTAAAGGCTGACTACATGGGAGAGAATTTAATTTTGCAAGAGAAGAAGTAGAATGGTGATATCTCTCATGAATTAAAACATCCAACAAAACCAGTGCTGGGCACATGTCCCTCACCTTCCTGAGTATGTTTTGTGCAGTTAGACAAAACAGAGCCCAAAATTGCATCCAGGGCAATGGATAAAGATTGCTGTATCACCACATACTGCAAAAGAAGAGCACTTTGGGTAAAACAATTCTGAGAAATACGTGTTTGAGAAACAGTTTCAGATCCCTCCATGTAAGATGCAAGATGTAGCCTTGTATATATCGTTCTACTTAACTTTTGTCTCACATACAGACTTCAATCACCACACAGCAGCTGTTTCCAGCACATATTTGTATGTGTGAGCCTATGGCATGTTCAGTTTCCAACACGTACTTCAGAGCCACAAGCTCAGCCTGATTTTATAGCCTGATCTGTAATGATCACCCTGCAAACCATGTCACTTCACATGAAGGCCAAGAAATTAGTTTCACTGTCAAGCAACTTGACAACCTTTTTTAAACAATTCTTTTGTTTCGTTTCTTCCTCTTCACTTCAAACAGTTTTTTTGGTCCTATTTTTTTGTGCAGGTCATTTCTAAAGATGACAGGAAGCACAGTGCTGCAGCTCAAATACACAAAATTAATCTGCTCTGGCTGTTGAGAGGTGCTAATCTACAACATCCTCTTGATTGCCTGGCAGGATATGCAAGAAGAAAGGACCTCAGGTTCCAGATCAACTACCAAAACATTTATGGTGGCCCAAGTATTATCCAAAAATTGGAAAGGTCAACAATCCCACCCCAAATGTGTCTTTTTCTTCTTGAAGCAGCAGTTTAGGACATAATTTGCTGACTATCATAACCATAATGTTATTTAAATTGAATTCCTTCTGAACATAATTTACCGCCAAAGTTTATTGAGCTTATTTTAACACCATAGAGGGAGATTAAAAATTAAACTATAATTTCAACTATTTTTATAAAGGTTACATTAGTACTTTTCATTTCTTTATTGCCTTACTGAATGTCAGGGTGCAGAGCACTCAGCGAAGCCTGACGGTGGCTAAGAGACATAAAGGTCATGCCGTGTACATTTGCTTCAAAAGTTCAACCTTTGCTTTGCGTAGAAAACTACTCAAAAAATTACTGCCTACAACAAAAATAAAAGAGGTCATCCACACCCAGAGCACCAGAGACACTGCAAGAAGCTCTGACCTGGGGAAACCCACCCATCCTCAGAACTATCTTTCCATTTTTGTTTCAGTGATGTTTTAAATTCAGACACAGAGCTCACCTCTGCCTACATGGAGTAATATGATCACACCTCCCCATTGCAGCTGGAGCATGAGGAGTTTGAGAGAGCTCATTTTGCTCCCCAGAGCCCTGGGATTCTTCTGAGGGCCAGAACAATAACAAATATTAATATAATGCTAATTACTTATTAACAATAAATGTATTAATTATATAAATAAATAATAAATAAAACACGTGGCAGGTGATTACATAATAGGTGAAAAAAAAATTAATTCATATTGAAGAATGTGTCTGCCCTGGTCTTGCCCCAAAAGCACCCACACACATCTCTTCATTGTCATTAGTGTATCTCAATATAAAAATAGTTAAAAAATTAATTTAAAATGTGCATCATCAGTTGAAAACATTTTTTGTCCACTTCAAAGGAACAAATTTTTCATAGTAGGGTTTATATTGAATTGAGACATGAAATATTTGGTTAACAGGGCACTTAACCTTTATTAGAGGTTGGTGCATCACTTTTACTGCTACTGCAGTGTTAATCTCAGGATTCTTTTCAGGAGCAGCTCTGAAGCCGTTACTATCTGAAGATGCTTAAAAATTCAGGATGTGAGCAGGAGCAGAGCATGGGGATCATTTCTGACAGGACAAGGAAAGAAATGTCATGGGGCTCAAGCCCTGAGGGCAGAGGGGCCATTGCCACCACCCAGCCACTCTTGGCACAGGGCACTGAGAGCCCTGGGGCAGCACCATAGAGCCCAGCAACAAACCCAGAAATTCCCAGGACACGGCTTTAAAATAAAAAAGGCATTAGTGAAGGTGTTCATGCTGTGGAAGGTGTACAGGGTTGAGACACTGCGGCTCCTAGCTGGATGAGCTTTTTGTCACTTCTCCTCCTGCACAATCACCACAGATGTAACAGAGAGCAGAAGCCAGAAACAAAGGAAATTCCACACAACTGGCTGACAAAAATGTTCAACAAGATGTAAAAATCCACCCAGGGCCAGGCAGCATTTCGGCTGTGCAGCCGTCCTGTGCACTGGGGCTGCCTGTCCATCTCCGCCACAGGCCCTGAGTGGTCCCACACCTCGTTCTGTACATCACGTGGTTTATGTTACGTTATTTTTAATTCTGTTTCCATGAGGTTTGACACAAACACAAACGTGATCAACTGTAAAAGCGAAGTGTTGCACGGCCCTGCGAAAACCAGGGCACCACAGCCTTTAGCACATTCTGCGCAAGGCAGCACAGGAGTCTCCTGCACCACACCATGCTTCTGCTGAAACAACCTGAGCTTCTCTTGACGTTTGAGTGGTTTTCTCCCATGGAGAGAGAGCATAATGTTCAGTATTTCTCATGATGCCTTTTCTGGGCTGTTTTCTTCTCTATCTGGTTTATCTACTTTTCCTCCCTATGCTTCTACATAAGCTTTCTAGGGCCCTGGACATGTCTGTACATTACCAGGTACAATGGCCTGCAACTCTTGCATGTGCTTAAACTTGAGAAGTTTATTCTCAATTTGAGATCTCATTTAAATCCAGACAATTTTTAGACCAAGAAGTCTTTCTTTTTGAATTTGCAATATATAAAAGTCCTATCAGTGAACCACTTGGGCCTGGTAGAAATGCACAAGCCAAAAAGCTACAGTTCCATAGGTGCTTTTTCTCCTGTGCTATTTGTTCTCCATTACAACAATGCAAAACACTGGAAATAAAAATGAAGAAGACAAATTAGAGTCTGGTTAGCAAGGGAGATATAAGCTAACACCAGTCACTGTTACACTTCTGTATGCTGCTTAATGAATCAATGATGGCAGGAAAAAAGATTGCTGGTGCCTGAGGCACTTAATAGCAATGTGTAACATAACATGCATTTCCCTTTAGGTGTCACTCTAAAAAGTTGCTATGGACAATTTCTGTTTCTAAAGTAATGAGAGCAGAGGGTGATGCTGCCAAGATGAGGAATTTTGGCAGCACTGTGTGAAGCTGCACGCAGACAGCCAGTTTGTCATGTGGCTGGGCAGACTTGGGGGCAGGAGGGTCACCCCAAGGCTGAGGACAGGAGTGTCCTCCCCACCCTGGGCACCACAGGAGACCCAGCACCACCACCAGCTCTAGGGATGTCAGACAGGTTTAGAAATGAGCATGGGAGCTGCTTGTGCCAGAGGTACTGAAAACATGCAAGCATCAGCTGCTCCCCTCAGAGTCCACACAGCTGGAAACAAAAAGAGAACAAACAAGAATAAAGCGCAGTGCATGGAACTGCCTCCTGTCAGCAGAGATGTTGCAGGTGTTGCAATGCACGACTCACAGCTAATAGAATTAACCCAAAAAAAACCTTTAATATTTGGCTCCATCTTCATCACATCTCACATATTCCCCCACCTTGGGCCGTTGGACTTTCCTTTGGCCTCCATCTCGCAGATTCTCCTGTACACGTTCACCTGTGGAAGGAGCCATAATTCCTACTCATCTGTGGCTGCCTCCTGCATGTCCAGGTATGCTCTCCAAAGCAGCCTCATTGGTATGAACAGTGTGTAATCAGCAGCGAAAAACTTTGGGATTCATTTTAGTGAAGTATGTAAGGCTTGAACTGTATTATCTCATCTGGTAATTAACACTGCGAAGAGATCCTGCACAGTGTAACAATAGCTATAAAATTGCTTCAGCTACATGGGATGCAGAGAGAAGAAATTACACAATATGATCATTATTTTTATTATTGAGTATTTTGACGTTTGCTTCTGCTAAATCTTGTAACATCCTTAATGAACCTATTTCCTTTCAAAATGAGTTCTTGGAAGAAAAAAATGGCATTAAAACTCTAAAAGGGATATCATATCATTTTAGAATGAGTCATGGTCAACTAGTTCCTTTTTTAAGTACAAAACTCCACAGTGCTCCCTGCCAGCTGGGGAGAAGCTGCCTGCACTCTTCTGTCTGCCACATTCCATGTCTGGGTAAAGAGAAAATGAGAGGGTGCAGCATGATACCAGAAATACCAGCTGACCTGGTATTGCAGGGCAGCAGGTTTAAAGACTAATTTCTTAGGAGTTGCAGTGAGAGAATCTTAATCATACTGGGATGGCAAAGGAGCATTGCCCTGCCACAAATCTCCAGTGCTCTTTCAAATATCAGTTCCACAGTGGCAGCAACTGCAGCCACTGGTTTGTGTCCTTTGACTATAAGCCAGTTTATACAATTAATAACGCATCCCTGCCCAATGAACAGAATGATCTGTCCTTGCCCCTAGATACTAATCATGTGTCAAGACAATTAATTGCAGAGATGTACTGTGTGAGGAAGGTTGCCCTTAATGTAAAATGTGGCAATTTTTCTGAGGGGCCCAAGGCAACGATCATCTGAATATCCCTCCTTACAGTAACACTACCCTCTCTAAATGAGAGAGGAGAACTTAGTCAACATGAGACCTAAAAGCAAACCTCCCTCTGGGTTCAAGCCCACGAGATCTGGAGCATCCTGCCACCTCCCGCTGAGCAGAATCACGCTCTTCAGCAAAGGTTACAATTTTCCACTTAAATTGGATCAAAAGTCCCTGAATGGCTAAATTTAAATGCTGATCACCGCAAAGGATTTTTAAGAAGTTGGGGTTTTTTTCTCCTACCAACTTTCCTAGTTCACAAGAAGCATCTCCCTCACAGAAGCCTGGTCCGGCACCAGGGAAGGCTTGACGTTGATTTTCACAGAAATATGATCAGATCTCACAGTATTCACCATCTTACTGGGTGTGTAATTGGGTGCAGATGAGGGGAGACAGCAGGGAGCCTGAAGACACAGGTTTGGGCATGGAAATGAGTCAATATAATTCTTCTTCCTCCAAGGGAAACGGGAAAATCAAATGGGTCTGGGCTAGGAGGGCCCAAGTCCTCTCCAGTGACTCCCTCCTTGCTTCAGCCTCTTGACATCTGCTCTGGCACTGCTCCACACTGTCACCCATCTGAGAACAGCCTTCTCAGGAGAGGGGGACAGCTCATATGATGACAATTAGACAAGGAGCGACCAAAACCTCTTTGCCTCATCTGCAACCTGGTTGTTGTCAAGGTCCTTCCTTCTGGGTGGGAAGCAGCCCTGTCTGCAAGAACCATGGCAGAGCCTTGGTGACTGGGAGTTGCGACCTCCCCACTGCCTCACCTTGTATTTTGATTTTTCACTTTGACTCATTGCTCCCAGTCATCCCCGTCATCAATAATAAGAGGTGCTGGGGCACATTTTACAAATGCGTGCGCTTAATCATCTTGATATCTGAGAGGAGCCATGTAGATAAGAAGAGCTTTTATCTCCTTTTCACAGTGGTAATGTGAACCCTCCACTGCTGCACAGGATGACTGCAGCCATACAAGGCTCCAGCAGCAGCCTGCACCCCCTTGTGCAAAAAAAAGAGGAGAAAAGCACTTCCAGTCCGCATCAGCTGGATTTAACCTCATGCACCGCTTCAGGATCTGGTGAGTCCCACCAAGTCTGTTATTGTAGACTCAAGACAACCTTCCCCCACTTCGATGCAGCTCTCCTTGGCTCATCCTCACCAGGAAAGGACACAGCCAGCCTTCCTGGCTACTTTGGTAAATGCCATTGCAAGTCCACCCTGCCTGGAATGTGTGGCTCCTCTCATCCCACTGTGAAAGGCCATCCATCCCCTCATCATTGGCTTCTTTCATGTACAACAAACTGTACTTATAACAGGAAAGCCCAGGCAGAATTCCCCTGAGAGTCTGAAATGACATTTCTCGGGATCTGACAATAAAATATCACTTGTGCTCTGCCTCTCATCTGTTCACCCTTTCAGTTAAGCTTTCACTCCGTGCATTAGAGAAATGAGTCATGTTCACCATCTCTCATGCACTCACATTCACAGTACCTTGCCTTAATCTTCAGTTTTTCACTATCACCTGAAATATATGCTCTTTAATATCTAATATTACTTTATGGGGGAAAACCACTAAAAAATCAATCACAGTTATAACGAGAAGCTTCCAAAGTCTCTAATCCAAAAATGCACTCCTATGCACGAGGGAATCTCCACGCTCAGTATTAAAAGGATAATTTTTCAGTGTATCCCCAGTTTCCCAGATACACACAGCTCTTCATTTTCACCTGCAAAAGACTCCATAGATTAACAGAGAGACAAAACTCAATCAAGCATACCTGTCATTGCAATTATGGCCTGGCTGTAAAGCGATTTCACAGAATGGGAGAGGATCATGATATACCTATCACAGCTTAAAAGCCTTCTTCATTGCACCAGATTTACATAACTTTATTCAGTGTTGTAGATTAAAGATTCAGAAAAAAATCATGTTTGCCCATAGGAATGAGCAATGTGGTGACACTGGAGGTAGACTGTCGTTCGAACTGGGTTTTGCACCTGCAGAATTCCCCTCTTGCTTTTTGGTAACACCTTGTGGCTTGCACAGACCCAGTAACTGTAAGGGACTATTTGTGTATTTGTATTTTCTATCTAATAAAAAGTAACAGTAAGTTGTAAAGATTGAATTAGAGACCATAGTGGTTTCAGGTTTTGACTCAGGCTGTGGAGTTTGGTGGGGAAAATGTAGCCCTTAACTCTACACCAAGAAAATACACCAAGATCCTTGTGCTCTCTGTTTGAGGATCTTCCAGAGTTACTTTAGCGTGCCTTCAAAAAATCGCCGCTGGTGGCAATTTTAGAGCCGTATCTATCAATTCAGATTGCCATGTACAGCCAATTGCAAATTCTGACATGCCCTCAAATCCTAAATCTGACTCAAAATTTCTTCAAGCAGTTTCTGACAGTTTAAGCAAGAAATGTGGACTTTTGAAATGAAAACTGAAATTCTCACTCTTGCGAAAACACTAAGTGATATGAGATTTGACATGTCACTCATCCTGGCTCCGGAATAATCGTTCATGCTTATTTTACCGGGAAATGAGCAGGTGTGCAAAAGCTCCAGCTGAGCCGCTGCACCTGCAGGAAACAAAACTCTCCAGCAATCACAAGAATCTGCCCGAGTTCTGCTGCAGAGCTGCTGGGTTCAGGTTGCTCTGGCCCAGGCAGAGCATGGTTGGGTGATGGTGCACCATGTTCCTGAAAGAAAATGGGCACAAATCATAGAGTCACAGAATCATTTAGGTTGGAAATGACCCAAAGATCATTGGCTCCAACCATTAACCAACACTGCCAAGTCCACCACCAAACCATGTCCCTAAGTCACATCAGGAGTTTCTCTACACTGGCAAATTGAATATGCTTTGAAAACTCAAAATAGCCAGTGCTGATTTGGTCAAATCAATGCAACCAAAGGTAGTGTGGAGACTTTCAAAAAGCTGATCACATTTTCTAAGGAACGGCTGAATCATGCCATTTTCAGAGAGAAAGCCACAATGATTCTTGTCTGTGTACAACTTGTTCCCATAAGGGCAAGGGAAAAACCCAGGGCCAGGGCTGACTCTTCAGGGTAGCTGGTCAGGGGTGCTGATTTTTGTTCCTTATTATGAAAACCCTCTTTTGCCTTCTTCAGCAGAAGACAGAAATTTGATGCAGTTTCATTTTGTCTTTTTCCCCAGATACTGATACTTCAAGGCTGAAGCTGAGCTCCCTGGAATGACTCTGGAGCTGAAACATACACCTAAGCACTTGGCTGAATCAGTACCTCTTGAAGTGTAAGGAGGAAGATATTCAGGCTTTCTAATTCAGCAGCACAGCAGGGAAACTGCTTGTCTCTGCATGATTGTGTAAGTGCTTTTCAAAGAGAGAAGTGAGTTTCTCTATCCACATTGGACTAACAAACCTCACAAGTCACTTTAATCTCCCAGCCTAACTTTCAAGATTATTTGTTATGGATAAAACAAAAGACACTTCTATTTCCATAGCTGACAAGCTTTGCCTCAGGGCAGGCATTTGTTTTCCATGTTGTTGATCTCTTCCTCCCTATTTCAGGCTAATTCATCAGATTAATAAAGGACAATTTAGCTTCCTGCAGGGTGTTATTGATCTCTTGGGGAATATGGCAGTTGTTTGCTATGCCCCCTTTCCTGTGAGCAAAGGGGATGATTTTTAAATATTTCTAACGTTTGAAGGCTACGGCTGGCTCTCACCAAGCAGCTACAAAGGAGCAAAAGGCAGAAGCAAAGGGGAAATGTAAAATGTATCACCTGCATCCCTCTTTCCCTGCCTCTGTACTCATCAGTGTGTCCAGTGCACACAAAGCCCCAGCAAGGAGGTGGGAGTGAGCACCTGGCTCCAACAAGAGGCTTCAGGAAGACAAGGCACATTTGAGTTGAGCTGGCATGCATTTCATCCACCCACACCAGCATTATTTGAAACATGCAGCACAGTTCATCAATTATCAGGTCAGAAAGGCCCCCTGTACCAGCTCTGTCTCAGACCCCTCTAGGTTCAGCCTCAGAAATCTTCATGTGTCATCCAACACAGAAACAGGAATGTCTCCTTACCAGTGCTGAACTTCCTCCCTTTATCCCACCAAAATCATTCCTTTACCTTCAAGCTACAGTGCTGGAAAAGGAGCTTTAATTCTCCATAATCTCTCAGTTGTTCTCTGGCTCTCTGCTTGTCTGGGCAGCAAACACAGTCTGGCTCCTGACTTCCAGGACACAGGGCGTGATGCTTGACCTTATTTTAAAACAAACAAACAGTTCATTTGTGCCAAGCTAGAAAGCCCAAATGTTCAGCCTCGGTGACTTACTACCTCATTCTTCACCTTTCTTCTGATTTTATGACATCTGTGGCTGTTTCATTTTCTCCCCAAAACCACAGACAGAAGTGTTAAACTGTGACAGAGCAAGACCTGAGCCCCACAAGAGCTAGGCAAACACAAGCTCCCTTGCTCCCATGTTTGCAGCTCTGTTGTGAGGCTTGTAAATCCCTTGCCTTGAAATCCACTCAGTATGTGCTACATTAATTTTATATACTTCTAATTCCTTAATCAACAGTTTTGAAGAATCAAATATCTCTGTAAATTACAACAACATTATTATCTTTAGCAGTCTAATTTGAAATCTCATTAAAAAGATATGAAGTTATTTTCTGTAACCCTACAGTGAATGGAATAACTTGGAATAGGTCCCCATCCTCATTAGTCATACCCTTCCATGTGCTGTTCCATGTATGTCTAGGTCTGGTTTCCAAGCTTGCTTTCACTGCTGCCGATCCATGATGGCCCAAGCACCACTGACAATCACTATGACCACTTCTGAGAGCTGTGTGGCCAGTATTAGTGACCAGTGGTGGCCCGTGCTATGCTGCACACTCAGGGTCACTGTGGGACACTTTGTCTTGAGGTATGACCACAGCTGAAATTGGTTTCCCCCAAACATGACACATTCATTGAACGTTTCTGCAAGGATCAAGTGCCTTTTCTGCATTATCAGTAGCTTTTCTGCATTATCAAAAGATCTTTTTTGCAGGGCTCAGCTGGTATCTGACAAAATAAATGCCTTTTTTTCCCAATATATTCTGAAAATTACTGAGCTCTGCTTGTATCATTTTCTTTCCCATATAAAAGGAAGCCACATTTTCTCGAATATAGAAAAGTTTTGGAACCAGAATTAGGCAGGGAAATGTTTGAAAAGAAGGGTCGGGGAACTGGTTTCTCCCAGTGGCAGGGACTCTGTGTGATTAAACCAGATGATCAAAGACTGGGCCCACCCCATAAAGCTGCCGGTGTCTGACCATGCTCCCATCTCCCATCCAGGCACATTTCTCATCATTATCCCTTAACCTCACAGTTTCCAGTCCCACTTAACAAGGCTGTGTTTATTTATCTGGTTTTTGGCATGACAGATAAAACAAAGCTATCTCAAATTTCAGTCCGTAAATCCCAGTAAGTAGATTGGATGGACCTAGATTAAAAAGGAAAATAACTGTCGAGAACTTATTTTGGAAACAAAATGAAAGGCTTTAAAACTGATTTCCTGATATGTCATTTGCTTGATGTCATCCTTCTATAAGTGGGTTATGATTGTTCTCACAAATGCAAAATGATATGCAAATATATCCATCACGTCCTGCTGCTTCCAGTTTCATCTGCCTCTTTCCTAGACTTTTCTTTCCTTTCCCCCAGAGTCTCCCAGAAGCGTTTGTCCCACTTGCATTTGTCCCAGAAGCATTTTGAGAAGCATTTGTCCCACTTGCAAGGCCAGGGACAAAGGGAGTGGAAAAGGCAAAGAAAACCACCCTACACCTCTTCTGACACATATGTGTTTTGTGATGGTTTATGTCCCTGTCACATGGTGTGCAGTTTCACTTCTGCCCTTGAAAAACACCTGAAAGATGATTGCCAGTATACATCCTTCCCTGACAATTTTTCTCTGGTTTTAGAAAACACAGAAAGTTTATAATCAGCCATCCTCCCTCCAAGAGTGACAGCTCCATCCCAGGTGTTTTGGAGCAAGCAGGACTCACCTGGACTGCCAGAAAATCTTCCTTAAACACAGAGCAATTAGTAGCACAAAAACAATCAATGCTCTCCTGCAGGAAGGGAAATTTGAGTGGGCTTTTTATTTCTTTTTCTACACAGTGCTACACATAATCTTCAGGGTTCCCAGAATAGGGCTGCGCTCAGGGTGAATCCCAGTTCCAAAATGATGGAGTTTGTGCCTAGAGGCGGATGTGGCAAATCTGTACCTGCGAGCACTGGCGAGGGGCTTGGAGCTGCGTGCCAGCTGCTCTCCTGCTCTCAGAGGGTTCCAGCAGCGTGGGTGGGTGCGGGGCAGGGGTCAGGACTGGCCATGCCCCGTGGGGTGTCTGGTGCTTGGGCTGCCTCCAGGTCCTGTGCTGGCAGCTCTGTGGGAAGCGGCTGCTGCTCCTAACTAAATAGCACAGATCCATTCCTGCTCATCAGTCTGGCGGCCATAAGCCCTTCTCCTGCCTCGGAACTGGAATCAATGCTGCTGCGAGACAACGTAAACTGCAGCTTGAAAACGGCAGATCAGGTGAACACTGACTGCCATTAAAGGGCTTTAAACTGGTTTAGGATTGAAAGAAAATAACTCTACCACAGAAGACCCACATATAGCTGTAAAGGGCTGAATGCAAATTACAGGGTGAAGTTGAGCTCATAATGAAGTTGCTTTAGGACTTTGCAATGCACACCCACAACACTGTCCCTTAGCAAGGGACACAGAGGCTGACTCTGCATAGTGGCCAAATCTGAAAGCACTGTCATGTTAAGAAATGTGGCTTTGAAATACCGGATGTCTCTTGAATAATTTTTGGTCTGTTTTTATAATGTAGAATCAGAAGATTTGAAGCCTTAAAACAGAACTGAACTGCAGAAACTTTGGGTATTCTCCACCCAGATCTAAGATCTGTGTTGTTAGTAATTATTAATATATGAGTAACCTGTTACACGACAGCGAAGCGAATATACTACATACGTATTTTAATATATATTACTATATAAGTGTATATGTAGATATATATTAGGTCTGTGAGCTTCAATATCATTTTGTAAAGGACTGACCCACGAGTGACCCAGTTTTCTGCAGTTCCTAAATTTCACTCTACACTGAAAATATTTACATTTCAAACCCACTGAACAGTCACTAGGTGAAAATCTATTACTAATTTTGTCACAAAAGTGAGAACCCTGACTGCCATTCTTCCAGGACAGCCTGAGCCCACTAGCCATGGTCCTTCTCTCCCAGCTCAGTGAACCTCCTCCTCCTGAAGCTGCTTGGGGTTGAGCTGGGAGAGGATGCCCATGCCCAGGGGAGCCCAGAGACTGACAGTGAGAGACATTTCCAAAAAAGGGGAGGTGTGACACAAAGTCATCTCGGGCAGGAATGAATAGTGCACTCTGGGTGTCTCCCACCTGGTACAAACAGTGGCTCATCATGTGAGGGAGTGATGGACCAGTCCCTTTCCTCAGTCTGTCAAACGAGGGCCATATTCATCCCTGTGTTTTTCCCCAATCTGCCTGGGAGATCAAGGCTTTTCGACTATTATGTACTTTGAGAACCCTTAAACGTCTTGTTACAAACCAGTTTAACACAGAAGACCAAAGGAAGCTAAGTCTCTGTGAATAAAATGGATCGCACCCAGAAAGGTTCAAAATATACCCAAAAATATTATTAAAACCAAATGAGGTTAGAT
>VXBT01001179.1:0-12389 GCA_013400235.1 Oriolus oriolus | reverse complement strand
CCCTTATCAGAAGTCCTTATATGCTTCTTCAGTAGTCTTCAATGTCCGGTGTCCTTTTTAGGTGGCTGTTCCTTGAGCCCTGCTTTTGAGTAAGCGCAATATTGTTGTTTTGCATAACTTCTGCTTTGTCAGCCTTGCAGAGCTGAGCTGGCATCCTGCTTGCATTTTGCATTACTTTTGTTTGCCTAAGTTACTTCCTTTATCTATTTCTCCAAGGCTATGCTGTTCTGTGCTACTGTCCTTACCAGAGTAAAATGCTGTTCTGTTCTAATGTCCTTATCATCAGCCGTTGGAATAACTCTTAATTCACCCATTAAGTAATAAAAGACTGATACTACTCATTATGATGAGATACTTTTAAAATTATCCAAGTAACTAGGATCTGGGCAGCCTAATAAACTCTATGCTAAACATTTTACAATTGCTAATGTAACTGTAGTGTAGTACTGAGACTCATATTTATTTCTCCATAACAAGCCAAGTTTAACCATTCATTTTTTAAATTCATGCTTATTTATACATTCCTTGATGTATTTTGTGTAAGTAGGATTTTGTTGCTGTCAGATGCTGAAAAATTTTATAAATCCTTTTTTCCTGTCACTTTGATTCTTTTTGTGGTCTGTTTAATCTCATGCTTTGTATTTTACATGTTAGATAACTTGGATGACTTGCAAATTCATTCTCAAGTGTATTTGATTATATGTAGTATCTTTCTGTTTGTAATGTTTGGTTTGTTCAGTCATTTGGACTGCTTCAGTGGTAAGACAATAGATAATGACCATCTGAGTTGAGTTTGTATGGGGGACAAGAGGGCTAAAGAAATTGTATAAAACTGCTTTATTATTGATTGCCCTCACGTTGGCAATAGCTGTTCAACATGCAAAATACAGTGAGTGATTCTTTTATGCAGTGTAGTAAAGCTTAAATTTTCATGGTGAAAATGGCATATGCATGTTGCATATCAATAAAAATTTAAATTTATTTGGGTTTTAGTAATACTGAGAAATTCAAGTCATTACAAACTTGAAAAAATAACTAATCTTCATGTGAACATTTTTAACTTAATGAGTATACACTGGTTCATAGCTTTAGAAGAATGAAATCAAGAAAAAGCAAATAGATTTATTTCTATTGTTTTAGTTACATGTATTTTATGATTGTTTTAATGATAATTTTTATAGTATCCTATATTTTTCCTTTTGATAAAATTTTATCCAATTGTAATAGGCCAAAGATCTATCATGTGTGCCTTTTTGATTACATTTGCACACACAGCTAACAGTCTATATGAAATGAGAAAACACATAATGTATGTTTTTGTTCTCTTCTGAATTACTTCATCATCAAGTTTATATTTCATATGTGAATGTTTTGTCTGTATTGATGTTAACTTCCTTTTATTACAATGTAACTTTCTATAACTGCAAAAATAAGAGCAATTCAAAGATATGTTGAATTTTAGATTGTGTCTGTCACTACTTCTTTCCTGATCCTTCAAAATAGAATTTAAACCTGACTTTGGTAATTAGAATGTAAGCTTACCCATAGAGGCATGTTACTGACTGGGTATTTAATTTAACATGATGGTTCAGTGATTCGAAGTACAATCTGCATAATCCATGTTACAAAACTTTTTTTATTTCCCATTCCTGTCTTCCTAGAAAGAACTTGATTTCCACAGTTTGAAATATCTTCCATTCCGCTTCCCTAGTTACTCTAGGACTTTGAAAATTATTACCAATAAAATAGCAAATTGCAGCCTGGTTGGAGAGCTGAGAAATGCACATGTGTTACTTGAATGTGGAAAAGGTAGTGTACTCATTTGGCATTGTGGTGGGTTGACCTTGTCTGGTTGCCATGTGCCCACCAAGACCCCTTCTCACCCCCCAGCCCCCTCAGTGGGAGTGGGAGAAAAACAAGGTGAAAAACTTGTGGGTCAATATAAAGGCAGTTTAACAAAGAAAAGTAAAGGCTGCACATGGAAGCAAAGGAAAAACAAGATTTTTTTTCTCTTCTTCCCATGAGCAAGTGATGTCCATATACTTGCTGGGAAGTAGGACCTCAGTATGCATAGTGATTGCTTTGGAAGACAAATGCCTTAATAATGAATGCTCCCCCTCTCCCCCCCCCTTCTCTTAGCTTTTATTGCTGAGCATGTCATAGAGTATGGGATATACTTTTTGTCAGGGTGGGTCAGCTCTCCTGGCTATGTCCCCTCCCAAGCTCTTGCCCACCCCCAGCCTCCTGGCTTTTGAGGAATGGGGTTGGAGTGACAGCCTTGATGCTGTGGGAGCACTGCTCAGCAGTAGCCAAAACTGGTTGTTTATCAACACCTTTCTAGCTAAAAATACAAAGCACAGCACTGTGAGGACTGCCGTGGGGAAAGTTAACTCCATCCCAGATGTACTCAATACATGCATTTTCAACAACTGATTGAAAATATTCTGTGAAGTTTAGAATAAATAAATACAGTTCTGTGAATTTTCTTGACTTCAATGTATTAGTAGATTGTCATTGCTGCAAATGAGATTATGATGTTTAATACTCAATTTTTATTATAAATTTGTGAGGAAATGTAGTGTGATTGCATGTCTCATACAGAGGAAAAACTAATTGATTTAACATTTTAAATCTTATTTTTCTTATTTGAACAGTATTGGTGAGATCATTGAACATTATAGAAAAGAACAGATTGTTGAAGGATATTACCTTAAAGATCCTGTTCCAATGCAGGTAAAACTTCATCTCTGAGCACTTGTTATTGAAGGTATTGACTTAATCCTCAAATATTTATAATATCGGAACTGAATTACTGCAGATGTATCCATTGTAGTTAAACAGCATCATCCCCTCCTGAATTTTTGTTTTGAGTTTGTGTTTCTTTCATTTTATTTTCATATGCATTTGTTTATCTAAGGTTGGCTTGTAGTAAACAGAAGTTATGATAAGCTTTGTCTGTGCTCTGAGGTGTAAACGCTCCATCTTGTGCCCCTAACTGGTCCCCGAACTAGGCTGCTCTCTATTCTTCTGTGTCTAGTATCTTTATTCCCTCAGAGAAAATCTATATGAACAGAAAAGATTCAGAGATGATCAAGGGGCTGGGATTACAGGGTATGTTCAAGAACATTGTTGCTCTGTAGCATAAATTCATCCTAAGAGACCACAGATAATAAACAAACTATGTTGTCTAGTTTTTCATAAAGTTATAACTAGTTCAAAAGTATATTTTTATCATTTCTCCCTATCTATTCTTCAAATTTCCTGTTTTGATGGTTAGAAATTTGGTTTTAATTTCTAATCTAAATAGTTACCCCTTTGTTAGATCTATTATATTAATTCAAGGGCATTTCTTGTACTCTTCTTTAGTCAGCTCACTAAGATGAGCATACCAAAATCTGGTTTTTGTCTCTTCATAAGATTCTTGTAGTTGCCCTACTACCACCGATTCCAGTGTGAATTTGTGTTTCTTGAATGTAATGGACCAGAACAGCTCAGAATGAGATGTCATTAGTAATTCCTTTTTTCTGTGAGAGTGTTTACCAGATTGCAGAAGGTTATCTGTGTCATATCCTAGAATGTTATCTGTGTCATTACCGTACCCACATCGTATTATATTGTTTACTATTGGTAAGTATCAACAAGAGCAAATTTTATCTTGTGTTATTAGACTTATACCTTATTATTCTGATTGTTTTTTGGTTTTTTTTGCTGATTGACTTGTCATCAATGCTTCCCAGTTTTCTGCTACTATTAATTCATGCCCTTCAATGTGTTTGAGACAAATGTGAGGAAACTTGAATTCAGAGACATCCTTGAAAAGCTTCACCCAATAACTTTTCTTGTTCTCCATCATTCTTTTTGGATTATGGCAATCATCTTCCTTTTGGCACTTTGTCTATCCAATTATGGTTCCTGTATAAATAACTTTCTCTGTGTTGACTAATTTTCCATGTGAGACTACATCAAATTATTTTAAGTTATTCAGATATATTTGTGACTTTCCTTTGTTTAAACAAAAAAGATATTGGTGGTGTAATTACCACATACTGTCATGCTGGTTTTGAAGAAAAAAAATCAAGTCTTGCATGCTGTTTGCTTCAATCTAATAGACTTCCTGTTTCTAATTTTGAAATTGACTTTAAAACATTTTTCACTAGATGTGTTGTTTCGTATGTTATTTCTTTCATAGATATGTTATGGAGATCATATTGAGTTAGTAAAAGCTTGGATATTGCTTCTATTGTCAGCCCTATAATTCCTATTACTGAAATGTTTTTCATCTTGCCTTTGTCATGTTCTTCAAAACCATGATTCTTATGGAACAGAGGAGAGAAAAGTAAAGTATTTAGTATGGAGCTAGTGCATATCACTTCATCTTGATGCTGTTCTCACTGCTTGATAGTCTTGCTTTTCATGTTTTCTTATGGCTAAAGAACTTTAGCTGATCAGCTGACTTGGTAAGGTCAAACTTGGCTTGGCTTTTGGCCATTCTAGCTAACTACATTTCCAGATCTTTGTTTTATATGTGAATTTATCCTTTTTTCATGTCCTGTTTCTACTTTTTCCTATTGCTTTTTGTTAGAATGATAGTCATTTAGGATATGAGTGCTAATAAGATTAGTGGGAAACTGTGCATTAGCTGTGTGTTAATAATTCAGTTTTTATTGTGATCTATACCATTCTTGTTGATTCAGAGTTTATCCTTAATTACTCAGTCCCAAAATCTGTGGTAGAAGACAGTTAGAAGCTAAATAACCTTTAAAGATTTGTATAAATTTTGCATAAATTGCTGAAAGATGCTGCTTTCTATTTAGTATTAAAAAAATAAATGCCGATGTTACTTTTTGAAAGTTGGTCTGTATTTAAACCTTGCTTTTCTTCTCATATTATAATTGTGGCCTAATCATTCCACAAGAAATAGTTATATTACATTTCTGCCAAAGGTATTGTATTAAATTATATTGGTTTGTTAAGATACATGAGAGAATAAAGAATTGGTAGCATTCAATAAAATTTCGATTGCAGCTGGATAGTATGCAATTGTTTCACAGTGATTTCTGAGCTTAAAAAAATGTTGATTTCTTCCTTGTTTACCAGCATCAAGAACAAGTGTTTAATGATACAGTGGATGGAAAAGAAATCTACAATACAATTCGTCGGAAAACAAAGGATGCTTTTTATAAAAATATTGTCAAAAAAGGATATCTTCTGAAAAAAAGTAAGTTCTGTTTGATTTTATAAAATGTATTTTTTTTTCTAAAAAATGCAGATATGTATGCATATTTTGTGTGGTAGTGGTACTAGTGGAGGCAAAATTGAAGTGAGCAAAAGGTTGTTTATGAAGGGCTGTGGTGACTCTATGATGATGATGAAAATTAAGGCTGAATGTTTTTCCAAAATGTACTGTGGTTTATGTATGAATTAGTTGCAGAACCTTATCAGTTTTATTCAGTGGACATTAAACAATGAGAAATTTATTTTTGTTTTAGTCAGTGCCTAAATCCACATTTTACTGGTACATCTAATATGTCTTCCAACAAATCTCGACATATAAATCTCCAGGTATTAACATTTTTTTATTAATGCTTTTTTTTTTTTCCTGAAATGTGAAACTGGTCAATTTTTTAAATATATGTGTGTTTGGGGCATGGTTCTGATCCAGATTTGCATATACTGTATTCCCATTTCTGGTTTTTAGTCATTTTGATTTAAGGTATTGTGATGCAATTTGTTATGCTGATCAGTTGGTAAGAGTTTAGGAATAATTTTCTCATGTAAAGAAAACTCTGTTTCTTACTTAAAATAGCCATAATAAATTAGATTGCTTACAGCATCATACATTATTTGCAAACTGTATAGATGGAGTCTTCTTACTGATATGAACAGAGCTCACACACACTGGTTTAATCCTGTTGAGATTAATGAAAATGTTTAGTGAACCATCTAAAACTGTACTTTAATCTGTGAAGAGGGTCTAGTTTTAGCTTCATGCTGAAAAAATTGAGTATGTATACTGATATTATTGCTTAAACATAATTCACTGTACGTTGTTCTTCTGTTTGTGTACATTGTTCTTCTGTTTGTATTTTGACAAAAACCTTACTGCTGTCTTTTTTCTTCATTTACAAAATTTACAGTTTCTTTAAAACAATATTGTAATTTCTTACTTGCTTTCCTTACAGGTAAAGGAAAGAGATGGAAAAACTTGTACTTTATATTAGAGGGAAATGATGCCCAGCTTATTTATTTTGAAAGTGAAAAACGAGCCACAAAACCTAAAGGATTAATAGACCTTAGTGTGTGTTCGGTCTATGGAGTACACGACAGTTTATTTGGCAGGTAGGGCACTGGCTTTTAATTCTTGTACATGCAGCAAGACAGTTAACTACTAGTTTGAGGCATATACAAGATACAAACAATTTGTCACTAATGAGCAAGTTGGCCTGGCACAATAAACTTGGGTTTTGACACCTGAGCCCTGGTTACTGTCCATGTGTAGGGGGTTTTTTCGGTTGGTTGTTGTTTTGGTTTTTTTTTTTTTAGCTTTTGCTGATTGTGAAATGCAAGTATTGTGACTCTTGGTTCACATTGCATTTTATTCCATAGTTGGTGTAGATTGCAAGTGCATATGCAGAGAAATTTAACTGATTAATGGAAACTTAAGCCATGGCAACTTGATTGCTAGTAACTGTTCATAAACAGCTTCTAGTAAGAAATTTTAGAATTTAAGATTTTCTCATGTAATATGATGTGATAATGATTTGGCCTTTTGCACTGTCATTTTTCAATATTGTGTATGAATTGTTCTACATGTATTAAAAAGATTGCGAAGCAACTATATTGAGTGTTTTAATCCTATTGAACCAAAAATTGATAAGATCAAGAATTTTGTCAGTTCCAAAAGATCTACATTCTTTTGTTGATAGGTATTAGAAAGCTAAATTAGGTAGATAATGTGTCAGTGCTTTTCTATTTAGGAATCAATAAGAATCAGATTAGACCAACCAACATTAAAGGAACAAGTTCATATAAGCAAATATTTTAAAAATTATTTTTGCAAGAGAGCATTTTCACAGTTTCATTTACTGTACTAAATATGTCAACTGCAAGTGATTTGATTATTGGCAAAGACATTGAGAATCAAACCACTTCCTGATATCATTGGTAACTAAGATGAAAGAGATCACACTTTTTTTCATTGTTAATTACAAAAAAATATGCAGTCCTGTGCAATACAGAAGAAAAAGATGCATTTACTCCTGAAAATGTTGTTATTTTTTCATAACAGATAGAAAAAACAAAAACCAGCAGCTTTGGTTATTCCATGCATCTTAATATTTAAGAGTATTTAATCAACTTTAAGTCTTTTCACATAGATAATGTGAAGATGTTTAAAGTTAGTGGCATTTCTTAAGCTGCAAAGATCTGGTGTTCTTGTAGCATCTGATTTTTATACATTTCTCAATCATTCTGAAAAATCTGCACAACTACTGCAGTGAGGAGCCATAGATATGAGAGTACCATTTAGAAAAATACTGAAATATTCCTCATGAAAGTTGGCAATTATACATGAAACTTTGGTGGAGACTGTAAACAAGGAGTGTTTTGGTTACTGGTGATTGCTGAGCAGCTTCTAAGAAACACTGTACTGTGGGTTAAAATATATTCGGATAATAAGTAACACTGAAAGTGTGGGTAGAAGGAGATGTATGGTTGCACCTGCTTGGGAAAACTGTTGATGAAGAACTGTAGTTGAGACAAAATTCCTCTTATTTTTACCACCTACTTAAAATATCTTTCCCCTTTTCTCAGAAGTACAGTGAGAGCTGTAGCTTTGCATGTCTTTGGCAATAATTTAGGTAGCCCCTGACCCAGCTACTTTTTGTCCCCCTCCTCAATCCTCCTGTGTGCATGGCCACAAAATGCCATGCCAGTATTTACCTAAACAATGGATGGGGGGAAGGGAAGACCAAAATATCATATGCAAGTGAAGTAAGATCCTTCACGTAACTCTGTTTGGGAGAGCCAAATTACCTTGAAGGTAATGTGGAAGACTCAGTGTACTTGTAGTGTGCAATTTTTAATGTAACAGTACGAAATATTTTTTATATTTCCTGACAAATGAGTGTACATACATAAAATGAAGACGTTGTTATCACATTTAAAGCTTTAAAAGTTTCTATGACACATATTTGATCATGATCCAGTACACATTTTATTGGTTGTGAGAGCTGTGGAACACATTCAGATAAAGAATTCTTTATGTTAATATAGTTTCCTGAACTCCTAAAACAACAAATCCATAATGCATGATTAAGTGCTTGGGATGTAATGCTGAACCTGTGCATGATTTAAAACGTTTGTGGTGAATAGTCTTCATAAAAGACTTGTTAATGCTATCAGATGCATTTTGCCTCAAGTGTAAGTCAATGTACACATATATTCAATATAAACAGTTCCAAGTTTCTTAAATATTCTGAAACAAACTAGTTGAACTACAGTGCAGTTTTCTTGAAATTACATCATTCATTCCAACCAAAATGCACTTTTGAAGCATGTAGAGACTTTTCTTGTTGGGTTTTTTTCCGACATTTTTGTTTTGTTTGATTTTAAGGCCAAACTGTTTTCAGATAGTAGTTCAGCACTTCAGTGAAGAGCATTACATCTTTTACTTTGCAGGAGAAACT
Organism: Oriolus oriolus; assembly: GCA_013400235.1. Lineage (NCBI taxonomy): Eukaryota > Metazoa > Chordata > Aves > Passeriformes > Corvidae > Oriolus > Oriolus oriolus. The sequence goes on along the minus strand of VXBT01001179.1, from coordinate 3,702 downwards.
CAAGAGCAAGTACAGGTGAGAGCTTTTGTTGGTAAATATAATTTTAAAAGCAATTTTTTGTTTTGTAGTGTTTAATGATATTATCCTTCTCTAATAGAAAGCAAGTGTACAACATATGGTGGCTATGTCTACATTAGCAAATATCACCATGCAATAATAGCAGATCTGTAAGGGATATAGTTGGTGATGATAATCCAGCACTTACATTACCTATGCTTTAGGGATTCTACTTTGGAGAAGTTCTAGTCTGGTCCCATGGACTGAACTTCCATTAGTTTCCATTAGATATTTCTGGAGAATATATTTTGGAGTAGTTCAGTGTAAAAAAGAAAAGTTCGCTTTCCAGCACTCTTCCAACTAATGAACCAGAGCATGGTAAGTGGGAGTTTTGCTTCAAGAGCACATTCCTGATAAGAACTATAATGCTAATGCAGGTATGCCCACCAATCAAAACCTGTCAAGCCATTTACAGTTATTTGTCCTGTCTTAGGCCCTGATCTTGCACAAAATAAAGGGGTTTTTGTGTTTTACATTGGTATCATTTAGTTATTAGCTCTCTAACAGTTAATGTTTGCTGATTAAAAAATGTAGGAATGGAGTTTAATTCTCTTAAAGTCGCTCACTAATAGGAGAGCATATGGAGGATGTGACTATGTTCTTATTCATCAAGTTGTTTTGGTATTCCAGAGCTCTGAAATAGACATTTTGTGTCAGAAGTTAAGCTATGCATTTGATTTTATTTAAGAATGTGTAGTAGGCAGAATATCCTGTCAGGACATGCAGAATATCCTGTCCTGTTTTCTGAACATTTGGTATAATCGGCTTTTAGTTTAGATTTGCTTAACACTTAAAATGTTCACTGCATTTATACAGAATACTGGGATTTCTTTTATAAAATTATTCTGGTTCAGGTAAGTCAGATGTTTTACTGATGCTTGTGTTCTCAGAAGTTACAGCTGTCTGTACTTTGTAACATTTCACAGAAGAATAGTTTTGTTGGCATACTAAGGAAAATTTGATGGTTTTCATATAATGTGGTAAATGTCAAAGCAGCTGTCCAATGGATTGCATGTTGTCTGAGGTTTGTACAAACCATTAAGTGAATGAAATGTAATGTAGTGTTAGCTTCATATACATTACATATGTTAGCCTCATGACATAGCTAGTGTCATTGTGCATACTATGGTGCATTGTTCTTACTTGCTGTTGTAAACTGTGACGTTTAAGGGGATAGATTTTCCTGTTAGAAAGTAGAATAAAGATGACTGTATCTAGGAAATATTTAGATTATTTTAGAGTGTTTAGTAAGTTCTATGGTTCTTTATTTGCTTTTTCTTATTTGAATAAGAAAGCAAGCTAATAAAAATTTGATGCATAGTTGACAGTTCCTCATTTTGTGGAAGGTTTTGAAAGCTTAAACTTCACTCCCAAAGTGGTTTACTTGAGAATAGCTGCAGTATTGAATGTACCTGTATTTTTAAAATTATTAAATTGCACTTTGAGGGTAGCTAGCAGATCTTTGACCTATACCTTTATGAATGTTAGTCAAAGCCTAAATTTTGTGCTTCACGAGAACTTACAAAATTTGAGGGCGTGGGATGTGAAAACATGAGAAATGAGGCTATAGCACATCTTCCACCTTGCCAAGCATCTACTCTGCTTTATGTATTTGTGAGAAGAGAGAATGGGGGTGAAGGTTATACTTTTCAGTGTTTTTCTGTTAATGCTGCTTTGTTTTTTGTTTGAAGCGCATAGAGTAAATACAACTGCATATAAAAATAGAAGAAAGAATGATCAGAGCAGTTTGACTTGTTATCTGTTATTTTCTCTGAAGCAATCAAGTGTTGCTTCATTTTATATACCATTTTTTATTTAAGTAAATATGACTAATCTGGAAAATTGATAAAGGTCACACTGTATATCCATTAGTAATGCTTGATATTTCTAAAAGAGAAATTCAAATTTGCAAATGTCTTTTTAGATTCACTGAGAAATATATTAATTTTGCTTTACTATTCAAATTTTCATACTCTGAGTTGTATACAAGTTGGCTCTTTTTAAGCTAAAGAAACAACTTTAGATACTTTTTGATATGTCAGTTCTATTGCAAGAAGCTGTATCTGACTTTTTGTTACACTGTTTTGTGCCTTTATCTTTTAGGACTGGATGAAGGCTCTGCAGATGTTTTGCAGTTTAAGGAAAAACAGTCCAGGGACATCAAATAAACGTCTACGTCAGGTGAAGCTATATAGATATGGGGGGGGGAAGAGTGGGAGAGGTTGCCTCCTTGTTGCAAGATGATGATATATGTCAGAACTTTCCTTTCAACAATAGTAAATCCTGCATGTACTTTCTTTTTCTTGGAGTTATACAGTACCTTTGTTAAACCAATGGGAATGACTTCCACTCTATTATAATATCTATATACACAAAGATCTAAATGGTGTTTAGGCAATTGGCAGATGCTTTGCTAGGTATTAACTTCTGATCACATTTGAGTAAAAGTATCAACAATTCAGCATTTGTATTGTCTTAACTCTTACAGTTCACCAGATTTGACAGACTTATGTCACATGTAACTAAAATAATAGTATAATTAATATTATTCATTTTTCAGTGACAAATACATGCTTAACTGTGATTATGGTGTATATTCTTTTGGTTTCTTGAGAGTACTGTTGTGGCCAGAATTTCTTTCAGAGGTAGAGGACAGATAATCATAAATGACTACATAAGTGATGACTGAAGAATAATGGGAATCAAGAATCCCTGCTATCTTTCAATGCTTTGAATATTGGAAGTAGCTGTTTTACCAGTCTATAGGAAAAGGAATACATTTTATGGGTGGGTTTTTTTTTTAGGAAATGCAGAATTATTCTGTGGTCAACATTAAAGATGATTGAATACTTCTGAAGAAGTAAACTAAATTAGGTCAATTAATATATGAAGTGGCAGAAGAAATTTGGAGCCAAAAAAGGGAAGCACCTACAGAGTGATCATCTGAAATAATTCTGTACTTGCAAACACAAAGCAAATGTTAGGCTGCATGAAGGAATAATATAGAAGATAGATACTATTTAATATTTATGGTATTCTCATTTAGGATACAGTTAGTTTTGATCATCTTATATCAAATGTATAAAGAAAATGAGAAAACTATAGGCTGGAATGAGTAAAAGAATTTCCAGGTAAATAAGTGTGGGAAGTATTGGACTATTTAGAGAGGTGAAAAGTATAAAAAGCATGAATGATCAAGGTAGATGAAGTGTATAAAGATCAAAAATCATACTTCCATGACTGCCTTACAGAAGTTATATCAGTTTCAAGGTTTCTCAAACTGTCCTTTGAAATTTCTGATACTGAATATTTGCATTTAAATGAAAATTTGACCTGATCAAGTATGATATTTCCTCTATTTGACTAAATTGACTTCAGTTGATATCAGTAGATATTTGATTAAGCTATGAATTGCATGCAATTCAGAAGTTTGTAAAATAGTAGACTGTTTAAAATGTATTTAATGTAAATGAGTTCAGTGTTCACTTCTCATTTTTTGGAAATTGAGTTTCCAAGTGCTCTTATTATGAGAATCTATGGTACAGATTAATATCTTCCTTATAACAGGGAGAAAAGAGTGTAGTGTGTTAAACAATGGAATTTTATGTAATCTACTTGTTTTTAAAATAGAATAGAATATTTCAG
>VXBT01001177.1:562-34405 GCA_013400235.1 Oriolus oriolus | reverse complement strand
TAATTATTCCCAGGCTAATAGGAAATTCCCTCCAGGTGTTACTGTTGCTAATGTTTTTATTTAAAATGAAGCAACTAAATTGAAAGTCTAGTTAAAAATATAATATTTATTTCTATCTTTTCAAATGTTTACTCTAGAAAACATTCCTCCAGTGCTGCATACAATGAAATCTGTGCAGATTCTTTCCTGATCTCATCTCTTTAGGTACTTAATAAAAAAATTGATTTCTGCATCAGTCAAGGACTGCACAATAGAGTGTTTTCCAAGCCTGCTAATACCAGTGGAAATTACCACCACCTCAGTAGGTCACATCTGCCATGTCCTTTTATGTAATCACTCTCTAGAGAAAATGGTGAACAATTTCCTTTAGAAAAAGCTTTTAATAATACCTGTTGGTACATTTTTTTATATTTCTGTCTTTGAAATAGGGGTACAACACTAAAATTTACTTTCTTGATTCAAGATTCGTTATCGTTATTTCAGTTTGAAAGGAAGTTCATACTTCCTTTTTTTAAAAATAACCAAAGAAGAGTGATACTTGTTTTCAAGTTCAGATACTGTGATCTACTGAGAAGAAAACAAGACAGGTGTTACTGAAAATAGAAGGTGCAACATTTAATTTTAGCTATAAAGAGTAATGCTTACATATAAGAATGCTCCCAGAATAATCCTTATTTTGGGCTATTTTTCATAAGTTCTACTGTTCTATCCCATCAGGGTCACCCAGAGCAGGTGACACAGAAACACATCCAGGTGGGTTTTGAGTGTCTCTGGAGAGAGAGACTCCACAACCTCCCTGGACAGCCTGCTCCAGTGCTCTGCAGCCCACAATGTAAAGAAGTTCTTCCTCGCGTTGAGGTGGAACTTCTTGTGTTTAGTTTATGGCCATTGCCCCTTTCCCAGTCTCTGAACACCACTGAACAGAGTCTGGCACCATCCTCTTGGCAGCTGCCTTTGAGATATTTATATGTGTTATTGAGCTTTCCTCTCAGTCTTCTCTTGTCTAGACTACACAGGACCAGCTTCCTCAGGCCTCTCCTTATAAGATTCTTCAGTAGAGCTTGTGAAATCACAAAAAGTCAATTTGCACACATCTGTTTCTCACAAAATGCATTTGCAATCTACAGTCTTCACAGAAAGTGAATTTTTTGCCTAAAAAAGACACACTTTACTGGAAAGTGTTGGCTCAGAGCATCTGTTAGGCTTATAGTACACTAATACAGAAAAGACAGAATCCAAGCGCTGCTGGTTGAGTGTCTTAGGTCAACTCCACTGATGGCAACTTTGTTATTTTGCTGATTTTTCAGCACTTGGACCCTAACTCTTGCACCCAGTTTTCTTCCCCACAAGTTCTTTCAGCTCCAGCTGGTCCCCCCTTGGATCCCATGGAGCAGCTGTGCTCAAACTAGCCCTTGTGCCTATCCTCCTTGCACCTCACCAAGTAGAAGTCAATCTGAAAGGAAAATAAAATAAAATAAAATGGAAGGGGAACTTTAAAATAAAAAGGTCATTGCCACAGAGATGTCTTCAGCTTCCGCTTCAGAGCTGCCACTTGTCCCTGTTATTTTGCCAACAGTGTTAGCACAAAACATTGTGTAAGTATCAATAGCCTTGTTTATCTTTTAAGCTGTTTTGCAGAGGCTGTTCTGTAGGGTCTCCTTCAGAGCCTCACTCTGATTGAAAAGGATGTTCTGTAACCTTATACCAGTCCTAAAGACTGCCTCCAGCACTAGCCTGTGTAGGAGAGTAATTTACTGCTCAGAAATTACAGTTGCGGATTTGTCTCTATTGGTTCATCAATGCACTGAAGGGAATCAAATTCTAGCTAATTTGTATGTGTCATCAGGATTACTTGTTTCCATTTAACCATGATATTGTAGGACTGGTGTACCAGGAATATTGATGGCTGTAATTATGCAATGCCAAGGATTGGATAGAATGGCCATGCAAAAAAAAGCGTATTGTAGCCTTTCCCCATTTGACATGTCCCTGAACGGATTGGCACCTTTAGCTCTGCTCAGGTAACTGAGTGTTCATACTGGTCAGTGAGACAAACTAAGAACATCTTGGACCTCTTACGAAGCCATGGTCCCACAGCTGTACCAGAGAGACCCAAATGAACTTGTACGGGAGTTAGAGGTACCGTGGTTTTGACTCTGCAGCTTACAATTCCTAAAATCTTTTAAAAAGGTCCTTTTCTAAAGATGCTTGATAAAATATAGCTGTGTTCAGGATAAGAGGGAAAGTTCTTTGAACCATTAATAGCCAGTTAAAAGATACCAAACAAGGAATAGAAATTAATGATTAATATTTCTCACTGAAGGGATATTATATAGGTCCTATATGGGTCTATATTACTGTTTGTATAATCTACCATATTTTTTACAAGATGTAGAGATGTAACATTTGCTTACAGTAGTGAAATATTTGGGATAATAAAAATTAAAACCAAGTGCAAGCAGTGGCAGGTGTCTTGGTACCTGGTGTTCTTCAGCAATGTTTACATTGTTTTCCTTTCATCACAAAACAAGGTAGTTAACGGGAAGGGTACAGACAAGATAAAAGAGAAAGTCAGGTTTAAATTGTTTCCTGGTGAGGAATGTGTAAATAGACTGGAATGCTTCACACAAAGAAAGAGGTTACTAAAAGAGGGAGGATGATTGTGGTAATTAAGATCACGAAAGGCATGACAGAAGTGTATGGGCTGCTGTTATTCCCAGTCTCATAATAAAAGAACTAGAACTCTGCAAAAGAACTAAAAGACATTAAATAAAATTATCATTACCCCAAAGCATGGGTTCAAATAATGACAGATTCTTGTTCCTGCTAAACTCGAAGATACCACATTTGTCTGCAGAGATCCTGGAACTGCAAGTCCGTGGGACTGAGAGGGAAAAAGATTGCAATATGCTTACCCTGTTCTTGGTTTCCTTCAATGCCAACCAATTCCTCATAGTTTGAGTTGTCAGAGAAAGAATGATAGGGTAGGAAGACCTTTAGACTACTGAGTCTGCCTGTTTTCTGAAATGTTCTACAGTTTGATGACGATGTGTCTTCCATTACAATTTTATTTAAGCCATCATAAAAGAATTTTTTTAAATTAAATAAGATCACATAAATATTTACTATTTTCTCTCTAGAGACAATTGAAAACAGTACATAATCTTAGTTTAACCATCCTAGGTAAACTTTGAATTACTAGTTTTTTGAAGTGGTAGTCTTTCATCATAGAATTTGTTCAGAGCATAAAATATCTCTTGGTTTTAATATTTATGTTCCATGTAAAATTCTGTTTTTATTAGATCAGGTTAGGATTGGTCTCTGTGAACAAGTGGAAGAAAAGATGCCTTCTTTCTTCATCACTGACAGGAATTAGCAAGTGGTTTTTATGTATTTTAGTGGAAATGGGGAATAATCCTTGCCAGCTATGCCAAGTAGAATAGGAAAAAATTGTTATATTGTCTATTAGCTGATAACTATTATGTTTAGTAAAGTTTATGTCATACATTCTTCCCCAGCACAATCCCCAGTCCTGAAATGCGCTGCCTAGGAGAGCAGTTTGTACTTATGTAGCTGCTAAAGAGTGTCAACTCTGCTGGTGTAAATACATCTTATCTCGAAAGTTAAGTTTGCTTGGTGTTCAGTCCTTTGATTTGATACCTCACAGAAACCTTGTTTGCTATAAAAACAACAATTTTCAATTGATAATAGATGATAGATGGTTGGCTTCATCACTATCAGTGAGTTGACAGAGAAGAAAGGAGGACAACCCTACCTAACATGCCTGTGATTACTACTTCATACACCTGTACCAGTGACAGATAGCTCTGTGCCCATTCCAAATTTGGACATAAACACTAGTTCACTTTGATCTATTGAGCAGAAACCTGACAAGATTTTTGGAAGACTATGATGCTTGCACAGCATAATTGTAAAAAGTTAGGCAACATTTTTTAGGCAGTACAGAGTTGTGGAGTGAAAACAAAAGCTGACTATTTAATTTGATGAAGGACAAAAGAAGAACCTTGGAAGCACTCAAGGTGATGTGTGAGAATAATAAGCAAGAAAAGGTGGTCATATTTTAATTAGTTCAGAGCCAGACTAAGCATACCTTCTCAAAGAAGCCAGAGATGAGAAAACAGCACAATACATTCAGGAGCTTTGGTGAATATCCTCGCTAAATAGATAAAGTTGAATGTTTGAAATGACATCAGAAAAAATCAGAGATAACAATCATTACACATCTAATCAAGGATTAAAGGAAGCAATTTTCAACAGTTCATAAGCATTTTTTTTTTTATTTCAAATAGCTTCTTTCTTTTTAACTTTTTAAATAAGCCTGCTGTGTGAAAATTTATTTTTAATTTTCTGTTGAACATCTATGAAGGCTTTTTAGACAGCTCTTTCTGTGAAACGTTGGCTAACTTCCTAAAATCTGGTTAACTACTGCCAGCATCAGAAAACTTTCAGTTCAGGAAAACTGTGCCAGCTTTCTAAAGATACACTGTTGTACTTGGGCTTTTTCATTCTCTGGAGGAATATTTCTTTTGTTTGCTCAGATGAGAAATAGGAATTTTGTCCATTGACATTAGCTAAAGCTGAGCATGCCTTTGTTTAAAGACAGTGGCATGCCTCCAAGGTAGGTCATTCACCAGTTTCTCTGGAGAAATTAAGGGAGGCATGTTGCCAAATTTGCAAATAAACTAAATGTTTGTGTAAATACACAGAGCCTTGTCTTACGGAAGGGTGTGGTGTGGCATGCCTATTATGTGTATTCCCTCTGACCTCTGCTGTCACACTGTCCCTGTCTTAAGAGAAGTAGGGCCAATTCATGAATTTATTTTTAAGAAAGTATTTGCATTACTGTTATCTTATGGTATTTCACTAAAATTGGCTTAAAACATTAAATCTTTAAGCACTAAAAGGGTTGTAACAGCAGTTTATAACAAAAATCTGCAAAGTTTTTGTTAAATCATCATTAGTATTGAGTTAATTTTTTTTTAATTGACAAAATACAGCAATCATGCAGGTCACAAAATAAGAATCTAGAGAGAATTAAGCAGCATGCCAAGTAGCATTCACAGTAAAGACAAGAAGTGATATGACATATTTTTAATATTTTTACTATTTTATACTTATTCAGTCATCACTTATTATATTGTCTGCCTATAAATACCAATAGTTTTTGCCTCTCTACATATTGTGAGGTAGCAGTCTGTACAAACTGAGCCTAAAGGGATGTAAGTAGTTAGGGAGGGAGGAGTTGTAGGGAAGAATGAAACTAGAGGGAGGTGATGCCATTACGGCAATATGACACAAACAGGTAAAGGCTTTTGTGATGATAACTTAGGAAGAGTTGCTGGCAGCTGAAATACAGTATTTGGTCACCTGAGAAGATGACATAGAAATGTTCAGTGGTAAAATGCAGGAACAGCAGGAGAGAGATGAATGATGTTGATGAGTAAGAGATTAGATGAAGAGAGAGTGGAAGAGAAATAGAAAATAGATTAAAAATAAGATGAAAATTCATTGATTTAGAATGTTCTGAATACTTTTAAAAATTATTTTTTCATGTAGGTTATTGATGCACATACCACACAAAGTTAAATACCTCAAGTTGCTGTTTGAGACTCCCTGGTTTTCATTGTCTGCACTGTCATGGCAAAGAGAGAAGTTGTCCACAAGTTAAATTCACTGTTAGTATACAATTTATCTACAAGGAAATATGGACAAAAATTATTACAACTCCCCATCTTAAAGGCAATTGTATGAAAATTACCGTAACTGTAATTTGTATGTCATCAACATACATGTACAAAACTTACCTTTAAATTCAAAGGAAGGCATTTCATGATCTAAAATGTATGTAGTCTATGCATTTAGATCTCTGTGATGTGCATGAGACCATGCACCTTTATTCCCTGATATCAGTCCTCAGCTGTTACATAATATCCTGACTGTTTGGTACTTCGTGTGTTATGGTTTAGGGGAAGAAAGAAAAATTTGCAAACAGGTAATTCACCTAGTTACTTAAAAAAAAAAAGATCTGCTTGCTGACTAGCTTCCAAAATTCCTTCAAGTCTTCCAAAGTCAAGTGACTTTTACGCTGTGACATTTGGATTAATTACTCCCATTTTAGTATGTATCCTAGCAGTTAAGCTAGCCAAGTGGCTTCTATTTGTGAGTATTGATAATTATAGAATAATCACAGATGATTATGTTTTCTATGATCATAATCACAGACTGAGCATGTTTTCTAAGCTCATTATGCCCTCCCACAGTCCCCTTGTTTCTTGATTCCTTTATTTTCAGGAAAATAGCATCCCAAGACAGAAATTATGAGTTGTACTTTTTCTGTGAATTTGTGAGAGGGATTGGACATAGTAGTCATTGAATAATTCTCATAAAATTGGTAAATGTATTTCTTATTTAATAAATGAGTGAAAATTTTAGTTATGCAGCATATCCAATGTTAAATGTATATGCATGCATTTAATGTGGCTTTATCGATTTTGTTATTAATTTTTAAACTTCCTCATTTTCTTCTCCAACAATCCAAAAATTATTTGTCAAGATATACAAGCTAACCTCATGGGTTGTATTTTAATGGGTAAAAGCTGAATTATTTAGCTATAAAATAGCAAGTAACTGCCTTCAGACTTTTTATTTGTTTGTTTGCTTAGTATTCTGAACATAATTGTTAACTGGTGGAGAGGTACTATTTTTTTTCTTGGAATTCAGACTAATAGTAGGAATGTGCAAAAACTTCACTTATAAATAATTCTCACTGAAATCTGACAAGCTTTTGAATGGAAAAAGATCTTATATTTATTTCCTATCCAGAGTAAGACTATCAAATCTCTTTGTCAAGTGAAAATAATTGTAATTGTGAGGGAATTCAATTTACAGTATTTCACAGAGGAAAAACTTCAAATGACAAGTTGTCTCCACTCTGTTCTAAAGGCCTGAGAGATGTTAATTTCAGGGATTGACTATAAATGATCCAAAGAAATGCTAAATTCAAGTATGGCTTTTATGTATCGATGTGTAGTTAACAAACTTAAATTCTGGGCTTATTTTGTTTACATATCTCAGTAGAAAAACTCTGAGATTAGCTATCCAAAAAAATCGTACTTATAATTTTGAAAATAATATGGGAAGTTAGAGCAGTATGAAATAAATATTTTTAACAACTGTCATTGTTACAGGAACTTCTATGAATTGTTTTGGTCGGGATTTTTCATTCTTTCCATTTTGTATATTTCTGGTTCTTTTTGGTATATTCTCTCCCCAGATTCATGTAGGATTTATAAAGTTTTAAGAGAGGGGAGACTATTGTTAGATATAAATGCCAGTAGTTTTGCTGATACCAGACTGCATGAAGCATTGTTTGCCTGGTGCTTGATTCTGTAGGGCTGAAGTTTTTACAAGCTTTTTGTTTTGACAAATGAAACATATGTCAGTTAGTGACACTTCCACATTTTGGGATCACTGCCTAGTTTTGTCTGTATCACATTGTTCTTCTTTTCACGTTAAATACGTTACAAAATTCACAAAACCGACATCTAGCTGTAATAGTTGTTCCCAACCACTCTGCCTTATAGGAAGGAGTGTTCCTTATGGAATCAAGTCTTGTGTCCCGTATGAAAGGCTTCAGGACATGGCTTTTTCAGATTTTCACAGTAACCAGTTGCTTATCTAGACTCTTTTAAAAGACAGCATTCTTTGACACCTTTAAAAGCAGTTACTGTGTATTCATCACTAAATTGCCTGCATGCAGCTGATTTGTTCATGTGCAGAAGGTACCTGTATCATAGGCACAGTAAGTTCAATAAATGGCATGTTATGCATGCACAAATTACTGCTTAAACACGATTTACCTCTCTGAGACTGTCATAGAATTCAACATTTAAACCAAAGGCAAGCAAAAGTCCTATAACTTGTAAGACAGACAAGTGTAAAACTGGTTTCAGGTAAGAATTATGTCCATTTTACATCCAGCTTTTCTAAAGCCCAACTGCTATCAGGAAATCGGTCTTGGATTCTGGGGATGGAAAAGAAAAGGAGAGATGTTTAGGCTATCATGTAAGTTTAGTCACACGTGGATATAAGGTGTTGGCAGCCAGTGAGAGCTCATGCGTGAAATCAGAAGGGCAAGAGAAGAGAAATATGAGAAGAAAGCAGAGACAAAGTGAGAGGAAGGTAAGAGCAGGATGGTAAGGGAGGTTTGCAAAGATGATTTTGCTGTGGAAAAGGCGTTGAAAGGTGATAGTAGAAGGAAAGCTGAAGGTTCTGGTGTGCATCCTGAAGCAAGAAGAGTTTGGAATTTGATATGTCTCTCTGTAGAAAAAAAAGACTTCTGAGACAATGGGTGCGTGGAGCTGAAATACTGAGGCGAGAGGGTGGGGAGGTTCAAGCTTTTCATGCAGAAGGCATGGATGTCTGGATCTGAGAAGGACAGTGGTTGCATTGAGTCGCCTTGGTTTGGGGAACTTGAGTTTCAGTAGAGAGCTTGAGACTAAGTTAGAGCTTGGGGCACGAGATGAGGAGTCAGTGGGACATGCCTGCAGTCATTTACACAGGAAGAGTGCTATTCTCTCATAAACCTCTCTGGCAATATATGATGTTTTGTCCTTGGAAATACAAATCTCACAACTCATCTTAACTAGAAAATCTTGCAATTTAGCTATTACGTTAGCATAACCAGAATATAATGCCTCTTCATGTGCGTATGGGAGAAAGGTGGCATTTAAGCAAGACGTTTGGGATGATACCTTATTTGTGAGAGCAACATGAAAAACCTGTATACTTGAAAAATTATAGAATACTTGGAAATTTTGGGTTTTTTATCCATGCTGTCATCAAGTCTGCAGGTGACGACAAACTGGTAGACTCAGTGGTGGGGCTGCTGTTCAGAGAGAACTAGAAGTTGGAGAAATGCAGGTGCTTCAGCAGACAAAGACCCTTTCGCCAGACACCTAAAAAGAAAAACAGATCCAAGCAGAAGATGGAAAATACAGTGTAAAAGAGCACGTAGCAAGCCAAATTGAGACCTTGTTGGAATGCCACAGTGGTCTGTGTAGTTCAGAAGATTCATATGTGATTTGGGAAAGTGACACATATATAGCTGGAAAAATTTACAGTCATATTAAATTACTCACTTCACTGATGATAGTAAATATGAACTTCACAATTAACAGTTCTCCTGATCGGTGACCTTGAGGAGGCAACAGAGTACCGGCAAGAGAATACATTTTCATCGGGTCTGTAAAGAACAGCAAAGTCAAGGACAGATTGATAGACTCAGCACAGGGCTGCCATTCAGAGATACCTAGACAAGCTCCAGAACTGTGCTTGGAAGGACTTTGTGAAATTCAGCAAGGACAAATGCTGAGACCTGCACCTGGGAATGAAGAGCAGTGAGACAGGTTGGGCACTGACAGCCTGGGGACAGACCTCTGGAAAGAGCCTGGGCATCCTGATGGAGGGCAGGCGTGAGCTGGAAGTGTGCCCTGGCAGTGAAGAAGGCCAACAGCATCGTGGGCTTTGTGAACAGGAGTATGATGTATGAAAATCTGTAGATGAAGCTTTTATCCCCTACTACTCAGCACACCACATCTGAAATCCTGCAGTTTTGCCTTCCTCCCCAGTACAGGGAAGAGGGCAGTAGACTGGAGCAGGTTTAGCAGAGGGATATTGGGATGCTCAGAGGCTTGGAGAACCTGATCTGAAAGGAGAGGCTAAGGAAACTGGCTTCTTCCGTCTGGGGAAGGGTAGGCTTTGGGGAGGATCTCTAGTCAACCTTATCATACCTATAAGGAGACCACCAAGGGGAAAGACCAGGTGTTCACAATGATGCATGGCAAGAGGATGAGCACTAGGGGATATGAAAAGTTCAGACTGCTGTAGCAGGCTTGGGGGAATTCAGAGATGCAGCCACAAGCGAGTCCAGAGAGAGAATGAATATTTATTATTGTTACAACACCATAACATAAGTGAAAAATACCAGATACGAGATTATTTACAAAAAACCTATCTTACTGTTTACATAGTTTGCATAGCAAAGTAGAAGTTTCCCACAGAAATGAAGGAGAAGGAAAAATCTTCTGCCCAGGAGCTTTTTAGTATCCATAGACTGCAAGTAAGGAAAACACTTTCACTGTGAGGATAGTCAGGGGGTAGAGCACGTGCCCACAGAGGCTATCCATCTCCATAATGCATAATATTCACTGTGATGATCTGTAAATTAGCTATTGCCATTTAAAAAAAGACATCTGGATAATACTGGGATTAATTTTCTGAAAACATTTCATGCACAGCCACAGTGAAAAGGTAAGCAGGAATTATTAAAATCATAACAAAATGGAAAATATTATGTCATTGTCTAGATTTGCAGTGATCCCACATCTCAAGTTTTGCATATAATTTTAGATTACATCATCTCAGAGAAAGATAAAGCAGGGTGAAGCATAATGTGGAAAAGATAATTTGAAGTATAGAAGCTTTTCCACACAAAGGAAATTCAAAAGTTCTTTTGTTTGGAAAGCATATTAGAGAAGACAGATACAAGAGGTCTGTAAAATTATGAATGGCATAAAGATGTTTTAGGAAAGATTATTCACTGTCTCTCAGAGGCATTCTTGCATTAGCAATTATATGAGCCATAATAGAGCACAAAAATTGGTGCTGTGGGGTCAGATGTCCGCATTTGCATGTGAGGCAACTTATTTGCAATCCCAAGGGCTAAATGCCCATTAGTGGTTGAAGCATATTACTGGAACACTTCTGAGCTCGTAGAGCTCATCTTCTGTCTCTAGTTTTACCTGAAAGGAAAACAATTTGTTTGCTCCAAAACTCTTCCACCAAGGGACATAAAGTGCAGCAAATGGAGTCAATGTGATATCTGGTTCAAAAGCATGCAGAGACACATGTAATGCTGTTTTAACACATTGTTCTGAAAACAGCTTCCAGAGATCTAGTGCACTAAGCTGCCAGTTAGTGCGAGGGCACATATGGGAAGGTCTCTGTACTTGCTTTTTTTCTCACAGTCTTTCAATAGCTCTATTTTATCTTCTGCAGAAGGAAGAGACTGTGCCAAAATGATGCACCTTGGTATATCTGATTACCTCAGAACACTTGTTCATACGTAATGTAATTTTACATGAGCACTTATAATGTAAATGGTTATTGTAGCCTGCATTATTATTCATTTGGGGGCATTTTTAGAGTAAAATTTTCTACTTGACACCTTCTAATCTTTAATTTTTTGTAGTTTTATTCTGTGTTCTGCTAGTACTTCAGCAGAAAGCTGAAAAATGCGACAGATGTGCCAGATGATGCTGTAGTGAATATCCTTTTTGGTTTGCATGCTTTGGTGCATATAAAAGTGTGATTTGCACACAACATTGTTTTTGTTATCTAGTAACAGGTTCCCACTAACAGTCTGCCAGACTCTGCCAGCACTGTGCATGCATATTCATGTGATTTGAGTTGAAGTTCTTGTTCAGAGTATAGCAACACAGGCATGTGCAAGGGAAGTTAAATAAAGTACATTTTCTCACAAATACATGCCCATGCATAAATTATTTGGGGACTATTATTATTTGGGGACTGAAATGCTGTATGACAGGATTTCTTTCGTAAGAAGGAGAAAATACATTAGAAGGGGTTTGATGCTCCCTCAGGTCTTCTGTTTCATAATTCAAACCCCTACTCCCATGCTGCTGTTCAGTTTTTGAGGAACTCTACAGCTCTCAGTTTTTATCTGCAGATGGCTAAGAGACATGGCTTATTTCCACTCTAGCTGGAGATACATACATCTGAAGGTATTTTTGTGAGAATTTATTAAAGAATAAGAGAATGAACCACAAAAATTGCACATTACATGAAAACAGAGTAAAAATCCAGAGTACAACCGTCCTGTATCAGAATGGGGCAGATTTTCTGCCTTTGCACCACAGCTCCCAGGCTCTTTTTTGTGCCACAACCTACCATCTGACACAGCTGCACAGACTCTTCTCTAATCTCATGTCTTGACATAGGGAAGAGCTATGCTTTTACAGTACTTGTCTTGCTACATGGAGAAGTCTGGGGAACTATGAAGAGTACAGACCTTTTGGCAGGACCCCACACTTAGGCCATCTTGGAGTCACAGGATTTTTACTTCCACTTAACTTGTTTGCATCTGCCTATACTTTTTTAAGGTGTTACCAGCATACAAACAGTGATTTAAAAACTGAATTTTAACCTGGAACGCATTATATTAAAGATAATGCACATAATATTAAAGCAAGCAGAATTTATTTTGAATACTGTTTTGAAAAAGAATCTCAGACTCTAGAAACAGGAATGCAAATGTCTTTCAGCTGTTGAACGATGTATATACAAATCTGGATATGTTTTGATTACTGAAGAATTCAGATGGGTAGACTTGGGGAATCCAGCTTAATTAGCTACTGAAAAGATTGATTACAGTATATGGAGCCTTTTACTTCTAGATCACGGAGTCAAACTCAGTGAAAGAAGGCACCAAAAGAGAGGTGTTCATAGATCTCGATAACATAAGCAGATAGCATTACTTTACTATAGTAGAGAACTCCAAATCCAAACAAACATATTATTTTCTAGACATGGAACACAGAGTTACTTTTTCAATCTTACAAAATCAGTTCCACAGATAGCTTCTTGTCCGACAAAGTGTTGAAACTTAGCTGTGAGGTGTGAGATTTCCTGCATCTATTTGTCTTTTTGATAACTGGAGGAAGGAGTGTTAACTTTTTTTTTCCTAGTTAATCTGGTTCCCTTTAAAAAGATTTTTATCACCTAGTCTGTTTTTCCGCAGGTTTTCAAAGGCACTCAAATACTGTAACAAGGAGGCATTTCCCACATGCTGCTCACAGGATGGACTATATGGACTTCGAGGATGATAGCCGTGGATGGCGGTTTGATATGGACATGGTGATAATCTACATTTATTCAGTCAACTGGATAATAGGATTTATTATTTTCTGTTTTCTTTGTTATTTCTTTTTCCCTCTTTAGTCTGTAGAAATAACAGTTAAGGAAAATGACAGTCATGTGAACCACAGAAATGTGAATAGAAAAATACTTTAAAAGGTAAAATGTTTGATACTGCATTTTTATCATTCAGAATTGTAATAGACTGCATCAAACATGCTGTGAAGCTATTGATACTACTGCTGTATGTGACAAAGTACTTGAGTTTGGTTACAAATATAATGTGAAATCCACATCATACTTCATTCAGTGGGAGTTTTGCCTTTGGGAGATTTTGATGGGAAAATAATTTACCCCTAATTTATAAAATGATTACTCTGCAGAAGTACTCCCAGTTTTTAGGGGAGGTCTGTGTACTGCAGCGGAATGTCATCCATAGAGTCATTTTGGGGTTTGACTCTGTGTTGACATACTTTGCTCACTCACTGGTGCTTCAATTCCTCATACATAAAAGCAATAAAGATGCTTCCCATTTTTACTCAGATATTTTGGGAGCAGGAGCAGTACTGCACCATGCATTATATAGACATTCATCTGAGCTATTTCAGTGGCATGATCCAAATCCTGGAAAATTTTGACAACTGATAGACCTGTCAGCATTCCACTGTGGATATTTTGAGCCTATTAACTAAAAAGAAAAATTATACTGCAGTGTGTTGCCAGTTCATCTTTTCAGCAAATAGCAATCAAAAGGAACCAACTAACAACCGCAAGTTCTGCACAATAAGAGGACCATTTTTGTGCAGAGTCCCAGTGTGGCACCATGCCTTTTTTACCCATCCAGACGAGCGTGTTTGGATCCAGCAAGACAGCTAATGGAGGGCAAGCAGCAGGCCTGCTGGCTGTGATGCTGTGAGACACTGACCCAAATAAGTGCTGGCGATAGAAGCATTCTCCAGTGTAAGAAATCGGTACTATTATTAAATTGCTGAAATAATTGAGGATACTCTTAAGTGTGGGCTCTCCAGGACTTTATGTCTCATGGGAGAGTATGTAAGAGGGCACAGTATTCATTTGCACCTTTCTTGTGAAACAATTCTAAAGCACTTTATAGTTATTCTATATATAGATTGATGAGTTTCAGTACCAAACTGCAGCCAGTTCAACAATCATTCCAGACTTGCTGCTTTACACATTATTTTCAAGTGAAAGTGAAAAAGCATCTATTAGATTATAGAAAAAGATACTGGAAACTAATGTGGGAATCAGGTGCTGAAGAATGGCACGAGGTAGTTTAGGGCCTTACTTTTCAGGAAGGTACAAGGACGTTTTTATTTCTAATGGCATGACTCTTCAAATTACACTGTAGTTTCATCTAGAAACCATGTGAGTGTAGGTATATCGTCCCTCTAGTATCAGAATTTGTGTGGGAGACCTGTGGTTTTTCAGTAGGTGGTGTACTCCCCTGTTCTAGCAGAGAACAAGGAGAAATGTGTTGTGGAAGGTGCCATCTGCCAAATGTGATGGAATGAAATCAGAGTTTTATTAAGCATGAGCTTATATTCCTTTACTGGAGCAGCTCCAGCATGGTCAGCCTCTTACAGGCTATGAAGGGATCAGGACTAGAAACTTTAACTTAATCTGAAAACCCAGCAGTAAATCAACTACTAATATTTAGTTTCCTTACAGGCTGCATAAAACAATCTTTTCAAGAATATATGAGTAGAATTAAAAATTAAAAGTATAACTACACTGGTTAGACTAAATAAACTTTGCCATCTTTTTTAATATATGCAAATTTAAAGAGATGTGAGAACTGAAATTCACCATCACCACATAGTCGTGGTTGGGACAAAAATGCATTTTTGTAATAAAAATCCACTTAGTTACTTTGTCTCTACCTAAAAGTGACTGGCTCTATTATTACTGGCATTAGGCATAATGTTTTAAAAGCTTTAAAGCTGTAATAAATCATTTGATGGAAGTCTTTTAAAAGCTAGTCTTTTAAAAACTAGGGGCTCTTCCTAAGTCATAGGCTCCTGTTTTGCTACATGCAGATGTGTGGGTGTATATGCTAAAATATTAACTTTAAACATTTCTCTCATATATGCTAGGACTGGCATTCTAACTGCAATTTTTGTTTGCCTCTCTAAACTTATGAAATTACTGCTCATATCTCAGCAAAGGGAGGGACCAATTCACCTGTTAAGACAAAACTGCTTCTACCTTTTGATCTCATAAAAAATCTAAATAAAAAAATGTCATGAAAAATTACTTTCACTTAAGTGACATAGTCTAAAATTCCAGTAATGATGTTATTTAATTTTTTTTAACCAGGATGTCTGATAAAGCAATATGCTTCAGTAAATATTCAAAAATATATTGAGACATAAGAAAGGTAATATCGATGCTAACTAGTTATGTAAGAAAAACATCATTTTTAGTAACATGTTACCATAGTTTTATTTGAAAAAGGGGACAAAGAAGAGTAAAAATCCAATCTAATATTGACCCCTTTTGTACACTTTCAACAAGAATTGATGGCTGAGAGCGGCAACATTTTTCTAAAGTTAGTAGGTCTCACAGTTTTGTAGGGCATTTCTAATTGTATAACTCTACCTTTCTTCAAGGCTTAAACAATAAACTGTTTGTTGAGCAATACTGTTTTACTTCATATGGCTTGTTATTAATTCCAGAGGAAGATTATTTTAAAATTATTAGAAATGTACATAATGAAGACTACTCCAACTCTGAGAGACATCCTCCACTGGAAAACACCTAAAAGGTATAGAGTGGAGATGCACTTTTTTTGTCATGTATTGGGTTTTTTTGAGAGACTTACTTTTGTAAAAATGCAGTAACAACTCAAAGGCTCAAATTTGGTTTTCCTTGAAGTCTGCTGTAAAATGCTGTTCATATCTCTTGGAGCAAGAGCAGGTCCTTTGTAGGCTGTCTTCTGGTTAAATTTACCCTGATCAGCAAGCTTGTATTTCTTAACTACCATAGTATTAAAATGTTTACAATAACATTTGAGTTGTTTTTAATATTTTGCAGCCATTTCACTAGATTTTGTTTGGTGGAATTAAGGTTTTTTTTTTTCAATCATTGTCTTCTTTGATATCTCTTTTGTTTCTGCTTGGGGTGCAGCTAAGGTTTGCTGAATTTTTCACTCCTGGGATTAGCTCTTTTCATACTTAGCAGCCTTTTATTTGTTTCAGTACTTTCCAGGCAGCAATCAGCTTTTGTCAGAAATCATCTGGGGGTGTGGTCTGGATCTTAACACATTCTGATAATGAAGAATACTCAGTACTGGTGCTGTTAGTCAAGACCATTTAGCTGTTGAAGACAGCAGAAATCCAGAACAAGACTTAAGTTTTACTTTTACAGGCAAAGGAACTTCATGCATACTCAGAAGTGTGTGAGCTATTTTGCCTAGCAGTGGGTATGTTTGTAGCTCCCCTACCTGCCAAAGGTTCAGTCATCTTGCTTCTCTCATGAGACAATTCTAAAAAAAAATCCCAAGCAATAGCTGCTCAGGGAGTAGCTGCTGTGAAGCACAGAGGAGTCTTTCATGGCTGTGTGCCTGCCTACAGAAGCTCAGATCCAAGTTAAACTTTAGCCAGTATTCTACATACACACCTAGTGTTTTTATCACATCAACAACAGCCTCAGTTACTGATACTGAGATGGAAAAGAAGGAAGAACCAGAGTTTAGGTTTGTTTTGTCATTTTTAGAGAAAATTATTGCTGATAACATGAAAGTCTGGGAGTAAGAGTAGCTATGGTAGCTATCATCTGACAACTGTCTTGATGGTGTGTAGTGTTGCTTTTGTGGATGTGTTTTCAGCATCCTTTGTTCTTTGCAATCCTGACAACATCATAACTATGAGATGCACACTTTCCTCTGGGGAATTCCAGGTCACAGATGAACAGAAAAGAAAGGTAGGACATCAAGAGCATGTGCTGGTGTTCAGCCCCACACCTAGGCAGATGCTGTGAGGAAGGAGGAAAGATATGCTGTGGATTGCTCTGGATCTGGAGCAAGACACCAAGCTGTCCTTAGAGATGCCTTTTATTTAGCAGAAAGTTCTGAGGCAGACAGTGATAGTGTAAGGACTTAAAGATCACGGTTTTCTGTTGCAAACACAGTTACCACAGGAAGACTTTGCCATAAGCACAGAATGGAGTGACAGGATGGCCTAACTCCAAGCCTGCAAGGTCTGGCTAGCACATCCTGGGTAATCCAGACAAAAATTCACACTGTGAGAAAGTGTGTAAAGAAGAAGTTGCTCATATGCATATCATTGGTCAAACAAAGATCACCTCAAGTTATGGGACAGCTGGCATCTGCAGCCACCAGAGCCCCCCTTCCCCAAATATGCCTCTGTGGATGTCTAAAACTTGTACTGTGAATTAAGCCACCATGAGGAATACTTGAGACAAGATAAAAGTGGTCCTGTTGTCTGACTGTTATGTCAGGCCTAGGTGGGGGTAAACAAAGCTGGGGAAGAAGATTGTATCAGTGATAATGGCTGAATTTATGGGCCACAATGAAAGCCAGCTCACCAACTGTGCTGAAGTCAGGTCAGACTGCGTAAAAGGTAATTCTGGCAGGGGAGATTGCAGCCACCAACTCACAACCCAGAAGAAGACTGAGCATGGGACTAATTATCATTAGAAGTGAGGGAATCATTTAGCAAGTAGAATAAGAGAACTGTGTAGCCAATGACCATTAATTCCTTTGCTTACAAAAATGTATAAATAGTGAAAAGCTTTGAATGACCTCACAACCCATACTACCAAGAACCCCCGGGTAAAGAAAGACCAAAAGGACACCACTGGATCCATGGGTGGTGACCATCTTCTGCTCTCTCTCTGTCTCTCGCTCACTCACTCTCTCTCTCCCTCTCTCTTTCTCTTTCACTCTCATTTTATTGTTAAGTAAAATCCGTACTATTGACTTCGGTGTATGGTCTCATTTGCACCTCAGTTCAGACCAAGGCTTCTCTCAGTAACAGGATCCTTAACAAACAGTGAAGTGGATTTAAAACTGGCTGAACAGCCAGGCTCAGAGTGCTTTGATTAAGGGCACAAAGTCTACCTGGAGGCAAGTAGTTAGTGGTGTATCCCAGAGAAAAAACCTGGGTCCTATCCTGTTCATCATCTTCATTAATGACCTGGATTTTGGGGCAGAGCATACTCTCAGCAAGCTGCAGAGGACAAAACAGGAAGAAGTGGGTTGTGCTGCTGTCCAGTGGAACTTTGACTGGCTGGAGAAATGAACTGAAAGGAAGATCGTGCTGTCCAACAAGGAGAAGGGCAAAGTCTTGCACCTGGGAACAGCCACCCCCCACCCCCATGCCTCAATACATGCAGGAGGTCACCCAGCTGGACAGCAGCTCTACAGAAAAGAACCTGGGGGTCCTGGTAGACTTCAGACTGAATATGAGCCAGCAGTGTGTCCTTATGTCAGGAAGGCTAATGGTGTCCTCAGGTGCATTAGGCAGAGTGTGGCCAGCAGTTCAGAGGACATGATCCTGCCACTCTGCTCAGCACTGATGAGGCCATCTCTGGGCTGCTGCGTCCAGTTCTGGGCTGCCCTGTACAAAAGACATACAGAGACAGCTATTAGTGAGATGTCAGTAAAGGACTACTAAGACGATTAAGGGAATGAAGTCTCTCTCATATGAGTAATTCTGTGAATTGTCACACGAGAATTGACTGGTTGAGGACTAGAATAAGTGGATTCCTCAGTAATGGGTAAATAAAAGAGAAATATCTGAGGAGAACATCATGTTTTCCCTTAATAACAAAAGGCAATACAATGCTGGAAGAACTTGGCCCACATTTTTGTCCATTTCTGTTCTTTTCTGTACATATCTGTAATTCTCTGTCTAGAATAATTAATTAATTTTATTTTCTTTCACTGTTATCTTGAGTCAATACAACCAGTATTGACTCAATCTCTCTTTGGTAACCAGTTCAATCTTTAAGGGGTTATTTTTCTTCCTACTTATTGAAATCTGGTTGTTGCAGTTCTCTGCAATACTCAGAAGAATAATAAGGAAAGAATCACAGAAAGTTTAGTTGTATTATTTCAGTATGAGTCATCTCACTGTCAGAAATCGATATGCCAACTTTATATATAAACTTTTTTATTATTATTTAAGTGTTAAAGCCTAAAATCTAATTTTTTACAGGTAAGGGTTTGAACTCGCATTTCAAACAGTACCTCCTAATTTTGGGTTCCTCAGTTTGTCATTCCCAACATCAGACCATCCTTCTAAAGTGACTCAGTGCAGAACTAAGATCACAATTTTCCCAAAATGGGCTCTTTAGGATTTCTTATGCTGGGATCCAAAGCCTTAAGTATATCTATTTAAGATAGACTTCAGCAGTAATCTGGATCCCAGGAGAATCAATGAGAGTCATCATTGTAAAATCTAGTTTCTCATATACACCTGCAACTGGATTAGTGACTTAAAAACTTTTTCTATTATTGTAAAATGTATTCTGATGGCATTTCTGGAGTTTTGAGAATTTCTTGTGAAAGCAAGTTCAAATTTTATATTTTCTTTAAATTTGATTACTCCATGACTGAAAGTAAACTAAACCTCCAGAATCCAAAATGTATTAGGATTTCTTTGTTGCTGTAATATAATCCTGGGAAATAAATACTGTCAATATTAGCTTAATAAAATTACTTAGTTAAAAATAACTTCATAATAATATCTTTAATTTTCCACCAGCCATCTTCTTTGGTTGAAATATTTCTACATTTCTGGTAAGGCACTAAAATGTAGTCCTATTTAAAAGTACTTTCCACTGTTACAATGTGGAAGTTTAACCATAAAATGTAATAATGTATAATTGAGGACATTTAACTTTTCACTTAGTCATATTTTTACAGGTTTTTTATTATTTAAAAAAGTTCTTAAAAGAAGACTGAGGGTATGTATAATCCCATATTTTGGTTTCACTAAAATTATTTTATTACAGACAAATCCTACAGGACAAACTTCATCTCTGATGAACACTGCAGAAAATGTACTGAATGAGCCGACAAATCTGATCAGAGGAACACTTCTGGACAAGTCATCAGATTGACACTGGAAAAAAAAAAGTTCAGGGCTTGCTTTTTAAGGAAAGACTCTCATCAGGGCAGAGTTATGTAGGAGACCAAATGGATTTCCTCACCATTTGAGTGCTGTGCAAGGCACTCTCTGCTGTCTCCCCTGGCACTTCAGGGTCCTCTATTGCACAGGTGTCCCCTAACAAGTCCTCGGGAGTTATACGGGGCATCTGATGGCACACATTGATTTTCCTTTTCTGCTTCATTTAAGGATTCTCAAATATTCCCAGTTTTTTAAAGATATTTTGGTTCACCTATGACTGCTGGAATCTATCCAAAGAAGGCAAGATGATGTGCTGGGTTTTTTCATTGCTTTTTTGCCCTCTGAGGCTGCTCTTCCATTTCAATCAGTTGGTTTTGCTAAGGCATGACATACCTCCCTCCCAAAATTCTGAACTTATACACAGGTGAGAATCTGTAACCTGACTTATTCTACAGCCTTTAATGTAAGTTGTGGCATATATAAATGGAAGGAAAATATATATGCGTGACAAAGAGGAACAAAACACCTTGTTGTACTAGATGTAAATAAAACCTCGGGATCTTTTCAAGGGAACTTCTGTGTCCCTGTAAAAAAGATGCCAGGAGCCAGAGTATGGTTGATTCTTTCAAGAAAGCCACCGTAAAGGTGTAAAATAGCAGATAAGCAAGAGACAGCAAAGCAGCTGCTTCCAGGGAGGTACTGGATAGCAGTACTGGGTAGCAGTGCCAGGTACTGGATGAATGCCCTTCAGCCTGGCTTAGTAAAAGCAAGATCAGTGGTAATGGCACAAGATTATTTTACTGACCACTGCCTAGAAAACAGCTGACTGTTCGCTCAGTTCTGTTTGAGGCTGGTAGGAGCAGAAGAGTGGCTTATGGACCTGTTTGCTCATTGCTGCTGTGAAGATGAGAGCCCTCATGTCTTGGCTCAGCCTGCCTGGACCTGATCTTCTTAAGAGCTCTTTACACATTGCTCCTTGGTCAGGAAAGTATGCTGCTTCATTCAGGATCGTTCATGATATGTGGAAGTGTTACTGAAAAAGCCCTACAGGATTGTTCAAAATTTAAAATATATTCCTATAATATTGTAGCAGCAGTCACTCTCCTGTGTGCACTTATCTAAGTAGTTTTTGAGTTTAAAAAATATTCTGGAACTCAGTACTATGGATACCTCTCTGGTACTCAACAGCAATGCTGCCTTCCCTCAGCCACATTTTTTATTGTCCACCCTACAAAATGTGGAAGGACTCCTTCAGCTTCATGCCCTTGACATCTCAATACTAATTTACAAATGAAATAAAATTGCTCCCAATATTTCTAGATTGATGTTATACAAGTGATACAAATCATTATGCTACTGTATTAGTGATGGCTTATTTAAATTTGCACTTTGGTTTTAGGATGAGAAAACTGCAGTAATTATAGTCTGAGTTTTCAGTAGATACCATTTTAACTTGTTAATAATCTATTTCATTTTCCATCAAACATTTTCAACATTTAGTTGAAGTATTTCTACATTTCCGTTAAATCATTAAAATGTAATCAGGCAATCACTTAAAAAGACTCCATATGTAATCTTTTATCCTCAAACAAGACAATGAAGCAGAGAATGTAAATGCCATCAATAAAAGGATCATAGTAAGTCATTTGATACTGATGCAAACATTAAAAATGAATTATTTCAAATCCTTTTTACTCTGTCATCAAAAAAATTAGTATTAAAATGCTAATCATGTAATATGTAATGTAATTCCACTGTTTCTGAGCTGTAGAATGAAATTCAGACTGGAGATGGGAAATCTCATGTAGCTTTAATATATTACCTGTATAAAGTGGAGGATATTAGATACTGGAAGAAAAATTTAGTTGACCATCCTGGTAAATTAAGATGGAAATGTAATACTTTAAAAAAATCCTAACCAATCTACCTGAAATAATCCCTGGGTTTGGGGGTAGTAACTCTTCATATAATCAGGCTGCTACCCAAGAGATACTGTTTAGACTTACAATCAAAGTGTGAAAATAACTGAAATTCACAAAAACCTGTCCTTAATCCATGCAGTATAAATCCTTGGGGAGATGCATGATTCCAGAATTCATTACCAGTCAGAGCATGGCATCTGATGGTGCCTAAAAGACAACACGTTCCAATTAGAAACATGAGGTAAGAATGTGTTTGCCTTGCAGATGGCTCTAGATAGCTAATGTATGCATTTCAGCTGTCAGAAGTTAAACTAGTTCTAAAATAATTTGAATTAGACTTCAGGGGAGGAAGAATATGCCAATTTTCTTTAACATCTTATCAAGCAGAGAATGTTTGCAAGAAGTTAATGTTGCAGTCAGCTTACAGCCCTCTCTGGTTCCATCTTATGGAACTGGACTCCACTATTTATCTTTTTAAAACTTGGGAATTAAATGAACGTAGAAGTTACTAAATAGCTCTATGGTCACAGATTTTTCCAGTGCATATACTGCAATTTTACATGAACAGCAATTGCAAGACCTACAAAATTGTCTGATAGGTTTCTGTTATACTCACCTAGGAATCAAGGCTCACAAACTAATTTTTATTTGTCGTGTGGATCATTATTTAAATTCTAAACTACAAAAATGACATAATGGTACTAAACTATCAAGCTGTACTACTATTTTGCCTCTAATTCTGCTTAAGACAGGAATATAATATAATGATAATAATGGCATAGATCACATCGTTAACTATTATTCCTGAAATGTTTTATTTTCAGAGTGATTTGCAGGTCAAATTCTCATGATTTTTAATCTCTAAAAACAAGTTGTTCAGAACTTCCATTTTTCATGCGGAGTCTAGTAGCAGTAATGCTCAATGTGCAAATCCCCTGGGGCTTCTCAAGTGAAAGTCACTTTTACAAGTACTGGGGATATACAAATGCAAGTATTACAGTGTTAATCTAGCAGGTTAACACATTTTTTGGCAACAGTAACTAAATTATCATATTACCATAATTTAAATCAAAGGACAGCCAAATTATATATGCATGACTTGTATAGATACTAACTAAACTCTTTATTTACTTAAAAAAAACCCCAACCCCCTCCGGTTCAGCATTTACTGCTTTACAGGATGTTTAACATTAAAAGATTTTCAGGAATGTCTGTGACCCACTGGCTGGGAGGACATTTCTGGAGGATTCCTACTAGCATCCACATACTGATTAGGTAAGTACCCCCAGTGGGAAAAGGAGAAAACATCTAAACCCTTAAATAGAGCAGATAGCAAATTGCTTCAGGCAGCAAAATATAAATCACAATGTTGTTTAGTAAACAGTGTTTCTGGCTTTTGCTCACAAGAAAGCTGAGATTATTTCACATCTCAGCTTTTTAACAAATACGAGTAAAGCAATCCAAGAGTTACTGCACAAACCCAAGTCAAGAAGTATTTCCACTGTTAGCATCATTGTGATCAGCAATGAGATCATAGCAGTCATACCTTTTTTATTCAAAAGAGTGTTAGTAAAGACTGTGGACTGTCTCTTTGAAGAACACCATCATTCAGTCTTATGTTAGAAAAACATTACAATTGTTACATAGGATGAATATAAAAATAATATTTTTTATATTATTGAAATTTTTTGCATTTTAAACATTAACAGTGTGTAGGTTTCATTATCAGGTAACATTATCAGGTAACATTAAAATGTAATAAATAGTGTTAAGTTTTTTTAAATCTTCAAAATGCAACAACAACAGTGGTTTATTTTCTTCCTGAAAGATAAAGCAGTGGGTTGAACCATCACACAGTAACCAAGTCACAGTAAAAGTAAAAATCAAGGACTTGAATGAGAAAATAACAAGTGCTAGAAAAGAGAGTCTTCCAAACAGTTAAGGACGAAGTCCTTTTTCAGCAATGAACGTTGTCCACCAGCCCCTTCTTTTTAACCTACTGTTATGGACAAATCCAATCTCTCACTAGGCCGTTTTATGTATTGCTGCAACAGCCATATTGCACCTGAAATTGCTCTGCTTTTCCCACCTTTTGGTGCAGGAATCTTCATGTGGAATAGAGCCAGCATAGCTGGCTGTGTGCAGTACCACTTGGCATTAGGAAATCATACAGATGGCAGGCAGCATGGTCAGGTGACAATGCAAACTGCCCATGGTCTGCCAGAATAGGCTCTGGGTGACTGTTTTAAAAGTGGATATTGAGTGTCTGCACTTATCCAAATATTTTTTGTTTACTCCCAGGAACAAACAGTAACATAAAATTAATTAGGTTTGTAGTTTCAAAGATCCTTGACACCTAATTGCCCTTAGAATAGCAGTATCTGTCATGAATAATAATGCATGTGTAATCACTGATAACAGTAACCTTTTTCTGCAGTTTAGTAGCCAGAGCACTTCAGGAAAAGGGTTTAAACACATCCTCCTACAATCAAAACTTTCCCTGTCCATAGAAAATGCTCTAAGCATTAGATAAACATATAGGCATGTCAGGGAGCAACAACACTTTCTTTCAGTGTCAAGTGAAAGAAAGGTTCTGTATTGCTTGGACTCAATGATCTTAAGGGCTGTTCTCAATCTCAATAATACTCTCTGAATTTAAATACTTTATTAAATGCAAAAGATGGAATGTCTAAGTTTCCATTTCACAGAAATTTATTCTGTAAATTAAATGCTTTAGTCAGGAGTATATGAGAGAAGGGGAAGGGAGGCAAATGCTGCTCTTGGATATGCCTTTAACATTCTAGGGGCCGTTTCCCCAAGTCATCAGATGACTATTGTGAATTCCATTCTCTGGATTCTCATTTCTTTCTTTTAGATAAAGTGAATTATAGGTAAAGCCTATTTTGAATTTCAGTTCCCTTGAAAAACTAGAAGATCTCAGTATGTTGATCCCTTAAGCTTTTTTTCATCATGATCCTTTATTAATTCAGCTCCTAGACAACAACTTTTGTTTGCACTCCTTAGAAAAACTTTGAAGTGTTCTGAAAGCAGCAACAGCTTGATGAGACTACTTTCAGTACATTCTGTGAGGTCCTTTAAAAAATAAATAAGTGCAGCTAAAACCACTGTCTACTTAAAACTCTTAGTATTTAATTAATGCAGTATTATATATGAATGTGCTTACTAGGTCTTGTTATAGTTGCTGTATGTTGGAAGAAGGTATGACTATAGTACTAAGAATATAAAAACCAGAGTATATCAAATTAAAACTTTGGAGATACTTCTCTTTTCAACTGTCATAAGGAAAACTATTGGTGAGATGAGTGGATTGGCAGCAACCCTGCAGAGAATGATTTGGGGATACTGGTGGCTGAGAGGCTGGACATGACCCAGCCATGGGCACTCCCAGCCCAGAGAGCCAAACGTGTCCTGGGCTGCATCCAAAGCAGCGCAGCCAGCAGGGCCTGGGAGGGGATTCTGCCCCTCTGCTCTGCTCTGGTGAGATCCCACCTGCAGGGCTGCATCCAGCTCTGGGGTCCCAGCACAGGAAAGACATGGACCTGTTGGAGTGAGTCCAGAGGAGGCCAACAAGAGGATCAGAGGGATGGAGCACCTCTCCTGCAAGGAAAGGCTGAGAGAACTGGGCTGTTCAGCCTGGAGAAGAGAAAGCTCCAGGAAGATCTTACCATGGCTTTTCCGTAGGACCACCTAAAAAAGACAGTGAAAACCTGTTTAGCAGGGACTGTTGTGACGGGACAAGGGGTAATAGTTTTAAATGGGGGAAAAAAGTACTCTGCAGGTGGTGAGGCACGGGAACACATTGCCCAGAGAAGCTGTGGATGCCCCATCCCTGGAAGTGTTCAAGGCCAGGTTGGCTGGAGCTCTGAGCAACTTGGTCTAATGGAAGGTGTCTCTGCCCATGGCAGGGGGTTGGAACAAGATGATCTTTAAGGTCCCTTCAAACCCAAACCATTTTATGATTCTATCATTCTATGAGTTTGAGCTACAAGTTGATCTTCAGTTTAACTACTACTGCTTTTTTTCTAGGCATTTCTTACATGGCAGTTATACACAGCACTCTTTTAAGATTTTGGACCTCAAATGCACAGGTTGAAAGAAGATACTTCAGAAAAAACATTAACATACCCTGCAGTGAGTGCACTGGAGATCTATGTACATGCTGAGTCTAATGCATAGGGTGGGCATGAGCATGTAGTTGCCAGGAGATTTTCAAAGTTTAAAAACTGCTGATCCACAGACTCAAAACTGCACATGTATTGTACAAAGTGAATATGATGATCAATTAATTCGTAGAAGAAAGTCATCAATGAGTTTAAACAGTATGACAACAAGAGAGGAGACGGAGAATTGTGAAAAAGAGTAATTTAATTTTCACTATCGGGAGAAGGAGTTTAAATACGATGTGGTGATAAGGAGGGAGCCAGTATGGAATTCAGAGAGGGAGAATAAGGTGGCTTGTCCATTCATGTATTCATGTATCAGGAAGCCCATTAGAGAGCCCCAGCCCACTGTTCTCATGAGCCATTTAAAGTAATGTGTGGACTATGTTAGCTTTGGCCAGGCCGTGAATAGAATGACTTCCTGCAACAAGATCAATATGGAAAAGAAGGCCACTTTTATTATCCATCAAAAGATGCTTGTGCTAGGAGTAGGTACAGCAGGGGGAAAAAAAGAAAAAATCAGATTACTTTCTTTTCATTAGCTTTCCAAAGAGAAAAAAAATTAAAATTGAGGCATTCACACAGCAGTACGGAGATAAAGAGGCACAGCCAGTGAACCTAAGGGAACACAGCAAAAGAAAATGTTTAGAGGGAAAATGAGGTTCTTCCATTTCCCACTGAACCTCAAGACATCTACTTGAATCAGAAATTAATTCATTATTACATTATCTAGAGCTCTCAATTGCAAAACATTAATAGTGTTTCTAGGTTTGTTTTGTGTCTTTGACCTGATTTCCTTCATACCTTCTCAAAATCAAGCCATCTACTGCTAAAAGAAGTTTTGAAAAATTTACAGAAAGGGGTTAAAAATTACTTGAGGAAAACTACAAATAGAAAATTTTGGCTAATATAAATGCTTTGAGACAGATGTCTTGGTGTTTTCGAGCACCATTTGTAGGAGCATGGGACCTTTCATCCAGCTTACATAATTTAGGTCTGTGAAAATGATTTCAGCTGTCTTCACTTTTCACACCCTTCTTTGGCTCAAATGTATGTGTGCAAGAGGTATTTATCACATAATGTCAGGTAGACTATAGACTTCCCCATCCTTTTCTGGAAGAGATTAAAACGTACTTGGTATTGCTTCTACTACTAAGTGATTTCTCTGTCTCTGTGTACAGTGTACAATACATTTTAAAACCATGCACCATATTCTGCTTTTCCTCTCTAGAAAGCAAAAAAAAATATCCTAAATAAGAGGCATCATTGCAAATTTGCAAGGTGAGACACAGCACTTTATACACAGTCTCTTGGGTACAGGGAAAATTGATCAAGACACAAGGTAACCAATACTAAAAAATGCCATAAACTGTTCATTTAAGTTAAAAAATGTAGATGGCAAGGAATAATGCCTCAGTTCTTGAAAAGTTTGTCTGTTGATACCAAAATCAGCCAGATAGAAACTTTCTAACATGGATTTGAGTATTAGAAAGCAGGGATACTTTACTGCAGCGCACTGGTCACTCAGAAGATCTTTCCTCTAACTGAGAGTGTCGAGCATCAGGTGAAGAGAGTGTTTACCATACACACTGATTACATATCCTTCAGCTATCTCTGCTTACTTGATGTGTCTGTATCACTTTATTTTACATAGTCCGAAGCCTTCTGTGGTTCTTTGTTGTCTGTCTTCAGCGTCTTGTGTCCTTTTCAGATGGCTGTTCCTCAACCCCCACTTGAGAGTAAGCACATCATTGTTTTGCAAACCTTGTGTTTTGTCAGCCTTGCAGAGCTGAGCTGGCATCCTGCTTGCATTTAGCATGGCTTCTATTTGCCTAAGTTACATCCTTTATCTATTTCTCCAAGGCTGTTCTGTTCTACTGTCCTTATCAGAATAAAATGCTGTTCTGTTCTACTGTTCTTATCACTGTCTTTGACTGAAGAACTGCTTTATGGACAATTGAAAGGATTTCATTCATTGCCTTAAAGTGCCTGTATGTAAATTCCAATTTTTAGCTTTTTCTTTTACATGTCAAACTTGGGACAAAGCCATAGTTTATTGGTATGAAAAGAAGAAGAATGTATTTAAGTCTGTAAGATTTATGACTAGGTGGCAAAAGTCTCTTACAGAGAAGACTTCTAAGTATTGCAGTCATCTAAAGAATTTCTTAAATCAACATTAATCCCTTCTTGTAAGTAAAGAGTGCTTGGAAAGAAACAACTTCATTCAACCATTAATAAGAACCTAAAAAAGCCCTTTAGAGCCATATTTATGGCTGTAAAGAATAAAATCTTAGGTGAGATTTTTTTAGACCTGCCCGAGTGAGTTGGGCCTTAAAATCCACATATCCTACCTTAATCTCATGTATATCAAAGCTGAAGGAGTTCCTCAGAAAACAGTAAGGTCATATCTCCCTTTAAAACCTTTTTTGGCATTGAAGTTATTTTAAATTAATTCCAACTTTTGTTACCATGGAAAACACAGTTCAATAAAACTTCTGCCAGTGGTGTCTGGAGGAGATAGAGCAATAAATCTTTGCTCTCTGCAGATATTTATGGATGTTTATTAAATGTTTCTGGGAGGCTAAGAAAGAAAAAGAGATAGATGGTGACAGTCCTAGGATGTATCAGCAGACCTATATTCTGCATAAAAATTTTTGTCACAGATTCTTTGTGAGGGTAAAGAGACAACTTTGTCAGAAAGGTTTTGTTCCTTGAAAGCCTCATATGCTGAATCCAAAGCCTCTGTATGTCTAATTCACCTCCTTACAAGGGGACTAGGATTTCAAAACAGGGTTTGACCTCCTTAAGAGTCTTTTCTACCTCCTCCATTTCCATATCTCTT
Source organism: Oriolus oriolus (assembly GCA_013400235.1). Taxonomy (NCBI): domain Eukaryota; kingdom Metazoa; phylum Chordata; class Aves; order Passeriformes; family Corvidae; genus Oriolus; species Oriolus oriolus. Next base: position 5,388 of record VXBT01001177.1, on the reverse strand, counting down.
CAGAAACACATCTCTACATTCCTGCAGGAGAGGTTGCCCCAAAATGATCAACTGTGAAAAGCCTGTGAAGCAGATTTTATCTGAGGAATTATTACCATATTCATAAAGCAGCAGCTCTGTGGACTTAGAAAGTTAAGTACTCAAAAGCTGTCACAGATCTTTTCTGCCTTTTCTCAGCTACACTCTGAAAAAGTGTGTAAAGTTCCCATGGACTGGTGCCCAAATATTTTCTGTTTTCTGTATTACATAGCTTTATTTGCTTTATTAAAATTCCTAGTACACTGGATGATTAAAAGATTATCATTAAACCCAAGTCTCCAAGAGATATAAATAGTCCCACTCTCATATATGACAGTTGTGTAAATGTACACATTTAAATGCCTATTTCAAAATTACTTTAAATTGTACGGTTCTAAAAGCATTAGTAATAAAATTATTCCCTTTTTGGTTTAGTATGAATTTTTTTTATTCATTTGAAAAGTGAGTTGAAATTGCTTGGAGCTACCTTCTTAAATAACTTCCAGATTGAATATGTACATTCTGCCTGCAAAAGATAAGAGACTGTAACTACAAATAGCTATACTTGATTTGAATATGCAAAAATAGTATTTGCATGTGTGAACTTTACTAGAAGGCAAGTAGGAGAGTTTTAAAAACAACATTATATTTTCTAGTCTTCTGTGAGATGACAGGAATATTTATCAAACTAAAGGCACACATAGGAGTATCAGGAAATCAACAAATTTTAAAACTGATGGAGAATAAAAAGGAAAATACTCTAATTATAATCCAATATAGTGTCATAATTTGGTACTCAATCATATTTTACTTGCTTCACAAGCACAAATAATAAATATATTGCAACTTACATTAGCCAAATACTTCTCAATGACAAGGTGGTAGACCTTGCTCTCCTTCAGATACAGTCCCTCATCTTTTACTGAGTCTCCTACAGTTCTGTGTCCTGGTTCTGGATCTGAATGGAATCCAAATTCTACTCCTGTTACCTGAGGAAATCTGGAAGTTAAGAAGACAAATACTGGATAGGAAAAAGGAATAAATCAAATTAATGAGCCATTCAGAACAATACAGTAAGAGCCAGACTCAGCGCAAAAAAAGACATTGCTCTTAAAATAAGATTAATGATTATACTTGCACCAAATATTCAATATTATAAGGGTATTTGAAGCAGCAGCTGTTACTTTTTTTACCAGCAGTCTGTAACTGATCATCTATGTTAAGACACTACCAAATGGAAGGTGTCTACATTTTTACATTTCCATTAATTAGTAACAATGCTAGAAATATTTATTATAGAGAAGTAATCATCATACTTAGCAAAAGTGTAACACAAGTTTTGTGATATCATTATCAGCATTAAGTTAAACTGTATGAAATATTTTAAGTATCTAAGAAAACAAATATTTATATACACAGGTAGAACAGACAAGATAATCACTCTACAGACTTTCCATCAAGAGCTCAATATCTGTAAACCTCCTTTAAAAAAGCTTCCAGTAGTTTTTTCTACTGGATTTCCAACTGCTAGCAGGGGATCTAAAACAGGGAAGATAGCAAAAACAACATACATAGTAAAATCTTTTGCAGTTTATGCTCAGTTTAAACAAAAGGTATATACAAAATCAAAACAGAAAACTATGAAATTTCTAGTAAGACTTTTCTTCCATAAATATTTGCCTAAATAATACATTATCGTTGAAAAATATGAAGTTCACTGTGGTTTGAGGTTATCCTAAATGAGAGGCAATGTGTATTAAAAAGCTGTTCAATTAACAGTGATGCAGGAGTCAGTACCACAAAGATGTATACACATATTTATGTGCAGTAAAAGTCTTACAAAATTATGCAAGCATCTTGAGTTAATGACTTCTATATTTAAAATTATGTTGTTTGCTTTTGTGAAATGTTGCGCACATGGGAAGATGGAGAAGCCAAATCTCAGTCACAATTCCATGATAAAAATGGTATAAAGAGAGTAATTAGCTAAGAAGAAGAGGTAAGTAGAGATAGCAATACCATAAAAAATGACTGTATATGAAGATTTGTTGATAATTTCACTTTTTAAATAGTTTGGTAGCATTTTGGTTTGAAGCATATTGGGCAATTCCAATTGTTCTGCAGATTCAGTTCAAGCTTTTGTATGTGGGAAGTTTGTTCTCAAACTGCTTCTTATTTGATTGAGGAGTGGCACTAATTGTGAAAATCTGTCTTTCAAGACTAGACCTAGGATTTTACCAAGCTTTTTTGTCTCATTACATTACTGCTGTACTGTAACCTAGCATAATTCTTCTCTCTGACCATATTCGTTGTACAGAGAACCTGTGCTTGATTTCTGTCTTGTATATCATACAATTTAAAAGTGAAAACAAAAAAAAAAGAAAGAAAAAGAAAATAAGAAAAACAACATAGAGACAGGGAATGTACAGAAAAGTAGATCTCTAAGTTATGGGACTCACCAATACACTATAACCTATATATATAGATTTTAAAATTACTTATTGTAAGACTATGTGTTCATTTATGCACCAGCATATTATTGTACTTGAATAATAACCTGAAGTGGTTAGCCTGTGTGATTAGTTCATATGTTAACATGCTGATATTTTCAGTACATACATTGATAGATAAAACATTAGGATTTAGTTTTAATTTTTTTGCTAATTTTAAGTTCCTAATTTCTTCAGAAATTTCTTTTCTTTTAATATAACTATATTTTAATGCTTCCTTTTGTGTTACAAATCCCTGACTTCTGGATTGCTCTTACTCAGATATTTTGGAAGAACTACTCCAAACGAAACATTTCTAAGGTTAAATATTAATATATTCAGAAGATTTTGGATTTCCAAAAATGTTTTAAATGATGACTTGAAGTAGTTACTGCTACATCAGCATAAGCAGCTTCTAGTATGGTGTTGGCTACAGAATTGCCTAGACTGCTCTTTACTCCCACAGTATTTATACAATCATCTAGTTCTCTATCAGCTGAGCATAGGACTACTTCTAAAAGATGATGAATAATAAGATTTTCAATACACTTATTTACAACAAACATTCCTTAATTTTAGAAATCTGTTTTAAAAAACAGATTCATTTTATAAGTTTCAGCAGAAAAACAAAAACATGAAAAATATGTATTATCTCTTCAGTGCCATAAATCTGAATAAACATATAAAGCATCATTAGTTTTGTCCTTAATTAGTGCCAACACTTCTGAAGCCACCTAGCTTATGCTTATGCTTATGAGAAGTTTAGCAATGCCAGCAAAGCCACAAAATAGTTTATCTAAGCAGGGGGAATTCCAATCTAGCATTTCTTTTAGTGTATCCAATATAAATGATTTGCAGATAGTAATAGTGGACAGTAGAAGGGATGAAGACCTGCTGTAAGATGGTAAACCCAAGGCATTTCCACAAGAGTAAAAAATAAAGTTTTACCCATCATACTTAGGAAGAAAGATTGCTTGGATGGCATGAGACAACTCTGCAGATGAGTGAACTAGGGGATTTTATTCTCATGCAGGGAATCAGTTCTGACATGCAAAGGACATCTGGGATTTTACTTGTGAGCTTCGAAAAGTCAAAATTACCCTTTTTTTTTTTTCATGCTTCCTCTTCAAAAAGAAGGTAAAAGGATTCTAATTATACTAATAACTCCTGTAGAGAAGACAGAAGAATTTAGACAGAACTTGACAATATATGAAAACAGCTCATAGTCACGTACATCAGATTAACAGATTGTAGCTTGGTGCTTAAATCCATTCTTGGAACCATGCTCACCCACGAGCATTTCCTGAGCAATTTTCGTAACTATTCTCCCTATAACAGGAGAAACAAATTCACCTGTGGTAAACAACAGAAACATTTCTGTGGGTTTAAAATCAGGGACTGCAAACAACTTCACAGTCAATCTAACAGTCTCAAAGTTTTACTTCAGTGCTTGCTGGTTTTTAGCATCCCTTGTGAGTACCAATGATCTAATTTAAATTGTCTTGTGTTCTCCAGAGTCCCCTCAGGAGCAAAGATATTTTCTCTGTATAGAGAATTTGGCATGCTACTACAGCATGTCTAAGATGTAAGCCATGTAGGAATGTACCTGTGGTTGACTGTAAATGGTATGAGTGCTGCATATCAGAGAAATTAGATTATTTTAAAGTAATATTTTATAAGAAATATTTTATTCACAGTAAGAATGCACAGTGCAACTCAAGAGCAATAACCACATAGGTAACTTAAGTATAAAGGTATAGGGATTGGAGTGTGTACTAGTAATACATAATTACAATAAAAGAAATCCTTATGAATGTTAATTTTTCAATTAGGAAGTCCAAACACCCATAAAACAGAGTGTTATTGGATGCTGCATCCTTTCACTCTGCCATTGTTTCAAATGCTTAATGAGTACCTGTCAAGAATAAATTACTTCATATTAATTCATATACCATTCATATAATTCCTATGCCACATAATTCATACACCCTTATCAAAAAATTCTCTCAAGAAGTCAGCAAGTAACAGAATTACGTCAAGGGGTTTTCACTATCTGCTTTCATATATTATGTAGATAAAGTAATATTTTAGAATCAAACTGCCTAAGTTGCAATATTTCTAAATCCCATTTTCATAGCTGAGCTTAAAAATAAGTTTGATGACGTGTTGTTGGCTGGGCAATCACAAACCATGTGAAGTTTACCAAGGACAAGTGCCAGGTTCTGCACCTGGGATGGGGCAAGCCTGGATGTCTGGACAAGACTGGGGAATGAGAGGCTGGGAAGCTGAACCATGGAAAGGGACCAGGGGGTCCTGGTC
>VXBT01001174.1:351780-401043 GCA_013400235.1 Oriolus oriolus | reverse complement strand
CGGCCCCACCGCTTCCGCTCCCGCGCGCGCTCACTTCCGCCGCCGCCGCAGCTTCCCTTTCCGCTTCCGCTCTCCGGCGCGCGCGTGCTTGAGCGGGGTCTGTCCGGCGGCGCACGTGGCGCCCCCCGCCCCCCGCAGCGATGCTGGTGCTCTTCGAGACCGCCGCCGGCTACGCCATCTTCAAGGTGAGGCGCGGGGCTGGGGGCTCGGTGCCTTTCGTCTCGCCGCGCCGCGTCCTCGCTCGGTGGGTCACGGCGCAGGGAGCAGCCGCCGACCTGCGGCGGAGCAGAAGGAAGGGTGAAGGGGAGCCCGTCGGGCCTGCGGTGGAAATTATGAGGAAACACGGGTGAAGCTGAGAGTGAGGGAGAGAGTGAGGGCCCTGCACCCCGTGCGACGCCTTGGGGGGTGAGCAGGGCCGGGGGTGGGAGCAGAGGGGCCGCGTTGTGAGGAAAGGGCCTGCCAGAGGAGGCTGAAGGTGTTCGGCGGGCCGAAGCGGGGCTCCTCGGTGCCTGCCAGGCGTCATCACCCGTGGCCCCCATTTCCTCCCCTCTGCCGGCTTGGATTTGGTGGGAAGTTGTGCGCTGGGTGTCGTGCCCCTTTTGGCGTGTCTGGGTTTGGGAGCATTGAGCACTCTCTCTTCCTGGCTGTGCCCTCGTGGCCGCTGTTCCGGCAGAACCCTGTGGATGCGTGAGGGGGCGCGTGGGAGACGGGCAGCGCGTTCCCGGGCGGGTGTGCGAGTGCCGCTGCCCGGGGCGTTCCCGAAAGCGGGATTCGCGGCGGGCCGGGCGCGGGGAAGCTGAGGGTTCCCGCAGGACTCCCGTGTCCCGACCTCGCTCTCCCAGCGGGAGAAGCAGACCCCTTCCCAGGGCTTTGCCAGCCTCCTGACCGGGTGGCTCAGGGCTGCAGCTTCGTAGGGCTTTGAGCAAGCCTAAACTCGAGCTGCTACAGTGCCGTGCTCCTCTCTGGCTTTTCTCTTGCTCGAGTGTTGATCCCTGTAGGGTTTTACCAGCTTGGTCATCGTTTGATCATAATATCTTTGTTTTTTTCTCCTCCACCTTAGTCTTAGTGTTTAGCTTGTGTGAACAAGCACACAGGTGCAAAGAGAGCAAGGCTCTGGTTTCTTCTGCCTTTGTCTGCAGCAGAACTGCACCCTTGGTGCTCTGTGGAACACTGTATTTTCTTCCTCTGCCCTGAAACCTTTCCTCCTCGTTGGGGGGAAGCCGTGCTGTTCAGGCAGGGAGGATTTCAAGACGTATGTCTTAGGAAGAAGCCAGAAATACTTCGAAAAGTAGATGGCTTCTCTTCTGTGCCCCCCCTCTCAACACTTATGCCTGGGGAACTGATGTACAGACAGCAGTCTCCCTGGAGGTTTTGCTCACTGGATGTTAACACTGAATAGTATCCTGCACCTTCAAAGTTACTAAAAATTTAAAAAAAAAAATCTTTTGAGTAGGCTGAAACCTCTGGTGCAGCGTGCCAAGCCATTTCAACCTTTCACAGGAGCCAGGAGGGGCTGAAAATAACGAGTATTTTAGTTTCTGAAAGCAGAGATAAAGCATAAAGTGAAAGTGGGAGGAAGGGCATACAGAGAGAACTGCAGGGAGGTCTCTGCAGAGGTGCTGCAGTGTTCTGCTGCAGGTGTCAGCAGCTGGGGCTGGCTGGGAGGGATGCGCAGCGTGGCTGGGGGAGAGGTGACAGCTGGCTGCTGGAAACGAACAGAAGTAGTATTTTATTAAAGTATGTGTTTTGAGACAAGCTGTGGTTTTCCATGGTGATTCTGTTGGCAGCTGCCAAGGCTGGAAAGGCCAGAGCCTCAGCCACAGTGCCCATCTGCAAGGAAAAGCTCTCAATCACCCAGCATTCCTTCCCTGGACAGGGCAGCTGTTCAGCTGCAGCCTTGTGTCACTGTTACACTTAATTTCATTCTGTATTGAAACGTTCTCTGCAGAGTTTAACTACTTTTTTTTTTCCTTTTTAAAGCACCGTCTGAAGTTTGACACCGATGGGGGTTTGGGGTGTTCTTTGTTTTTTAGTTACTTGAGGATTGGACAGATTTTGTATTTCTGAATTTTGGGCAGTTATGGTCACCCACTTCCATTTCCAGCAGTGACCACAAATGTTTGTTGCCAGCATAACTGTGTTCTGTCTGTAGGCCTTGGTGACCAAGAACTGCCTTCTGGAAGCTGTGTAGCTCTCATGTGTTCCCTTGCAGGTGTTGCTCCCATTAGAGGAGCAAATAGGATATAGCCTATGGGATATAGCCATGTTCTAAATCTTGGAATACTTTCTAATGAATCTCTTACTGTCTTGAAGGACAAATCGTCCCTAGGTGTGTCGTTTTTATATGCTAACAGTCTTGATTTTAGCAGTTTCTATGTCTTTGCTTTACTCTGTGCCCATGTCTGTTTATAGAGGCTGAAAATTCTGTAGGCCTTCATGTAGGAAAGATGAACTGGGGGAAAGAATCATCGGGCTGAGGAAAGGAAGAGTTGCCCCAAGGTTTTTCTGTGCCTCACAGTCATGTGGGAAGTTAATTATTATGTTTATTTGCTCAGCTACTAATTGAGTTTTAAAAAAAGACAACCTCCTTCAACCAAGGTTTAAAAATCTGCCAGGGAGCAGAATTCATAATACCAGGAATGATTTCTGCACTGAGTTAAATTGCAGTTGTGTTGCATTTGCATTGTGGGGACAAAACCACAAGATTTTTGAGTGAGATGTAAAGAACACAGTGTTGTAAAGATCTTGACTATTCCCCACAGCAGTTTTCTGGGGATTTGCAGTGCACTCTGCATTTTGTGAAATGTATATAGGCTCCAAGAGTGTGTTAATCTTGTGCTGTTTAAAAGCTGAGGGGGTTCCCTGTGTACAGATGGGATTAAGCTGTTGCTGCCTCTTAGATAATTCTTGGCTCAGCTGATGACCAAACTGTGATGATGACTCTTCTTTACAGGGATGGTCTCTTTCTTGTTTGGGTTAGCTCTGATTATTGAAAATAACTCGGGAAATCACTCCTTTCTGTTAGGCTTCCCAGGCGTTTTATTTTTCCAAAGCAATGGCAAGTTTGGGTTTGGGTCACTGGGGTTGTGAGAGTCCTGTAGAGGAGGTGGAGCAAACTCAATTTTGCTACAGAAGAAGAGGGTTTTGCTTTAATGTGCCAGGAGGACCCAGCCATTGTTGAAGAACTTCTGTAATTCAAGTGAAAGTAAAAATGCTGCACTGTTGAGTGTCTGTTAATAGGGTAAAGCTGCTGAGAGAGATTGGTGAAACCGGAGATCCCTGGAATTGAGTTTGACTCAATCAGTGTTAACTACTGCAAAGTGGTTGGATACATTCTAAATGTTTCAGCTCTTGTGGGTCGAAGATTGTTCAAAAGTGAACTAAATATGGGTGTGCATTGTGTTATTTTCCTGCAGGTTCTGAATGAGAAAAAGCTCCAAGAAGTTGACAGTCTGTGGAAAGAATTTGAAACTCCCGAAAAAGCAAACAAAATGTAAGCAGGTTTATGTGGGGATAACGGTGTGGCTTGTGGAGGCACGTGGCTGCCTGGAGTTACGCACAGCTGAGGTTCAGAATGAAGTATTGATTTTTGGGTTTCAGTATTGTAAAGACTGTGAGCAATGATAATGTGAAGTTAGATAGTCTGAGATGCTTACAATGGAATATCAAAGTGAAAGAAATACCTTACAGTGTAATTAAGGAGCAGAAGTCATTACCATGTGTCACCAAAGCAAAAGATTGAACAATATTTTAAGGTGATGTGGGTGCTTTTACAAGAACATCCAAGCTTGTAATGCTGGAAGTATCTGAAATGACAGGTTTTTGTGCTCACAGGAAATTCTTTTGGGAAAAATAAAGCTTAATCAAGATGAAACTGTGTGAATCACTGTGAACTGAGAGTTAGTGTTGTTGCCCATGCCATCAGTGAGAGCTATCACCACTGCTGGGTTGCACAGGGATTGCAGTGTCCGGTGATCAAGCTGGCCTTTCTAGCCAATTGTCCTAAAGCTGGGAACAATGGTGGATTCCTTCCAAGTCTCCCCAGAGTGTTTTTGTTGGAAGATTTCTAACCAGCTTTGATGGACGCATCTGAACAAGGCTATGCCTTGTGATTCATATTTATCCTGCTCTGTAACTGTACTTAGAGGAGAGGCCAGAATATCCCACATCTGCCTGTTTGTAGTGTGGTTACTTTTGTCCTGGAAACATCATCTTCGCCACTTGTTGTACAGATATGGCTCTTAATGGGATCTCTACTCTGATAAAGATAATTCCTCTTTTGCCTTTCTAAAAAGGCATCAGTGTAAGCCTGAAGCTTTTGTTGGGATCTGCAAATGCTTAACTGAAGCATTTGGCTTTATCTATGACCTTGCTTCCTTTGCAGATACTTGACTCACAAAGAGCAGTGGTTAATCAGAGCTGGATTAGTCAAATGCCTGTCCCTGACGAGGAATTTACGGGATTGAGATAGCTTCTTAACTGTAACTATATATCAACACCACAGACTGTGTGAAGGGAAGAGGGAAGCTGTGCCTGAGGACCTGACAGTGTGGTTAAACACTGTTCGTATGATTCTTGGCTCTGGTCAGCACTTAGGGCATGAAAGAAATTTTTATTGTTTGTCTTAAGCTCAGCTCAGAACTTGTATTCTACCATCTGATTACAGGGGAGGACTTGAGGATTCGTGGTCAATGAATCAGTTCAAATTTAAAGTCTTTGAAGATGCATTTGCTTGAAAAGCATGTTAAATCTGAGCTGTGCAGGCTCTGCATTCCACAGAGGCAGAACACTTCCTTTTGAAGATGAGTGGGAAGATGCTATCATCAGTCAATCAGGGTGCAGTGTTGAAATTTAAGTGGATGATGTCTGTCTTTAAATATGAACTACAAAGCAAAAAGGGGGGTTTGGTTTTCTGGTGATGTTGGTCCAAGAAATACCAAATCAAAATTCCTTCTTTTTTCCCTTTATATAATTATTGTGGGACCCAGCTGAAAAGTCATATCAGACTCAAGTGGCCAGTTTAGTGCTCTCAGTCCTTTTTGAGGGTCTGGATATTGATCTCTGCTCTCTTGAAACCTTAGAGAAAAGAGGGGAACTGTAATAACAGGGGCAGAAAAAAGATAAAATGGTTCTAGCATGTGGTTTATGTACATTTGTTTACACACTTTCATTTTATCTCTGTAGAGTAAAGCTGAAACACTTTGAAAAATTTCAGGACACAACAGAAGCACTTGCTGGTAAGTGAGTTAACACTATTACTACAAAAAAATCAAACCCCTGTCATGCACTAGTGCACTCATTACTTACCTGTGTCCATGCTTTCTGTTTTCTTAGCTTTTAAATGGCAGATTTTTTAAAGTGAGCTGGTTTTGATGGTCATGAGGTCACCTATCCAGTCTATAGTGCAGTAAGGATGTAATAAAGTCTAGTTTTTTCCTTCAGTGCATATTTCCCAAGCAGCTTATGAATGAGCACCATATAACAGGTGACTGATACATGTAGCCTGTCTGTTGTCAATGATGGATTCTTGTTGAAGCTGAATATCACTGATTTGAGCCAACATTTCGTCACTACCACTGAGACAACAGACAGGTATTAGAGAACATTCATTATTACAACCACCTGGGTTTTGCGGACATGTATTATGCCTGTAGTTTTCAGCCTAAAAAAAGCTCTGTATTCTCCTTAAATTCAGAAGTTTAAGCAAAGTGGAAAGCCTTACATTCAATAATTTGTACTAATTCTACACTTAAATGCTTGATGCTGTGACTTGGTTTGAACAGAAATGGTAGGAATTCTAGGTAATAATTCAGAAATGGTGTGACAATTACTGCTGAATGCGTTATATGACATCAGTAGGTGAATGTTCCAGGTCACATTTATAACTCTTTAGTTCTTCAGTTCTTCATTTTCTGATGCGGTAGGGATAGCTTATAATGGAAGCAAAGAAGCAATAATGGAGACACTCCCATCAAACATGAAATGCAAGTAAAAGAACTGAGATTGAAGCTTTTGTGCGTTCCTCTCCCTGGCATATTTTTTGGATTATGTTGCTTTTGCATAGGTTTGGATTCAGTTCATGTATAGTTAGGCTGATTTAAAAAAATAACAAAAAAATCCAAAACCTTCTACTACTTTGCTTCAAGTTGACTTATCTGTGAAATAGAGAGGTTCAGACTACCTATGTCCCATTTATTTTGAAGGGAAGACTATGTATGTGACTTTTCTAAGTGAGTTAGATGCTATTGGCCAGCTTGCAGAGTGGAAAATTATCTGCATTGCAGAAGGGTTGAGAGGAAACTCAGCACAGCACTTTGATTTTACTCTTACATGTCATTAGGTTCTGGAAACTGAAAATCACTGTCTGCTGCTCTGTTACTGTGATGAAGATGTATCAATCACAGAAGTTCAGTGGAGCACAGAGCTGACCCTCAAAGAGGGTAGTATAAGTGCCTGCTTAAAATATATTGTGTGGGATTGTAAAGCTTTTACAGATCTAGTAATATTTGAGAGTGAAGAACATCCTTTAAAGATTCTCCTGTCTGCCTGCTGTATTAAAAGGGTCTGTCTGACTGTCCAGTTTGGCAGCATTGCTGGGGCTTTAGATAGTACATCATCATCACCAGAGGATGCAAATAAGCCATTATTCAATTTAGGATATCATGGTTGCTGCCTAAGGGACCTGGCAAATGGTTGGTGAATTAAATGATACACAAAATAACTCCCATATAACCTTGCCGTTGGAAATGTTAAACATGTATCTAAAGCATATGGCATACTGTTTGTAGAGATCCTTAAACAAAATTGGCAAAAATAGAACTGAAAACATCTGGAGAAAGGAGAGGCAACTGGGAGAAAGGTTTTTGATTTAGGCCTTCAGAGGAGGAAGTATATAATTTTCTTCTATTTTGATTTTTAGTTATTGCATGAAGTAGTATTGCAGCTCAGACTAGAGCTACTGTGGGCAGTTAAAATAAATACGTGGAATTTAGAAGTAATATTTTTACAGGTTTTAGGAGGGGAAAGAAACTGCATCTGTGATGTTTTTGTTTTATACAGCATCTACAGCTCTTGTAGAAGGCAAGCTCAGCAAGAACTTGAAGAAGATTCTCAAGAAGATAGTGGCAAAAGATGCCCATGAGCAGTTGGCTGTGGCAGATGCCAAGCTTGGAGGTGTCATAAAGGTGATAACTGATTTTTGCTGTTTTTCGTTTTTGTTTCATGCTGCTGATATGCTGTAGTCAGATTCCAGAGATTTTGCAGTTACTGGCAATGGATTATGCTGCCAGTGCTGTGGTTGCAGCATAGAGGATAGTTAATCCTAGTATGTGTACAGGGAAGATGTTTTCTTGAGTACACAGGTGAGTGATATGGTGAGAATGCACTGAGGTGTTCAGGTTTGCTTAATTTCTCTCTTAAATATTTGTTAGAAACCCAGCAAGTTAAAAAACTAATTTTCCTAATGACCCAATCCGGAAAAAGTTGGGGAAGAACCAAACAAAAAACCTGCGCCAGGCAGACACATATTCCTCACTAAGAGATGCAGCAGTAGTAGGCTGCTGACTTATTGTCTTGTTGGGAGTGGGCATCGTTGTGCCTTCCTCAGTCCGCAGGCGGCTGTGCGCGCTCCTTGCGTGTCCAGAAGAAGAAGGAGGTTCAGTGGAGGTGGACTGCCTTTTCCACTGTCTCCTAGGTGTCAAATACCAGTTTCCCATCTCGTGTCTAATTGCTCCCTGTTCCACTGAACTTTATTCTGACAACCTTCTCATGCTGTCTTACGCAACTGTGTAGGCTGCAAAATGAGGGTTTGATGTTAAAGTGAATAATAGCAAGGACTTTGAACTAATTATTCAGTCTTGTGCTCTGAAAAAGACACAAAGTCCCCAACCCTCTACCTCTGAATTTTCTTTCTGTGGCCAAACTGTTTCTAGTAAACTTCAAAATCTTGAATCATTACATTGAATGTTTTACATAGCAGATTGAGCATTAATTATAAATTTGCTCTTCAAAGTGAAGTATTAACTATGTGGGGAGCTGGGGGTGTCACTAACCTTGAGCATCAAAAATGAGTGAAACTTGTGTGATCGCGGGATTGCAGTGGGAAAACCAGTTATAATGATGTAAGGCTGCTGGAAGACGGACTTCAGAGGAATGTTGTGTTGTGCCTGACTTTGGACCATTGATTTCCACCCTGCAGGAGAAGCTGAATTTGAGTTGTATACACAGCCCAATGGTTACAGAGCTGATGAGAGGAATTCGCTCACAGATTGAAGGGCTCATAACAGGCCTCCCTTCTCGAGAGATGGCGGCTATGTGCCTGGGTCTGGCACACAGGTGAGTTCCTACAACAGCTCGTTTCATCCCACTCCTGTGTCCCTGGCTGTGCTGTGCTCCTTGAAGTGTCTCGGAGTGTGTGGCATGGTCTCATACTCTGAAAGCTGAGATACTTTTGTGTCTGAAATCTTGTTTTACAAAGGAAGGGCTTTCCAATGTGCATCCACCCTTTAGGGAAAGGCTTCATCTTCACCCAAAGTTGAAGCTGGTAGCTTTCCTTTTCATGTTGTATACTCCAGGATTTCGTCTGGAATGTCTCTGGAGCAGTCAAGGGAGTAATTTAAAGCTCCGCTGCCATAAAGAGATGAGGTGGAGACCATGATTTGCTGATTTGCGCCAGAATAAATACCCATATAGTAGATAATGCAAATATTAAAGGCAGTGTTGTTCTTCCCACCTTCTGCTTTTTAGATTTAGTGGAGTAGTAGTTAAATACAAAGTTGTTGGTTCACCATGGGATCAAGTATCCATTAGCAGTAACTTTTTAATCCACATTCTGACGTGAGCTTGTCCTGTCACTAGCCGTTGGCAAGTTAGAGAAATGCTTTGGTGTAGCTAATTCCTTAAAAATATGTTTGCTTAGAAAATGGGCATTAATATTGAAAAATGACATTTAAGATGCAAATCCTCATTGATACCAAGTGTCTTTCACTGTAGCATACAGAGAAATTGTTAAGATAACATTAAAGCCAGATGGTAATGGGCTTTCTCAGACAGTGAGTATCTGTTCCAGGAAGTTTCTTTTGTGGCTTCACATTAGTACTGCTGGTGTTTGCTGCTGGGGAGGTACAGTTTTGTGGATTGCCTCCAGCTGCTGCCCAACTGGAAGTGCTGTTGACAAATACTTTTTGTGTGGAACCACGCAGAAAAACCCAAGTGCCAATTTCCTGCCACAGCACTTGTGTTCAGTCTGCTGCTGGTGGTACAAACAACCTTAACTTTCCCTTTCACCCTGGTCACCGGCTATGGGAGTGGACACATGTCAGGGCTGTTGTGAAGCTTGTGTCAGTATGGCTTCTGGCCACAGCTGAGAGCAGTGGGTGGCACAGAACTGAGCTTGGTTTGAATGAACCTTTGGACAAGTGTATTCATGTTAAAAAGGAACAGGTGGGGCATATTCTGCAACAGGATATGAGAACGCTGATGAAACTGTATTTCTGTCTCCTCAGCCTTTCCCGATACAAGTTGAAATTCAGCCCAGACAAAGTAGATACCATGATTATCCAGGCAATTTGTAAGTATATTTAGAGCTTAAATAATTAATGGATTTGGCTTAGGACAGCTGACTTCTTTACATTGGCTAAAGAAAAGTATTGCTGTCAGTTTCCTCCTAGGATGTCTTAGTAAATTGGGCGCTGATGTTCAGCTAGGCATAAAGTGTGTTTTCTCAATAGGGTTTTCCCCAAGCAGGAACATTTTTAGGGCCATAAGATAAACTGATGTGCACTTTTTCTTAGCACAGAAATCAGCTGAGCTACAGGCAGTGTTAGTTCCGTCCTCTAAGGGCTTTCCTTCCCAACATGCCTCCCTTCTGAGCGGTGCTGGGAAAATGGGCCCCACAGGACAGCATTTTCTGACCCATCATTTAGGTGGTGTCTTGTATAGAGGGCAATGTAGAAATAGACCCTTAGGTAAGGCATGTAAAACACACTGCAGTGTGTAATGCTGCATTTTGTCTCCTTGCTTTCTAAATGGAAAACAGCCTGAAATTGTTAAAGTGGCTAGGAAAGCCCATTCCTCATTTTTCCTTGAAGACACGCAGATCATAATCTGCATGCTTGCAGTGAAGTAATGGTGAGGAATCATGTTTGGAATATTAATTCCCAGACTGTTGCCAATGATGAGACATAGTTAAACTGAAATTAATGATGTAATTCAGTTCCTTCGTCACTACCACTGAGACAACAGATGGGAATGTTGGTATTGCATTAGCAGGAATTATTTTAGCCTCAGGGCTCTCTAGCAATATATACTGTAGGTGCTCTACTCCAATAAATTACAAATCTGATTATTTGTCGTATCTGGTAAATGGTGAGCCCATTGGCTTTGTATCTGGTGTATTTATATTGTAACAGCAACTAAAAGGCTTGACCTTTCAAGTCAGGTAATGGAACACAAGATCAGTTTGTTAGCATTAAAACATGTTTTCCTTAAAGTTAATTGGATGGCTACGTTTTACATCAACCTTGTGTGTAGCACTTTGGCTGACTGAGAGGAGGGATAACTGGCTGCTGCTCTCCTTCTAGGGGAATGTGCTTTGCAGCTGTTAGGGAGTTTGTCCAAGACAGTCCCAGTGATAAAACTTTGAGGCCACACTCATGGGAATCCTAACATTTCTATAGTGTTGTGCCTGGTATTATGTAGTTCTCTGAAAAGTAAAGATTTCTAGTGTACTGCAGTTTGGTTTATTCCAGTATTTATAGAGTGAAATACTTCAGTTAATCTCCCTTTACACTATTAAAATTTGTTGGTTAGAGAGTATAGTATTTTTAGGTTACCCTTTTAGAAAAAGACCTCCATTCTTCTTTCTTTTAGCGCTCCTTGATGATTTGGACAAAGAACTGAATAACTACATCATGCGCTGTCGGGAATGGTACGGTTGGCACTTCCCTGAGCTGGGCAAAATCATCACAGATAACCTCACGTACTGCAAATGCGTGCGCAAAGTCGGTGAGTGCTGGGGCCAGCCGAGCCTGCCGCAAGGCCGCGTGCACGGCGTGAGCGGCGCTGGTGTGAGACCCGCTCACTGCTCACCCAGCTGCGCATCACCCTGAGCAGTGCTGCCTTCTGCAGCAGGGTACGTGGGGCCAGGAGAAAAGGAGGGTATGTTTGCATCTGGATGTTGATGCAGTTTGCCATTTGGAAGCTTAAATGGAAGCTGATGCCGCGTCACCAACCAGTTCTTCATGGACCACCAGCACATCTTCTTAGAATCACAATTAGTCACCAGACTAGTTTGGAAATTAGCTAAAAAGCTGGTGTAAAAGGAAGTGTTGCCTGTCTCTGGATGTTCTTAGAGACGGCAGCTGCTAGAAACACTCATAAGAGCAGAAAGAATGACTGCTATATTTTGGACACTTGCCTCACCTCTTGGCTCATGTGCTTTGTATTGCTGATTTTTTTGTTGGTTAGTTGGGTTTTTGTAATAATGAAGTTTGCAGTCCAGAGAGAGACTTGTGGTTTTAAGGGAGATTTTTTTTTTCTCTAGTTGTAGAAACAATTAAATAGGTTTGGTTTGTGGTAAGTGACTGCTTGCTTCCTGGAATTGTTTTCTTGTAATATTGTGACTGAAAATTTTGCAGCAACCAGCAACTGAAAGGTGAAGTATGAAGTGTTGGAGAATATGGGCTTTCTGGTTTTTTTCTAGTTTCAAATTTAATATTTCCAGCCATTCGTAGCTGGTAGAAACATAAAGTCAGAACATTGACATATATTTTAGGAATTCAAAATGGCATGATGGCAGACTTGGCTCACTGGTTTTATTTTGGCCTTTTATCTTCATCTGTTTCTGTGCTTTTTTTACTAGTTCATCTCACCCCCAGCATAAACGTGCTTTCATCTGTCCCCCACAGGAGACAGAAGCAATTTTGCATCCTCTGATGTTTCTGACATCCTACCAGAGGAGATTGAGGAGGATGTGAAGGCTGCTGCTGAGATTTCCATGGGAACAGAGGTATCAGAAGAAGACATAAACAACATAATCCATCTCTGTGATCAGGTATGTACACACAGATGGATAGGAGTAGAACTCTACTTTAGTCATTTCAGAGCCACTTCTACCAAGGAGAGCTTTTCCCAGGACAGTGCTAACACTCTTGTGATGGCAGTGATGATTCCTAGATTGTTGCTTTCCTGATGTTCAGACATGAGGGTGCACAGTCACTACCTCATCTGAGCCATCTCAGGCTGCTGATGTGTGCACAAGGCCTTCTGAAAGCGGCAGTCTTACTTTTGGGGAGGAATTTTGCTATCGTTGTGTTTTTAAGTATTTGAGATAATGGCGTTATATAGCCTCTTTTTAGCCTGTCACTGTGGAAGCTGGGTGATAAACCCTGGGTTAAAAATGGAGCACTGAAGCCTCAAAAGAATTAGGAGCCCTACCCTGCTCTTGCCTGGGCTGTGTGTGAACAAACACCCTCTGACTTCAGTCATGCCAGTTGGATCCCTTTGTGACTTTACCAGGGAGTGGCAGGGTTAGGAGTTCCTGTTCTTGGTCTAGACCAGGCTGCTTTTTTTATGTGCATTCTAATTGTGTGTGTTTATATAGAACAAGTAAAGAGCATGTATCCCATTTCATGAGAATGGTGGCAAAGATTTATGTGAAAACTGAGTGTTCCAGGGTTTTGTCCTAAAGAAAATGTCCTTACTAAGTATTTTTGTCCTGCTTCATTGTCTCTGGCATGTTGTCAGCTCCTTTATCAGGAGTTTTGCTGAGAAAATAAGTTGCATAAGGGAATAAGCAGTACAGATCCAATATACTTTGTGGATGGAACTCTGCTCTGGGAATATGCCCTATATCAAGCTTCCTGTAACTCTAACTCTTGGCTGTTTTCATTTTGCAGTTTGTTAGTCTCCTACATTGGAATTCTCAGCACTTCCTCTTGTCAGTATATTTGTCTCTTACTATTTTTTGGTCGGCTAATATTGACTCCTGTAACCAAACTCTGTCTGTGCCAGGTGATTGAAATCTCTGAGTATCGGACACAGCTCTATGATTACCTGAAGAACAGAATGATGGCCATTGCTCCCAATCTCACTGTCATGGTGGGAGAACTGGTGGGAGCAAGGCTCATTGCTCATGCAGGTGGGTTATAGTGATCAATGTAAATAATGTTAGGTGACCTCAGCAGAGGTTTTCTCCGAGGAGTTGGTCAGCTCAAAGCGTTACGTAAGGCCTGGTGAACATATCATGGTAAATGGGGTGAAGGCAGCACTTCAGGAATCTTGAGAATACCAGCATGAGCTTGGTAGTAGTCTGTGATGATGAAGTTCTCAGTTGGCCTGAATTCTTTTTGGAATATGAGGGCAACTTAAGTCACTACCTCTTCTGAGACACTTACTGAGCCTCTTGCTGATAGTTCAGTCACTTCCGAGGTACAAAAACCAACATTGGGCATTTATAGTATAAATATATAGTCAGACCAGCTCAAGGTAGCAGCTTTATTTCAGTTATCTGTGCTGCAGTTCTGTGATGAAATGTTCTTGCTGTCAGACTGTCAGGAGTAGGCATTATTCCAGTGGAATATGTTTTATTGAGTCAGCCTTCTTTCCTGATGCTCAAATCAAATCAAGACAGTTGAGGCATGAAAGACTGAAACGGTTTACCTGTCCTTCAGGAAACAAATGGGAAACAGCTCTCATGAAAATAGATGGCTCTGAGCTTCTTAAACTATTCAAAAGCAGGAGTCTAGCCTAGCTGCTCCTCTGACAAATTGCTTTTGCTGTGTCACCTCTTTCTAGGTTCCCTCCTGAATCTGGCAAAACATCCAGCTTCAACGGTTCAGTTACTGGGGGCTGAGAAGGCACTCTTCAGAGCACTGAAGACTAAAAGGGACACACCTAAGTTTGGCCTTATCTATCATGCCTCCCTGGTGGGACAAAGCAATACCAAAAATAAAGGAAAGGTAAGTTGCAGAGTTCCTTACTAGCTTGGCTTTTTCCAGGGCATGAATATTTTGAGCTTCATGATGGCTTGAGCTTCGCAGTGAGGCTCTTTCCATGGCTTACTTTATTGTATTGCTTTGTGATTATATGGAAAATACCACTGTCCCACAAACCTTTGAATATTGTTCACTCCCGTTAAAAAAAAAAGTGCATGGGATTGTCCATTTGACATATCTGAGCAATAACAGATATATTCCTGCTGAGTTAGGATGTAACACTGGCTTTCTCAAGGGATATATTCCTACTTTCTTCTATGTGATAGTAAACGAAGGTGTTAAAGGCTTTAGTCTTGCTTGAAAATTGGACTCTGTGCTAAAGTAACCTATAGCTTGGTCTTAAAGCTTAGTCTTTCGTAGTGCAGGTGGATGAATATGTGTTTGAATTGTGGAGAAAGCTGGAAATTACACCTCAAACTACCTTGATCTAAAGCTTGGGGTAGAGTAACATATGTATAACTTACTTGCTGTCTCAGACATTTCCCTCTATTTATCAAGGAAATAAGGTGTTACATTAACAGTATTTCAGTGTTGAAAGAATGAGACACTAATTATTTTTTGGACTAAACACTGCTAGTAGATGGTTACTTTGTTCTTTTGTATGTGGGTATGGTTTCCAGATCAGAATGAATCATTGCCTTATGTTAAGTCTTAGCATTTAATATTATTTTTGGCTTTTCCAGATCTCTCGAATGCTGGCAGCAAAGACTGCCTTGACTATTCGTTATGATGCCCTTGGAGAGAACACCAGTGCTGAAATGGGAGCTGAGAACAGACTAAAAGTAGAGACAAGACTGAGGCTTTTGGAAGAGAGAGGGGTAAGTCTTGCAGAGAGCTGCATGAAGCTGACATTCTTGTTCAGGATATGATTTTCTGACACGCTGCTTTTTGACTCTTCTCATTCAGTCGTGTGTCACTCTTACCCTGTAGTTTCTCCCAGTTTTGGCTGGAGTGGCCAAAGAAGGTGTGTAAGTTGACTGCAGGCATTTGTGTGTCAGCTGTTCTTGTTTACAGGGCTGTCTTCATTTGTATTATACTGAAAAATCTTGATAGTGAACAACATGAATAAGATCATACCTTTACATTCCCTACGTCTCTATGAATTACAAAGATAGGCTTATTACTTTGTAGTTCTTTCTCTTTACTTTAGAAGGAATGTTTGTGCTTTCTCCCCACCTCGCATTTTCCACCCTGGTTCCCCAGAATCTGGACACTGGTATTGCTTAGTCTTAGGGAGCTTTCTCTGTAGCTAAAGCAAGATGTTATTCTGCAAATTGCTGCATTGCCCTCCCACCACCTGATGCATATCTGGGCTCTCTGCACTGACTGTTCCATGTTGCCATCAGGAGAATGTAGGGTCCCTTTCCTCTTTTAGATGGCATGCCTGCTGCATGTGATCTTGTAAATGTCAACTAGGTCCAGCCTTCCAAGCTAGAAGATCTGATGCCAGTGCTCTAGTACTGGCATCACTAGAACAGAAAAGAAAAATCTAGAAAAACCTGCCCACTCTCTTCATGGGAGGTGAAACTTCCCATCGGAACAAAGGCAAGGAGACATGTTAACACCAAAAGACAAACCAGTCACCTGACAAGTACACATTTAATGTAGTTTGGAGCCTGTGTTGTGGTTTTAGTGTTGGCTTTATGCCAGCTATAGGGTGATACCTGCCCTGACATGCAATTATTCTTGCCAAGGGAAAAAAGTGCACAAATTTGAGCTGCTTTTGGGAATTTGGAGGTACAATGTTATGTCATGTGTCTGTGGTATATTTGATCCAGTAGTAGATGCCCTTTACTTGAATTGGGCTCTTGAAGAGCAGCATTAGGAAGGCCATTCTCATCCCAGCCTTCGTCACCTCAGTTACACTCCCTGTCACTACTCTGCACTCAGGTGTAAAACTGGTGCAGGTACATGAGAGCCTGACCCATAATATATGTCTGTCTGTCCATTTTTAATTCCTTTCAAGAGCTGTAGAACTTGTGTTATGAATTCTTTTCATTATGAGTAATTTGTTTTCCATATCTAAATTTTTCTTGTAGATAAGAAGAATAAGTGGCACTGGAAAAGCCTTGGCCAAGACAGACAAGTATCAAAACAAGAGGTGAACAGTTTTTCCTTTCAGCTTGGCTGAGTAAAAATAACTCTCCATGTTTTTATTTCTGAAAAGCTTTTTGGTTGCTGAGTTGACTTAAGATCCAGAAAACATTTTCTGTGCTTTTTAAACATCAATAATAAGTTCCGTTGCTAATAAGCATTTCCTTTTTCCCAGATTTTCTAATAGTAAATTACTGAAATCATCAGATAGCAAGTACTTTAGGTGCTACCAGCAGCACCCCAAAAAGCTGCGTGTTAATATATGGCAGCTTTATTTATTACAATTCTGCATGAAATAAACTGGAGAAAATGAGAGTTTGAATTAATGTCTTTGACATGGAAGCTGTCCTAGAGACCTATTTAGCCATCTCATTCTTAAAACAATTTAAAAAACAGGCACCATTTGTTTTGAGCAAACCTTCCTCTCCTTGTTTAAGTCTTGTATGTAATAAGTACCACATCTTAAGCAATAGATAAGGTCTCTATGTACTCTGGACACTGTTAGAACAGTTTCTGGTGCCCAGAGTGACACTGTAAATTGCAACTGGGACAGCTGAACATATGAGGATTTGAACAGGGTATTATTAGTCTGCGCTGTGACATCTGGGTTTACCACTTAATTTGGTTGCAGGCTTCTTGCTTAGCTCGTCCTGCTTATTTTGCTGAGCCTTTGGTGTAGAGAGGGCAAGAGCTCAGCAAAACCAGGGCTCAGTGCTCATTCTGTGAGGAAAAAATAGCACTGTTGCACCCATCTGCAGCCCCCAAACATCTTTCTGGAGCCTAGCTATAACTTTCATTTCCATATGCCAGGCATTTCCAAGTGTAGCGACGGCTGTGATTTCTGGAGCGGCTTTTGCAGACAGTGTCAGTCAGTAAATGAAGCATCAGGGCGTGTCAGGAGGCAGGAGCTGAGGGAGGAGGGTGTTACAGAGACAACATAGATGCTGGGGTTTGACCTCTTGAAATGAGGAATCATGAACTCCTGCCAGGACATGTCTCTGCTGTTAGACATGCTTTGCAAACATGTCTAGGCTTGGGGAGAATCTGAAGATAGTTCCTGGCTGTTTGGCATAGTCTGGCTGCCTAAAAGGGAAACTAACTCAGTACTTGTCAAATTGTCCTTGTAGTACAAAAATGGCAGTACTGCTCTATGGGGATGTTAGAAGGGCTAAAATAGTGTTTTAAGGAGATTGGAAAGAATGTTAGTCTTGTATGGAACCATGGATATTGTATGAATTAGCTAAATCAAATTAATGTATCAGAAGTTAAATGCAAGGTAGTTTTTAGAGATGAGGTTCAAGTGAAACATTTCTGTATGCTTTCCAAAAAGATGCAAAAGATGCTATATTTGTCCTATGGTTTTGTGGTTCTGGTTTTTGTTTTTGTTTTGTTTTTAATTAGCAGCAATATTATGGCAATGACAAAGAAGCCAGTGAGCTCTCACTTGGGTTTAACTGAATCAGAGTCCACTGTTTGCAGAAGGCTGTGTAATGAATTTCTGTAAACCAATATGCAGTGCTAATACCCATAAGAATAATTTCCCATGCTTAGAGGATGAGTTGATGGTACTCTCTGCCGGCATTACCACGTGCTTCCCAGCCCAGTCACGCAGCCTCAGTTGCTTTTATAACCTGTGCAAGGTAGCTACTTCAGATTCCTATTCTAGAAAAGTTCAGATGTTCATTATGTGGCAGGGGAGGAAATACTTCTGACTTAGGTGTTTTTAAAACTCCTTTTTTCTTCAGTAGGAATTCTATTCTGAATAAGAAAAAAACCTGCTTTATTGCTCTTTGATGATTCAGTTGCTCCTTACAAGTTCCAGTTAAAGAGCACTGGATTTCAGGGCGGCTGGTTCTCTTCAGCCTTTAGAGGAGTTTGGGACTGAACAAATGAGCATGCAGTAACTGAGAAGAGGCAGTTTCAGATACAGATTAGAAATTTGAAATAATAAATTCAAATTTTATTCAGTCCCATAAATTCAGTGATGCCGGTGGTACAGCAGTGAGCAATAACATTACCCTGCCTTGTGAGTTTGCCCTCTCAGTGTAATGGTGGAGAGGCAGTGTAGAAAAAGAAGTAAAGCTACTTTTAGTGCTCTGTGTGTGTGTATGTGTGTATATATATGTCATTACCCCTAGGGTACAATTATAGGGTGATACACCAAATAGAATACAATAATACACCAAATGGTGGCGAGCTGTGTGCTTGTGACCATATAGCTATGCTGGATAGGCTTTCAGCATCAGAGAAATCAATTTAAGGAGTAATGCAAGTGCTCTGTAGAGCCTTGAATAGGTATAAACCAGGATCAAACTCTTAGTTAACTGGTATCTTCTTTTCAGATCAGACAGTTGTACTTTGTGGGATATCTCTTCTGTAGTCATTACTACTGATAAACCCACTGTGTCTTGGAGGGAGGGCCTCACTACCTGTAGCTTTGTTAGCTGAGCAAGACTGATTTTCAGATATTCTTGGTATGTTGTGTTGGAATGTTTATGTTGAACTGCAGGATCTTACCTGAAGGTTTGCTCTTCTTAATACATAAACTGACTTTTTTCTTCGTTACAGTGAAGTAAAAGTATTTGACCCCTCTGGTGACTCTACACTTCCTGTTGTTTCCAAGAAGCGCAAAATTCAGGAGGTGGACGAACCAGACACAGAGGTTGCAGTGAAAGCAAAGAAGTTCAAAGCAGAGATGAAAGGTTGGTTGCTGTACCTGTGCTGCTGGCATGTCACTGTTTGCATCGTGCAGCGGGGCTTAGCATCTGCAGGCAGCCACAGTACCTGGGTGTTCTCCTTGGGTATGACTGTATTTAAAATTGGTAACGATCCTTTATAGACTGACACCAGACTGCAGTCAATTCACAAACAGTTGTAAACGCATAAGAATATTTAAAAACAAAACCCTACTCATGTTCTTGCAGAACGTCTTGCTCAGCAGCTTTGTATTTAGTACCTTGCAGACAGAAACACTGCTCTCTGTAAAACCAGAACTTGCCCTATTTTCTTTCAAGAATACTATTTTATTCTGTCTAGAAACGTTTTCTGGCAAGTTTCAACATACAAAAAGGTCAGAATTTGATGTTAATGTACAGTTGGAAGTTTCCGTCCGAATTTACGTAATACATGAACAATTGTTATTCTCTGGGGAACTAAAACTGAGCTATGGCCACAGTTGTTCTTTCCTTCTCTGATAAGTTACTGTGTGAAGAAAGATTTTTGAACTGCTACTGCAAAATAACCTATTATACATATAGGTTAATAACCTATTAACGTTATGGTTCATTTTAAGAAACATTCTGTTCTCACCAGTGTGTGACTTGGGAGGGGGAAAAAAAGGGGAAAAAGATGATTTAAAGTCACTTCTGTGAGATCCAGAGCCAGATCTGGGCATGAGCTACTCACAAGTTTTGCCAACTACCCGTGCGTGCAGCAGGTGAGGGCTGTCAGAGCCTTCCCTTTCTGCCTTCTCTCCTGCTCTGTTCTAGGGGATCAGAGTGTAGATCTGCTGGTTCAGTACCTCTTTGTGCTCAGGTGATGCGGAGATGTGATCGTTCCAGACACCACTTAGTTCATGGTGTCTGTGTACATGGAGGGAGCAACTTGCAGGAACTTAAACGTAGCTGAGAAGTAAAGTTACACTGGAGGGAAAATCCTTTGTGCTGTAAAGCTGAGATCTGTGCCCCAGCTTGTTCTCTTGTACTTACCATAATGAGAATAGGACATGAGTACTTTGGAGGCTTGAACTTTTCCCATTTGCTTTTGGAGAATGTGGGTGTTCTCACAGCTACTGCTTTTGATTATCTTTTGAACTAACTTCCTTTGCTATAGCCAGAATTGTTCCCTTGGGCTTCCCTTGCATTATCAAAGCAAGTGTTGACATCTCACAGGCATGAGCTCGTTGCAGGTGAAATACTACATTGACTTCCAGCCTGCTCTTTTGTAGTTTGAGGAGGATATTTCTGTTTATAGTTACATTATTCAATGGTTCGTGCCTGCTTGTGTTTGCTTCATTTGCTTTATTGAGCACTGATCTTTCCAGGTTTGGGGGTTGGGTGGAGCTTAGCAGGTATCCTTCAGCTGGAGGTAGTGTCCAGAATACTTGTGGATTACTGAAACCTGTGCTGTTTGGCTGATTGTTTTTCAAGTTTCTCCAAAACTGAAGTAGAGGCTTCAAATATGTTGCTTTTCTTCCTGAAAAGACAGGTCATTCTTCACATGTATGGTTAATCGCTCCTGCCTTTTCCCAGTTCTTTGTATCAGCTGGGTCATTTTATTTGACTACCTGGCCATTAGTGCTAGCTATGCCAGTTGTTTCAGACTATAGAATAAATGTTTTCAGAGAGTTTATTTATCTTGTGTCACCTGTGTGCAGAACTAATCCCTTCAGCCTGTCCTTTTGTACCCTTTAAAATAGCACTGCCTCATGTTTGCAAATTGTATTCGAGCACCCAGCATGGGTACATGGATTTCTGTGACACCTGCTAGACAGGCCATAGCCTTGCTATTTTCCAGCATGATTTCTATGATTCCACAGTGTCCTAGAGGGGGCTTGGTGGTCCTGGAAGGTTGAGTAGTTCAGCAAGTCCTATAATTCACAGAAGAGTGCAGAGGAGGTTCCAGCATTAAGATTTATATTGCATGTCCACTTGAATATGCACATGAGCCTTTAATGTCTGCTGTTCTTGGCTCTATTGTTTTTTGCTGCAGTGCTCTATTCAGCTTTTGCCTGGTCAGAGATAACACATCCAGACAGTGTGTTGTGAAAGAAGTCTCTGCCCCCTCCTTCCCCATGCTGTTTGTGCAGCTGCATGATGAATGGGGGTGGTGGAAAAGTAGTCCCAGAAAAAAAGGCATTCTTCTGCCAGAAGTTTTTATTGGATTTGTATTACAAGAGGAAGGCAAAGGATAGGAAGGAGCTGGGAAGCTGCCACTGAAAAGTGTTGGTCAAACTATTGCTTTTAATATCAGTTGTAAAGGGGGACAGTATTTTGCATTATGCTAGCCCAAAGTGTAAATGTTACTGCAAGATGAGATGTGTGGCATTTTCTCTCTCCGTGTTTGGGGTGCACGAATGGCAGTACTTTGTGGGAACTAGCAGGGGGTTGGGGGGGTTAAGGGGTGACTTCAAACCGTGTTCACCTTTTATACCTGTCAAGAAACCAAGTGGAAAGATAGTGCCTGAAACAAGTTATAATTCACTTCAGGAGCTGTCTGTTAAAACCTGTTTTTGTGCTGGTGAAGGGAAATAGGGCAGGTGTTTTTGTGACTGTGGTCTCTGAAGCTGGATGTGGTCAGACAGAATTCATACCACCAGCAGGGCTAGCCAGTGCCCCCAGGGAAGCCTTCAGCTTGCATTTGGCATCAGGATATAGTAGCAGTTAGACTTGGGAAGGCATCTCTTGTAAAGAGAAATATCTTAAATTAATGGAGTTAATGGAGTGACACAAAGATATAAAGCCTTAAATGATAGTAACAGCTTGACAGGCTGTCTTTATTGATAGGCAGTGTGACTTCATTCTGTACATGTGAAGCATCATCTGGAGGAGGGAGGGTACATCAGGACATCAGGCTTGTGTGTAAAAGCTTAGACAAAAATGGTGGGAAATGGGTGAGTGGGACTACTGCTGGTGATGTCCAGCACTCACAGGGCTGTCAGTCAAACTGCTCTTCAGGGTGCTGCTTTCTGTGCCTAGATAGTCAGAGCTATTGGTTTCCTTGTCAGCTGCTGTGTATCACAAAGAAACCCCACTGGCCTTGATTGACTTAGAAGTATTTCACCTAGAGGGAAAAGGCCAGCACCCCTGGAGCGTTTGTCTTCATTCTGGCTAGGTACAAATATGTGATGTCTTGTGGTGAGCTTTGCTGGAAGGCAGCAGCTGAAACCTTCAGGGAGGGCTCTGCTGCTTGCTGTGAGAAGTGACAGTGCCTGTGAGTGCCCAGTGCATCAGCTGCACTGTAAATTGTGACAGGTTCCACTGCCTGGTGTGTCAGGCTCGATGACACGTAGGGTAATAGCAAGAAATTATTTTTTCAAGGTAATCACCCAACATTTTTCTTGGAAATGCATATCTTACCAATTCAGCTGAGTAAAAACATGCTGCATAGCAAAAAACGATGTGTATGCTCCTGCTATACTGTGTGGCTTTAATGTAGTTTCTGCTTATTTTTCAGCTACTTTTTATTTCCCCATGTCATACATAGGGAGGTGAGGACGCCTATTTTTATACCTGTTTTGAATGCCTTATGCTCACACACGGTTCTCTGTGACTTTTGTGTATGGCAGAATCTACTCAAAGTTATATTTACCAGGTTTTTTTATCTGGAATATTTTGCCGTTTTGCTTCTGGTATGTTTTTTAATGTCAGAAAACTGCATGTGTTAGCTGGCTGTATTCTTCTGTAGACACGTCTAGAATTTTTTTACCCTGAAGCCAACTTTTTTGTCTGAAACTAATGTTAGAGGCCAAGTTTGAAGTGTATTTTTGACTCATATAATCCTTCTTCTGGCTTGAGGAACTAAACTTGTGACGAAGTATAATCAAGATGTTAGGTTATGTGGTTTGGGTCTTTTTTTTGTAATTGAACTTGTTCTTTTTGTAAGTGGTGAGAGTGTTCTTGAAAATGAAATTGATTCTTTCCTTGGGGGACATATGGTGAGAAAATGTTGTCTTGAGTCATACCTCCAGTAGCAACTGTACATACCACAAACACCACTGGTTTCAGCATCAGTTCTGTAGCTACTGAAGGACAGTGGTTGCTACATCATGAACTTAGTCATGAGTACCTTGTGAAACTTGGTATCCAGCCCTGAGTCAGCTGTGCAAATAAATTTAACTTGGGTATGCTCCAGTAACAGCCTGGCTGCTGCATAGGCTGTCAGCCTGGTAATGATTTCTGCTTGGTTTCTTTACCTAGAGATTCCCAAGACTGTGGGATGTATTCTAGGAAGTGAGTGGTAAATCACAGTTCCATTACCACTGTGATTAAATAGGGCAGCTGTTGATGAATAGTTCTGACAAGTAACTGTAAGGTCATTAGTAAATCTTTCCCTGGGTTGACATTCCTCTCAGCTTATATAAATAATATTATAAATAATTCCTGTCGTCCAGGACAGGAGAGCGTTTCTGCATTAAATGCTTTACGTTGCATTGAGATCTTTGTGTTTGCCAGTCTAAACAGTAAAGAGAACTGGTCTGCTTCTTAACAAATTTCCAACATCAAGATAGAGAAATCAGTTGTGAACAAGCTACTACTGGCTAAATGCATTTCTAAGGTGGGATTTAGAGTCCTTTTGCTGCTCCTGTGTTGCTGGTAAAAATATTTGCCAAACTGTGGACAGTCTATTTTCTGATGGAGTACTTGAAAGTAACTTGGCAAACAAATGAAAACATGCAAGCTTGTTTGAAACTCTGGGAGCAGCATATAGGAATAGTGTGATGTGAATTCACCAGGAGATGTGAATAGTGCTGTCTGAATGCTGTCACTTACGTCTTAAGTAGTTGTATATTTTGGTTATAGCAGGGAGTAGTAATGCAGATAAGGGCAAGGCAGAGAGTAAATAGGAGTCATTGCATCCTCTGACATCTCATAACTTTTCCTTTTGCACTCTCAATAACTGACTACCTGCCTTTCATTTTTGTCCCTTCTGTGGTACAGGAGGGACAGCTGTAGAAGATGGTGAACCTGTCAAAAAGAAGAAAAAGAAAAAGGATAAGGAAAAGCAAGCTGAAGAAGAGGAGGTACTGAGTGAGGAACTCCCCACCAGCCCCATAATTGAGGTGAGGCAGAATTGCACAGCTACCTGACCCTTTTTGGGAATGTGTTCTCTCCAAAACATAGAGTGTAGAGTGAGGGGTGGGGAGGAATTCTTATATGTGTAATCCATGGCATGCAGATAGTTTTGCTCTAGTAACTTTATTTTGTGATACCCATCACTGTAATGTCCAAGAAGATGTGCATTACAAAATAAGATCTGGGAAGTTTGTGACTGCAATGCCTCCATTCCTCTCCTGTCCTCTGCCCACCCCCAGCTCTAGACTGTCTTTCTTTGCATCTTTTGTAGTGGGGAGAGTGTCCCTTGGTGCCAATCCACAGGCATCTCTCTCGACTTTGGGACTTGTAGGGAGCAGAGGCTGTACCTGCTGATTTTGATGTCTTCTAGCAACAGATGTAGAGCAGATGGGACCAAACCCAACTTTTTGCTCAGTTTTGAAGTCCTGCTCTTAACACAGGGTTTGTGTAAGTCAGCTTCAGGGCCTGGGGGCAGTGCTGAGCTGTGGCATTGTGGCGCAGCCTCCCTGCCCCTGTGAACAGCCAGTGCGTTTAGCACGAGGAAAGACATCTCTTGGGTTGTGCTCTGCTGAGCATGGCAGCTGGGGTGGTGCTTTGGGTGTGAGCCCTGTTGCCTAGCTACATGTGTTGCTTTGCTTTTCCATGATGCTTTGTTCATGGCAGCATTTGTTTGTTTGCAGAATGCAGAGAAAAAGAAGAAGAAAAAAAAGAAAATGAAAAATGAGGGTGAAGACTGATGAGGAGCAGGGGAAAACACTGGCCCTCGGACAGCTGTTTCGGAGTGGCATTTCTCAACATAGTTTGTTTAGCCTCTTGCTGAAAACTAACTTCCCTGTGTTGCAAGAGGGCAAGGAGATGGGTTTGATAGCTGTCTTCTCCTTGGAGCAGGATACCCTGGTGTCCCTGCTAATTAGGAGGATTACTGGTTTCTTTTGTTTAAAAGCTTGCAATAGATCCTCTTTTCACAACCAGTCTCCACTGATAAGGAATAAAAACATTTTTATGGAGATTTTATGCCTCTGCCTTTTAACTTGTTTGCTGGTTTTCTAGCCATTATCAGGACTATTTCTAAGTTGTATTGTTTTAAATGACTGATCAGTTCTAAAGTTCTAAATGTGTAAATGTTCTGTTGCAGTTTATTCTCTAAAGATTTCAAAGGTTGTAGTATTCTTAAATTCTCCATAAAATGGATACAAATATCTGTGCATAATATCAAAGACGCTTTGAACAGCTGAGGTGTGTTACTGAGTCTGCACTGTAGTTCTCTTGATAAAGCCTTTTCTAAGCATCTTCCAAATGTTTTGATTTTGCTGCACTGGCCAACAAAATTCAGATGCATGTTTTGAACAAATGTGAGGTAGCTTTCAAATTAATTCATGGTGATTGTAGCAGCTTCCCTCACTTGATTTAAAAACAAAACAAAAAAAACCAAACAACCAATTCCCCCCCAAAAAAAACCCCAACCAAACCAAACCCAAGGCAAAATTACTTCTTCAGCTCTCTGATAATGAAGCAGAAAAGACAAGTGTTTTATTAGTAGCAGAAATCAGCCATTTGTTAATTCTGCCATTCTTGTGGGAATACAGATGCACTGAAGTAGCATCATGTGATCAAGACTCTAAAGCTCTTATGTTTGAAAAGGAAACAATTTTTTTTAACTATGCTTAGCACTCAGTTTATTAATTAACACGAAGTTGTTGGTTTTTTCTAAGTGTAGTGGTAGAGTATTACCTAAACAAAAATCAGTTTCTTCAGCTGGGTAACATTTGGTGACTGCAGCCAACGTAGCTGGTGTTTTTGTCTGGAATACAGCTTACTGAGCAGCTCTTTGGTACTGACCTGCCCATGGCTTATGGCCTGTTAGTGCGAGTGCATCCCTGACGAGATTGGTAACAAGTTATTAATGCACTGTTCTATCAGTATCAAGAATATGAACTGCCTTTTTTTCCCCCTCAGGAAGGTTGCAGTGAGTTTAACTGCTCTAATTGAGATTGCCTGGGAATACTGATACCATTCCAGTTCATCTGCTTTTTGCTAGACAAGTAAGATGAATTTAAGCTGAAATGTTTAAATGGGCAGCAAAGGTATTAAAAAGTATTCATAATGAAATAGAAGAGTTGACTTTTAGTGCCTTGAGGTTTTTTTATTGTAAATGCATTTTCAAACAGGAGTCCTTACCAGACATGAAGTTCAATTTCCTCTGAACTATTAATGTAGTTGCTTCTTCAAAAGTATCAGATAAATTATGTATGTGCTGTTCAGAAACTGTCCTGTATAATTTACTCTAATCAGCAAATTTATGTGAACATCAGTTGCTTAGTAGGTCTAATCAGTGGGATCAAAATGGAGAGAAGTTATTTTTGCATGGCCGCTTTTTCCTTCCTTTTGCTTATTCCTTTGATAACAAGGGGATGAGATTCACCTCTTTCCTTATGCAGCACATTTTAGTGCTTCATCATTGCAAGCCAATGTCCAGTGCAGGCCAGCTTCCATCCCACAGGGCAGTCCATTGGAGCTCAGTCATGAAGCAGCACGTCTTTCCCTCTCCTGCTCCCATGCTGGGAATGTTGATTTTTAATATCCAATTAACTAGAGTGTCTACTTTAATTCTCTTTCAAAATGTGTCTGACCCAGAAATACTGGGTGGAGAAGAGGAAACAAATTTGAAGCTTTTGGGTGTTGGATAGACCATACACTCATCTGCCATCACCTCTTTTAAGCAGGTAAAGAAATAGGTACTCTGGGTTCTAGTTTGAACTGTTAAACTCCTCATCTTCAAAAGAATGAGCCGCATATCCCAAAGGGTTGCTGCTGAAACACTGGTTAGTGTATTCGGCTCAAGTGCTAAATATGATCAGTGAAAATAAACAGTGGTGATAGACTGCAGTCACTGTAAGCCAGGTCACTGCATTTCAAGTTGCTTATCAGTTCAAGCAGATAAGATTGGTTTGCTAACACGTGGTTTTCCACAAATGATGGTCTGGACATATGTGTACAGTCTTGCACCTTAAAATAATAATAAAGCCCACAGTTACAGCTGGGAAATACTACAACCTCTTAGCACAGGGAAGTGGTGATTCTTACGTAAGAAGCGTGACAGGCCTTTAATTGAGACCCAAACCTTTTATCTTTTTACAGTAGATTTGAGGCTTGTACAGCCTCTCCTGTAAGAAGTAACTGTGCATCAAAGACATTTATGTAGAGCCTCTGTAGTGACTCGGTCACTAGTTTTTGTAAGGGAGGTGATCAATCCAAAAATCTATCTTCTACTTTGTCTGTTGATAAAGCAAAACCAAAATCCCAGAACTAACGTTAGAGTAAGGATAGAGGCTTTGAGTATTTTGAATGCAGAAAGAAGAGTTAGCCAGGCTGATGATGGCATTTAAAGCAAAACAGCGAGACCTGTGGAACAGAAGGATCTAAAATGATACGATCCTTAGGGCATTTTAGCAATAGGGCTTACTCTAAGCCAAAGCTAGCTGTGGGAAATGGTTGCTGAACTAGGGCTAAGCCTAAACAGGGTGAATGAGGGTGTTTTAAAGGGATGGTTGGTAGTTTGAAAGGGATATAACATGCTCACTCAGCTTTTGAAAATTATGCTGACTGAGCGCTGGAGGGGCAGGCAGCGTTCCTTCACAGCCCACAGTAAGTTTTAATTCACAGCTGACAGTCCCCTGGACTGAGCAGTTACAGCCCCTACCAGGGAAAGGAGTTCCATGCAGCCTCCACTTCACTGCCAGGGACACAGCCACCAGCCCAGCCTTCTGGGAGCTCCTCTAGTGACAGTGCAGCCTTTCTGTGTGTGCTGGAGACAACACCTCGTGTTCCCTCTGGGGGGACCAGTTCTGTGAAGTACGTGGGCCTGCAGCTTCTGGGCTGAGGTCCTGGAGGTCTCCTACCTGTTTCTCCTTGTTATTCACACTGACCCAAAAGGAAAGTCATGCTGGCTGTCAGCTGCAAAGTGCCTGGCAAAATTAGCGGTTTGGATTTTGGTGGGGGCTTTCTTGGTTTGGGGTTTTTCGGGTTTTTTTTGTTTTGTGGTTTTTTTTGTTGGTTGGGTTGGGGTTTTTTGAGTGGAGTTTTCTGCCTGTTTTTTTCTTCTTTGGAATTGAGCAGCTGTGCATTGTGCTCCTATCCCTGCTCTACAGAATGGGCATCAGTGAGTGCAGGGGCTGCTCACGGTCTGCTTCTGCCTGGGCACCCTCTCACCAGAGACATCATCCAGCTTTTTGAGTTGCTACCATGAAAGCCCTTGTCAGGAAAATGAGTGTTTTCTTCAGGCTAAGACTGTAGTCTTCTGGAAAACAGATGTTTGGGGGGTTTGTTTGTTTGTTTTTTGCTTGGGAATTTGCCTGGTATCATTCCCTGTGCATGAGGAGTTCTTTTCATGGGAACATTGTGGGGCACTGCTGCAGCCCTGCCCTGCAGCAGCCCCTCACCCCAGTGCCTACAGGCCATGGATGTGCACTTCCTTTCAGGCGTCTCCTGCTGCCTGCAGGCATCCTGCTTGCTCCAGCCATCCTGAAATTGTTCCTCCCACCCACAGACACGCATCCTCTGCATGTCTTCCCTGTGTCCGTGCCTATGTGCAGCAGCTCTTGTTGGGCATCAGGAGCCAAGTAGAGGGACCCGGTTTTCCCTGGCCACAGAATGAGGTGGGCAGGCACCATGTACCACTCCAGGTACTAGCCCTTCTGCTCCGGAGTGGAGAAGTTCTCCAGAGCTATCCTGGGATTTTTTGTGTCCCTGCAGTGAGAGGTGACTTCTGAGACTGATGTGGAGACATGGAGGTAACGGCTCAGGGGTCACAAAGCCTGCCTGCTGCAGAGACAGAACCACTCCTGTTTTTCAGGTAAAACTTCAGCTCACCCATCCCTCTCAAGTTATTTCTTCACATGGGAAATCCCACAAGTTGACTTCCTGCTGTCTGTGCCGCTGTCTGTGCCACATCCTGGTGCCTGTGTGGCCCTTCAGCAAGGCTTCACTTTCGCTGGAAAAAATAATAATTTTATTATAAACTATAGACAGCTCAGCAGTAGCTTCCTGTCTTTCTCAAGGAGAAGCACAGCAGCATGTTGTCTTTTGGAGTAGCTTAAAATTTTGAATAGAAATCTTGTCTGAGTTGTCAGGGTCAGCCTCTGTGCCTCTCCAGCCACAGGGTGTGATGTGCAGCCCTAGGCATCAGTCAGCCTTGCCCCCACAGAGCTGGTGATGCCCTGAACTGGAGGCTGCCTCCTCTGGCTAACATGGAGTGCTGCCAAATGCTCCATCCATGCTTACACTTCCTTATGCTTAATTAGCCCTGCTGGAAGTCCAGGAGCCTCTGCAGTGAGTGCTTGTCCTCCAAGGGTGAGCCTTAGCTCTGAGCTTTTGTTTTCTTTTCATATCCTTTGCACTGTGTTGTATTTCTTAAGCAAAAGGTTATTCCTCTTACAGCGTTGAGCATCTCTGTGTTCAATGACTCCCAAGTTTTCAGCAATATTAATCTACAACAGATTTTCTGATGTTTAATTTCTCATCCCAGTTACTGGCCAATGGAAACAGTAATTTTGTCTCTACAGATCTCAAGCAAAATACAGTGAGTGGCAGATCGTGATGTGCTTGTGCAAAATTTGTGAGCTACCCTGGACAGAAAGGATGGGGCAGGACTGAAGTGCTAGGATGAAGAAGTGGTAAAGCTGGGCTGACTGTGTAAGCCAGGAAAGGGCTCCAAATGTAAGGGGAATGAATTAGAAAAGCTCTTGTTTGGATCATAGCCCATTGGACTTGCCACCTTTAATCTCTGATCTTCATATTCCACCTCTTAAAAACTGAGATAATGCCTCCCAAATCCCACAAGTGTACAGGGCTCTCATTATCACATTATTTATGAAGCACTGTAAGAGCTCTAAATAGGATGTGATGTAGAAGTGTTGTGAAGAAGAGGAAGGAAACCTGTTTGACAGCACAATGGCTGTGAGCGAGGTTGTCTAAGTCCACGATGAAATTTCTCTTGATAAAGCTGCAGCCAGTCTCAGGGCAGCCACACTAAATTCCATCTTCTTGAAAAGGAACTAAATCTTGCTGTGCCAAAACACAAAACGTTTCCTTTTGCAGGATGGCAAAAAGGTTGCTTTTGTAGCAATGTAGAAGCACGTTTAAAAATGACTTTTTAAAACGTGGTGTGGCACTGGTTGATTGGGTGGGGGGCAGCACCAAAACCTGAGCTCAGTCTTTAGTGCTGCAGAATCAGCAAGGCCACGCAAAATGGAAGCTGCCGTGGATGGGAGACAGGCTCCTGTTCAGACAGCTGTGAATGTAACACCGTAACACTGCAGATAGAGATAAATGCCATATAATTGCCAGTTGCTCAATCAGTGTATTGCAACATGCTGAAGCAATCATGGGCAGTGCTGTGGCAGGGGAAGGTGCTTCCTCCCCATGGCCAGCTTGCCCGCACCCACCTGGGAACAGCAGGACAAGGTAAAAACTTTCCCCTTAGTACAATTCTCCATGGCTTTGCTCGGTTCACAGCAAGGAGGTGCCAGGCAGGGTGAGGAATGCCAACAGAGGGCTCCTGTGCCCAGACCCAGGTGTGCCACATGCAGTGCATGAGGGGGTGTTTGAACCTTGGCATCAGAGTGTCAGGCGCTTTCCTGTGAGACCCTTGTGCAAGAGCCCCTTGTGCTCCTCAAATCAACTGAGGCGTCTCGAGCAGGACTGACACGGGGCCAGACCCACACTTGGTCTCCCCAGGAGGCAGTTTCAGCTGCGGGGATCGGTGCAGCCAGCTCTTGTTCCTGCCTGACAGCGCATCCATGCAAATAGGGATATCCATCCATTAGAACCCCAGGGGGTATAGTGCTTCTAGACTGTAGTGGTTAAATAAAACAACCAAAGACGTGGAAATAATTTCCAGCATGTTCTGGATGTGTGAAGCTGTCACAGGTATCCCAGAGTATAAAAACAGAAATTCAAGTTCTAGGATCTGTACTGCAGCATCTTTTAAAAATGTCATCAAAAACAAATCAAAAGAAGGCGGCTTTGTCTAGACGCTTGTTTCCTAACGCGAAATGCCAGGAGTTATTGCGCCCGTACCTTTCTGGAGACTTTCTGGCTGGAGAATGTTCTCTTTCCAGAGGAAATCCTTTTAACTTTCAGCAGTTCAAGACTCTAATTGGGTGAAATAATAGCTTGGCACTCCCCCAAGCAATATGATTTTTATCTTTTCTGTTGTCTGCAAAAGCCTGACTTGTCCAATCCCATGAGTCACGGAGGCAGTGTGGATGTCAGACTGCCCTTGTATGCAGGGATGGGCTTCTGGCGAGACTGGCGTGGGGTCCTTGCTCAGTGACCAACGGGGATCTGAAACATCCTCTACAGAGCTGCCCCCCTCTGGCCTCACTAGGGCTGAGGATGTGGTGTTGCGGATGTGCACGTTTCTAGGCATCCTCATTCCCACTGAGTTATTCAAAGGGGGTTTTTTTGTTGGCTTCTACTCTGGTTTCTCCAGGTGACTCATCTTACAATAATTACGGATTCATGCTTTGTCTTTGCCAAACACTAACTATTCATTAGCTTCAGCTAGCATGTTTAAATGTTTTCAGCTGAGACTTAGATTTTGATGGTTTATTTAGCCCAGAAATAAGCCTGACAGAATAAACACTGGAGCTTTGAACCTCTCAGGCTTTTGTTTCTGTACGGTGAGTTAAACAAACTGAGGTACTTAGCACAAGTCTCTTTTCCTTGTTCTGGAAAAAGAAAAGGCCTTGAGCCTCAGGGCACAAAGCGGCAGCTGTGGCTTTCACTGCAGGTACCCTGCCATTCCCGGGTCCCTGGGGCTGTGCAACTGCCCATGGGTGCTCTGGCACACCTGTGAACCCTCTGCCTCCAGCTCCTGTGCTTGAGGTCCAGTGCGTGCCAGGAACCACAGCTCAGCCACTTGTGAGGACAAGGTGCTGGTTTAACTTGGAGATGCATCAGGCCAAAAAGCGCAGCGGGAAGCTGTGTGGATTATCTTGTCTCGGGTCTTGTCTGGCTCACTGAGTTTATCACCAGTCAGTTAAATTCCAACTGGGCTGCACCAGTCCCAACCCCACAGCTCCTCCCTGTGCTCCCAGCAGGGCTCCTGTGGGGCTGCAGGTGCTGGTTTTAGCCTCCAGACCGTGAAGAACCAAAACTACATGCTGCACAGTGCTGTTTCCCGCCTCAACATGCAAAACTCAGCTGCCCCTGGCCTCCCTGCCCTCAACCCATCCTCACTGTCCAGCT
The DNA here is from genome assembly GCA_013400235.1 of Oriolus oriolus. Lineage (NCBI taxonomy): Eukaryota > Metazoa > Chordata > Aves > Passeriformes > Corvidae > Oriolus > Oriolus oriolus. Next base: position 368,912 of record VXBT01001174.1, on the reverse strand, counting down.
GGAGACTCCATCCTCCTGTTGTCGTGGATTGGAGCAATGGAGAAAGGGCCATAAGCAAGTGGAGAGGTGCAAACCAGGAAACTATGCCAAATAAGGACAGATGGATGCAAAAGTCTGGGCTGCACAGGACTAGCTTTTGAGCTAAACTGGAACTAGGATTTCCCCTTGAATCCTTGCCTTGCTTGAAGCAAGATATTCAAGCAGTAAAACCTTCATCTATAAGAACTGGTGGGCCTCCATGGATCCTTTGTGAAGGTCCTTGTTCTCTTTCCACGTCCATGGGACAGACTGAACACAGGGCCTTACCCCTGGATGCAACAGGAGACTAAATCTGGAAAAACAACCAAGCAACCAAGACAAGCAAATGTGACATGAGTGCATGAGTGCTGTGCTTGGTTTGTGAGCAGCAAGGACCGCTGGGCTGGCTCTGCTGTTCTTGCTGTCCCTCATCTGCCTCCTCTCCTGCAAGGAGCAGCATTTGATCATCCTCCTCCAAACTGTGCCACCAAATGCTTCTCCTGCTGCCACTATGAAATACTTACCAGGTCAGTAGCCCCCCAGCTTGTTTCCTAGGTAGGTTGTGTCACCAAGAGCACCCCTGCTGCAGGCGGCCTCACAGCCAGTGTCCTAGCTGCTTGTTCAGGACAGTTTGCAGGCAATGTGGGGTGTGGGTGGACTGTCCCACCTCCTGCCAAGGTCCCTGGCACCCTGCTCCAGCACTGGCTGCCCAGGGAGGTGCAGAACACACAAGTGAATGGGGTTAGGGGGGTTCTTAATGCAGGACATGACTTGTGCTGTGCAAGTTTGTCTCAGTCTTACTGTGCCCTTCACTGACGAGGAGCTCTTTGTCTCCTGCCAGTGCTGCTTCCCTTGGGGCATTTTTTTCCTTCTCCTTTTGCCATCTTTACAGCTTGTTTTCCTTCCTGCATCTGCAAGGCTGCCTCCAACAAAGCCCTGGCAGACAATCTTATCTTGAAGCACAACCAGTCCTGCTCCTTTCACTGGAGTATGTGCCTGCTCAAACACTTGGCTGGAGCAAGGCCCGGGTGGGGAGCACAGCCCCGCACCAGCCCTGCCTCGGGCACCGCCAGCTCTGGCCTCTGGCAGGGGCACGGCAGAGCCTCGGCCCAGCAGGGAGGGCAGGAGAGGGGCAGCTGCAGGAGCTCGGCTGTAAACAGGCACTCGGAGAGGTTTGCTCTGCGTGTGCCGTTTCTGAAATGGAATGCTATTAATTAAATGGGTAGGAGAAATGACTGAGTCTGTTTGTTCCCTCTTGGCTTATTCACTTGATTTGAAAGGCCTTCTATTTTTTATTTATTTTTTTTTCTTCCCCTGAGTTTGTGGGTTTAATATTTTGGTGATCAAAATAGATCTGCTCTGGAGCATCTATGGGAAAGGGCCTCACGCTTATTTTGGGAGAGGAGGCAGGGGAAGGCAAATTGAGAACTTTCACTGCTTACAAAGCAGATATTCCTGATAACTAATGCACCTGAAACTATGAAAGAAAGCGCAGATACAAATAGCACCAAAATTAATTAAAGAAAGGGAGCTGTTCCTTTTGCCCGACCACACCTTGCAAACCAGGAAATACTTCCTCTTATGCACAAACAGGAAGACTCTGCTGTCCTGGCCAGGGCAGCCTGCAAGTCTCAGGTAATTTGCTTTGTTTGTGTTGTTGGGGCAGGATGGTGAAGTCAGTGGAGCTGCAAGTGAAAGCCTTCATTCTCCAAAGGTTTGTAAAAACTTACTATCTCTTGAAAAATCAGTAGAAAATTGAGTTGCTAGTGGCAGCATTTCATCTGGATCCAACTCGTATTGTGGTCAGTGGTGACCTTTCTGTTGGCTTTGAAAGGCACTGGTAAATGGCCTCAGTCTTACAGGCAAATGCTCAAGACACTTGCTCTGTAGTGAGGGTCAGAGCCTTGTTCAGGAACCAGGCATCTGTTTTATCAGACTGTTCACCTTTTGTTTCTAGAGTCCAACAGATGTGCGTTGTTTTGCCAATGAAAAAGGCTGAGAAGACCACTTTTATCAAATGCTGTGCCTAAAGAACAAAGCAGGACTTGTAAATATTCCTCCATACCGAATATCTTCCGATATGCTAGGCTGGGATTTATTTTTACTTTCTTGCTGCCTCCAGCCCTTTCTGACTGGCATTTCCTGGAGACTCCTGACGATTTCCAGCAACAGGCAGTGAGAGCAGGCACATCTCCCGCTGATCCTGGTGAAGGTTTTGCACAAGGTTTGATTGGATGCCAGTGGTGGTGAGTCACAAGTGCAGGTACTGTGGGCACCAGAGCCTGTGACAATGTAAGAGCACAGTCCTCATGTACCTGTGCAATCTGAAGGTACAATCTAGGGTACAATCTAAAAGTGACTCCAGGCGTTAAGAAAGAAAACTCGTTATGTCCCACACTGTATCACCAACTAAAATAAAAAAAAAAGGACAGTGGTTTTTCAGGTAGCAGCCTCTGGGGTTTGGCTGACTCCTGGTATACACATTTGTAGGACCAGTTTATTTTCCTTTGTTTTAGCAGAATGCGTAGAAACTTAGGCTGATAATAGCTGAAATGCTGATTTATTCACGTGAGTCTCCGAGCTGTCAGAAATATCAGCTAGCATGAGACTTGAATAAATCACTGGAACTCACAACTCTGACACTGACAGTTGAACAACTGCCATTTGCTGAGGTCAAAGCTGCAAAAAAGAGCTTCAAGTGCATTTTTAACCTAAAAAAAAATTCTGAATGTAGAATAACAGAATCTGTGCTTTCTCTGATTTCTCAATCAAATTTGCTCAACATGCAGCTTAAACATCTGGGTTTCCTTTGGCTGTCAGCTGTTGATTGCCATCCCCTCATGATACCCTGACCTTCAGAAATTGCTGCAATGAAGTGTTTTGCCTACCCATAGTCGAGTTGCATGCCTGCAAAAGATGCAGGTCTTGCTTCTTTTCTATTTTTTAATTCACATCTCTTGTTTCTGGTCCCTGTGCTGTCAGCTCAGTGGCAGAAACCACAGGAAGTGCCCTGTGAGAGCAAGTCCTGCCCTCATCTTCCCCTTAATTAATGAATTCAGATGGAGAGAGATAGGGGCCCACACTGACCCTTGTGGCAGCCGGTATCAGCCACCCCTGCTCTCTGCTAGGAAAGGGTTTGGGCCAACTTCATTCAAGTTTTTGGCTAGGCTGGTTCTGCAAAGCAAAAATGAGTGTCCTTACTCAGAAAAGCGATGCTATGGTGCTGGATCTGACACAGCTCTGCCATTGCATCATACAGACACCTCACCAATGCCCTTCAGCTGGGCTGTGTGAATCATCACAAGATGATGCCTACAGGAAAGAGAAGCCAGCTTGGCGATGTCTTCTGGCAGCTACTTCTCTAAGGTGGACCACAAACTACGTGTGCTTTCTCAGGTGCCATTTATGTAGGGTTTTGCTTGTCTTTCAAAGAGCACAGTTAAAAAGGGGGTTTTTGCTTTATGCGAAGGTGCATTTTTCCCATGAATATGCTTATGAAAGCAAACAAAGAATCCAGTGTTCTTCCTGGGAGCAACCCCCTTTGCCCTAAGCCAGACTGTGGTGATGTTAGGGGGACCACCATGAGGCAAGCCCCGCTGTGCCCACAGAGCCACAAGTGCCACTGTCCCTATGAAGGCACCCAAGGAAGAGGGTGCCAGAGGCTCAAGGCTGTTCCTGTGTGGATGGGACATGCTTCCCATGCACCTGTGGGCTGGAGGAGACTGTCTGACTCTGCACCTACCCACTGCTCAGACTGCCCATCTTTGGTCTTTTTCAAATTACACGGGGATTAGTCATGCCGGGGCTTCGATGCTGCAACTTTGATGGTGTAATCCTGCCATGTCTTTGGTAACTCAGAGTCTTCTTGAACAAGATGGGAGAGTTTAATGTCTGATGTGAAAAGCAAAAATATCTATAAAGGTGAGTATTAAAGTCCTTCTGGATGATTCATGTGCCATTAAAAAATGAGAATAGAAATGGCTCAGAGGTGATTTTCTTTTTTGATCTGTCATTGCAGACCACTTTTAACTGTGAATTTCTGGGTAAATATTTAATATTCGTTACACAATTCCATTTTGACATGAAATCTTCAGGGACGCATAGTTCAAATACAGCAAAAAACCACATTTCTAAAAGAAAGTTAAAGTGTTCCTGGTCAATGTACTTATTTTAGTCTTCCCAGATTTCTGTAATCTCTTTGCACCAGTTGAGACGCTGCAGAGACCCCGGTTTGCTTTGGCGGGTGATCCAGCAGAACTGGGATGTCACATTGGCAGTGACCCCCAGTGAAGTCCCAGGGGACGAGATGCCGGAGGGAGCCTGTGGGGACCGTGCTCCGTGCAGTTTGTGACAAACATCATGGGCAATGAGCTGCCAGTACTGGGGACAGCCCAACCCCCCATCATAGTCACCCTATGAGAAAAGCACGTAAGGGGTGGGGAGCGGGTGTCTGGCTCTAAGCAAACTGCAAGGGCTCGTACAAACCTGTGGCTCAGGCCCATCCCCATCAAACAAGGTGTAATTCCCCTTCTGAGGTGGGTCAGTTTGGCCTCTTTAGATTCATGCATCAAAAGCACAGCTAAAACTAAACATCACCTTTCTCAAGCTACACAGGCTACCAAAAATACAGAATGCTTACCCTAGTTTGTTTTGTGTGCATCATATCCTGCTTTCAGTGAGTTTCTGTTAAACATATCAAACTCAGTTTGGGGGATTTCCCTGCAGCCTTCACAGCATCCTTAATTTCTTGCCCTCTGTGGTCATCCTGCTGCAGTTGCACTATGGAAACATAAGAAGTTTGACCAAGTATTTGTGAAACTCCCTGCACCATAACAAACCTGCTTGAGCTTTGACAGAGCCTGGACTGATGCCCTGAGCAGGGGAGAACCTGAGGGGTCTGCATGAGCACCAAGCCAGCCCAAGGCCTGCTGAAGGTGCTGCTGGGAGGAAGGCGAGTCCTGCCAGGCTGAGAGATGCTTTTGAAGGCTGCAGCTTCATCTGATATGACTTCATAAAGCTAACATTTAAGGGTCAGATAATGAGATATGCTGCCTTCACACGTTGCATACACAAGCCCAGCCCACTGCTGAGACAAAAGTGGCTTTAAGCCCCGTCTATCCATCTATCTGATCTATCTGTTTGCCTTTTGCCAGCTGGCATGAAAGGTTCTTTTATCTAAAACTATTTCCAGCTACTTCTTCTCTCAGAATCTCCAAAGTGTTTGCATGACTTGAAAGAACTGTTTCCAGGATTTTGGGCTGCACAGCATTTGAGCTTCAGATTTTATGACAGGTATTTGAGCACATTCCTTTGCTTTTGTAAGGGCTTTTACAGCAGGTCACCTGTCATGGAAAGGGTGTGTCTCCTGCTCAAAATATTCACTTTCTCATGTTATTTTTGATACCTCTTCAGCAATTGCAGGTTGGCACCATATTACTCCTGGTAAGCCAAGTCCAAAGAATGAGCAAGGAAGTTTCGTGTGTGTGATGAGTCTCCAGCTGGAATGGGGAGATGTTCTGGGAAGAGAGAGGTGTCTCATTGTGGCTGCATCTCTTTGGGGTCTGGGATTTGCAGATGCCCCATTTGAAACTACACAGAGACCTCCAGGTGTGAAGCCCAGAGCTGCTGCTGAGCTCAGTACTGCCCAGGGAATGGGATGGAGAGGATCCTTTTGCTGTTCTTGTTAGCCTGCCACTGAGACATTGGTCATTTTTTACCCAGCTCAGCTATTTTGAAAAGACATTTTTATTGCTGTTCAGCACATGGTGGGCAGTGATGATTGCTACGTTTCCTTATGGCAGTACCCAAGCTACTGTACTTTCAGTTTTTGAGGACTAGCTTTGATAGGTCCAAGTGGGAGGAACTGTGATGTAGATTGTACCTCACTTGTTTCAGGGAGCTTGAATAACATGTACTTGTCTTCATACTGAACAGCCACAGTTCCCACTTCCCTGGGTAGCAGCCACATAAGGGAGCATATCCTGAAGACTGGCCTGTCCCTCATGGTGATGCTGGATGGTGGCATAAAGCAGAGACCTTCGGCTACCTGCTGGAGAAGTGTTTGATACCAGTCAAGGCTGTTGCTGCTCTGTATTTCCAGCCAGCATAAAAAGGAAATCTTTGTTTTGTCATACTTTTTTTTTTTTTGTTTTTTAAGATGTAGCAATTTGTGGCCAAATCACAGGGTCTCAAGGGAGCATTCTGGCTGAAAAAATTACTTCAGAATTTGGCCTAACATAACTTTAAGATAAAAACTTTTATGTAATCGCTAATTCACAGTCGCAGTTGCTTTGGCTTCTCTCATTATCATTCCTAAGTTATTCTTTTCATGCTGGGAGTTGGATTTTCCTGGCACTGCATCTGTTTCCAGCAATGTATACACCGCAACTGCTGACAACTAGGAGTTGGATCCCATGTTCCTCGACCCTGGCCGTAGCTTGTTTTTTCTGGCACCGCTTTAAAGTCTCTCATCTGCACTTGTCTCCTGATGACCAGTGGCGGTCCTTCAGCTGTGTGAGAAGTGCCTGATGTTATCCTGTTGTTCTCGCACTCCTCCAGACCCGTTTCTCGGCCGGGCCGTGAGCACAGCCCTCGCCTGTTCCTAGATAGAGCCTTATCAGGGCCAGCCATGGCAATGCTCCCATCCCCTTGCAGCCCTCCCCCACGGTTACTGGAAGGTCCGTTAGCTCTGTGCATTTTAGTGCAGCAGAAATGCTGCTCTGCTGCTTCTCTGGTTTTCCAGTCCTCTTTGCTTTTCTGTAGAAATGTCCCCCTGACCTCTACTCAAGCTAGGCTCTGTAGATCACTTCTTCATCCTTCAGTTGCTGAGAGCCAGAGGGAGAGCTGTGTGCTGGTGTCTCTACTTGCCTCTCATCTCCACTGGGCTATTTTTGTTCAAGCCTGGTGCTGGTTGCACCATATCCAGCTTACTCATAAGATGCCGCTGTTCCTCTTAGCAGCATTTTGAATGAGTACAGCTGTTCTGTGCTTGGCTTCCTCCTCCTCTGGCTTACCAGGAGTATGACTTTTTAAGAGATGTGTGCTGTTTGGTAACAAGCAGGTGCCCTTGCTCAGCCAGGAGGCTGGGTATTTCTCTGAGCTTACTCTGTAGTTTGATGTGGGCACGGTGTACTTGACAGATTAACAGTGTGTTCATTCCTCCTCCACTGCTTGTCTGGGTTGGTTTATTTCTGTTATTCCTGTTATATTCAGTTTCACTTGTTATTTTTGGGTTTGTTTGCCAGGCCTCTCTCCTTTACTTGCTTTTGTTCAGGTTAAAGGAATCCTTTTTTGAGCTTCCTTAGTATTTGGAGGGAAAACTGACGAGTGTTTCGTGCCTTTTAATTGTGCCTCACCACACAGGGCAGGCAGGAGCTTGCACATACATGTTCCTTCCCTGTCCTCATTCAGATGTCAACTGACTTTGATCTTCCTATACCTCCCAGCATGTGCTGAAGCTTTACTCGGGCACTCAGGGTTTCCATTACCTCCATACCACAGCTGATATGAGGTAGCAATTTTCAGCCATCCCTCTTTTTGCTGTCATCCACTGGCCGCCACCAGGAAAGCATTACCCCAGGCTGGGATATTGCTGGGAAATTACTGGGAATGACTCCCTTCTGGAGCTCAGCTCCCACCGGCAGCAACACTGGTGGTTAGGCACGTAGGCCTCCCTCAGTCAGGAGGGGAGCAGTGTCCCAGCCTGGCTGCGTTTCATGGAAAGCCATTTTTCAGCTGACTTCCTTTCCTGCCTGCCAGTGCCCCACTGGTTTCCATGGTATTCGTGGTTGTGTAGGGGTAGCAATTTCAGTATCCTGGCAGCCTTCCAGGCTGCCTCTCCATAAAACCCTGTATGGTTTCAAACGTGTATGTATCTATATAATTTTTTTTTTCTTATTTTTCCTTCATCCCACAGAGCTGCTGTGTGCTTTTAAGCAGTTAATCTATTCCATCCTTTGCTTATCTCACAGGCACAGTGTGAGGTTGTGCCCATTCTTGCTGGCAAGTTGCTTTGAGGTTCCTCTGATGAAAGGTTTGCTGTAAAGGCAAAAAGTGATCAGAGCCATGTTATCGCTCTCGTTTCCAGGGGCTGGTACAGAGCATCCTACTGAAAGAATAACATAGTCTCAATGACCACGAGCTGATTCTTGGAGCTGAACTTAAATGGGCTGGCATCCCCATCACTTCCATCCTATCACATAAGGGCTCCTTCCATGCCTTCATCCACTTCTGAAAGCTGCTGTGGTCGCTGTCGGTGGGTGTGAGTTCCCAGCACAGCCACACATCTGTAAAAGCAGTGCAGAAAAACATCAGAAAATCTGTCTTGTTACAGAGGAGATTCTGTCAATCCTGTTTTGTTTAAAAAACAAAACCAAAACAATCCAGGGCTTTGCTCTAAGCAATATTTGGAGTGAGCTGAGCACACATCTGGTCTCAGCTTCATGCAGGCTTTCATAATGGTCTCTAGCCATAATAGTCTCATTTTTTGGAAGCGAGTCATTGCTGCTCTTCGGGTTGAATGAACTCTGATCAGGCGTGGACCTCAATGTGTCAGGGTGAGAAAACACCTCATGTCTGGGCTGTGGGAGGCTGGAGGGGTTGGAGAGAGGGGGTGCTGTGTTTGGATACACACAGAATGGCCTCTGTTACACTAACTTGAGAAGAGTGATTAAATGGTGACCTTCTTGGCTAAAGATGGCAGGGCTGTGATCTGTGATTTTGGCGGTTGTGGGTTCCGTTTCATACGATAGGATCCATCTGGCAACACAGGGTAGTACCAGACTGAAGGCCCCCATTGTTGAGATGGATTTAATGGCCCCGAGTTGGAGGAAGATAGTCCTTGGTCTGCTAAAGGGAAAGGGACTGTAAACTGCAACATGCATTAACTATTTCTATCTGTAGAAACCGCAGGAAGAGATAATCCAGTAGTAACAGCTGCCCCTGGAATTATTTGTGCACATGTTTGGCTCCAAAGCTTTTTACCCAGCTGGCTGGAGGTCACTGTGAGTACAGATAAGTATTTGCCAAACGCTAAGGAGAAGACAGGACAAGGTCAGAAGCTCTTCTGGTAGCAAGGCAGAGCATGTTTAGCAAACGCAGCTATCTCCTGAATTGGGGTGAGAGATTTCATCAACAAAGTACGCAGGGGAGCTCAGAAATCCAGTGGAGGGCAGGAAAAATATGCTTTACAGCTTTTGGTTAAGCCAAGAGAAACGTGAGACTTGCTGTTTCCTTCTGAGTTGAGGACTGTCTGCCAGCCTGTCCCAGGGACCTACTCCTGCAGATGAGCATTGTGAAACTTCCCAGCCAGTGTCCCTGTCAGCGTGGCTTATATCAGAGATCTGAGTTTAGCACCCTCGTTTTTGTTAAATCAAAATGCATTTTGATTTAAATCCATATTCAAACATAATCCTCTCCTGTAACTTTTCCCCTCCTCCTTTCCCTCCTCAGCTCCTCTCTCTCCTGCCTACAACTTCCTTGCTCTTTCTGTTTGCTGTGTAGTTCAGGGTCTGTGCTTCTCTTTGCCCTCATTTCACACCCCTTCCACCCTTCTGTTGCTGGGAATGTGAGAGCTTCAGCAGTTATGAGAGCAGAGCTATAGGGGCGGTAGTTTTTCCTTTTGCTTAGTGGGACTTCTCCAAACTTGAGGGGATGGTTGAAAGTAAACAAATACAAAAGTGAAACTGGCAAAAATGCCAGAGAGGGGAAACCCTGCTCAGACATTGATTTTACTGAACTCAGAGGGGCATGGGGAAAAGGGAGGGGAAAAAGCAATATGCAAAACATCACAACTATTTTGTGGCAAATGTGGGGGGAAAGAAAAGAAGGAAAAATGCCTTCAAACTTATGAAATGTAAAGCACCTCATGTGGCATCTCTGTGAGATGGTCCTCTCCACTTCTGATGAGCTTTCATCTGTAGAAAACTACAAACTCTTTACAAGGGAGATAAAAGGCAGTTTTTCCTGTAGAAGTCTCTTCCCACTTATCCCTACATCCTCATTTATGTCTTTGCCTTTCAATCTGAAATTGCAAGCAGAAGCAGAGGTTTCACAGAGTCCAAGTGCTGTCTGTGCCCCCCAAACCATGCGCCCAAGGCTTGCACAGCCCATTTTGTGTTGTGGAAATGGCCTCCGGAGGCCTGGCTCTTGTTTGTGAACTAAAGCTTTTTAAGGTCTCTGCAATTTCAAATGAGTGTAGGTAGTGTAGGAAGAGACTGTGCCCTCAATGCTCACTGCAGGCCCCAGCAAGCAGGACTGATGCTGGTGGCTGGAGTCAGTGTCCTGGCCTGTATCACTTAAAAGAGAGGGTTCCTGATGGATGCTTTGGGGAAGCAGTTACTTGAGTTCATGCTTCCAAATCAATCCATGAGAGGCAAGCAGGGTGTACAGAGGTACTGACTCATTTCTTGATCTGAAGGAACACTCTTCACAGATAAAAATGTCTCAAAATTATCAGGCAACAGATGTCATGTTACAGGCAGAAGCAGAAGGGATAGAAATCTCTTGTTTGGTTTAGTAAAAGGTAATTTCACTTTTATCTTCCTGCAGGTGACATTCCCAGAGCTGGCTGCATGCAGGAGAGGAATGTTGGGCAGGCACACTCACCAGCACCTTCCTCTGGAAGCTATGGCTCTGAAAGTGGTCAGCCCTCTGACATTGTCCTTGCAGTGGCAACAAAATCTGAGTTAAAAGGGGCTTCAATTCAACTCTGTTTTTACTCCTTTTCACCTTTGCAAGAGAAGACAAAACCTGAAGAAGCTCTGCTGTTGGGCTCATATTTGATGCCTCCTTTCTCATTGCAAAGGAGAACTGTTGTAAGAAGTCTGAGCAAAAACTGTTCCCTCCACACTGTCATTTAAAATAATAAGCAACAAGTGCATGTTGTAGACACCACTTCTGTCCTTTAGATGAATGCCTGACACTTGTCAAGCTAGTGTGGAGTTCAGGGATGGCCAGCAATGAGCACAAACAGAGGCTGCTTCCTCTGGACCTCCACCATGGAAAACTGAGTGCAGGTCTGTCAGGACTTTATCAGAGGCTTTCATTTTGTTCTCAGATGGCATTTTTATTAGCTTCCTGATAGAAGTATTGAGCTGATTGGAGAAATATTTTTAGGTCTAATCCTAACTGTCTGCGAAAAATTAAAGACCGAAAAGGAAAAGGTGACTTTCGAAAACCAACCTGACTTGCACTGCTAACAATCTTGTGTAGTGAGTGATTAAAAAAACACCAACCAACAACAGAAAAAGAAAAAAACCCCAACAACCCAGAACCAGAAGGCAAAGGGAAGGTAACAGCAGCAGGAGAGTGTGTTGGAGATTCTGTGAGCTCCGTTCCCACCCGCCTGTCGTGAGACTGAGAAGGCTCAGGTAGCTCTCAGGAATGAAACCCTGCAGGTCTGTGGTGATGACATAAGAAGATGATTCTGACACAGCTCATTACATTTCTATTTCTGACTACGTCCATTGTTGGATTTAATGAATAAGTGATGTTTTGAACTGATAAAAACCCTGCAGCAAATTTCCCATTTTATGTTGTGATGAAGAAGCCAAGAGATTCAGACAAGCTGTAAAAGGCCTTTAACCTACGATTTCAGACTTAATTCAAAGTGGGAGGTGCTTCTCAGAGCTAACTTGAAAGTTTCTCTCACCTCCACCCCCAAAGTGGAGATAAGATTTCTACAGACTAAGCAGTGTTATCTCTGAAACAAGGCAGCAACTGCTACCAATGCTGTTGGTAGTTCATTATCACAGGGAAATATCATGTATTATGAAATGTAAAAATGGCTATTGACTCTTTCACTGCTAATCCTTTTAGAGACAAAATATTCCCTTTGTTTATCCCACAGTGTGCATTTTCTTCCTCCTTCTGCCTGCATACCCAAGGCCAAGCTGTCCAACACTCACCTGCTTATGTTTCCAGGCTTGATCCTCACACCCTTGATCATGCAGTTATGGGCTGCCCATAGGAAACTACTTGCTACACAAAAATCAAGCAATGTGAGACCAGCATAAAAAAAAATAAGTTAAATATCAAAATAGATCTTTCTGGGGACTGCCACAAAAGTGGTGCAATTAACTTTTGCATCAAATTTATTAAAAGTCTGCCATCAAAAGGTAAAAAAAGCTGCCACAAAACTTTTCTTCTGATTTAGGATGCTGATGTCAAAGACTGTCATGACTTCATTGCACAGTGTGGTTCACCTTGTAGCAGATTACACAACAGCCTGGCAGAGTTAGAAAAACTCTGGTCTGAAAACACTTACTAGTTCATACTCACAAATGTTTTGGGTTTTCTTTCAAAAACTCAACAGTAGGTGCTCTTTTCTGTGCTTCAGAGACAAAGAAAAATGAAGTCATAACAGCCCTCAGACAGATTTTTATGAGTCTAAAGGCCAAAAGTAATGTCTGGCACAGATTATTTAACTGGACTAAAGGGGAAATTAATTCCCTCTGAGGAAGGGAATTTGATTTACCGTTTCCTTAAGGCTTTTGGTAGAACTGGGAGCATGAGAGCCTGGTCTTGCATGTGATGCCACAGGAGGTTTTGCCACTCTCACATCCTGGCAGGACAGACTGACCATTGTGGATAGGGCTTTTCCTGCCTGTCAAAAAGAACAGAAAGAAACAGACTTTACCCCACAAAGGACTTTTCTGGGATTTCGGTCACGGCTTGGTGTCCCTCTGTCCCTCTTTTGTAGAATCCATTTTCCCAAGATCATACCAAGCCCTGGAAAAGGAGCAAAACCCAACAATAATTCAGACAAGATGAAAATACTGCAAAAAGGCTGTGAAAGAGAAGGTGCCTTTCCCTACTCCCAAGGAAACATGTCCATGACTGAGAAAGGTACTTTTGTGTTCAGATTGCTTCCGAAGAGGTTTCATTGTTTGTCTGTATGCATATGTGCTTGCTTCCCTGTAACTGTGGTCTTCCCACAGCCACCTTCCCTACCCTGACTCCAAGGGGACTTACAGGGGTGTGTTAATGTCCCTCTGCAGCACCCAGGATTGGACACTGGTGGGAAAATCCATATAAAACAAGTAACTGAACACTTCCAAAGGTAATGACGTCTGCGCGTGATTACTTTGTTTGGCTGCACTGGCTGAAGCTGTAGCTGCTAACTCAGCAGACTGTAAGTAGACACTATTGTCTTTTCAGTGAGTTCTGGCTGCAATTCAGGATGTTAATAATATCTAGAGAGCTATAGGAGGCTTGGATCCCGTCTATCAGGAACCACCTCTCTCTCCACATACGGGAGCAAGACTGGGGAGACGATCTCGCTGACAGTTCCCTAATTTAGCAATGAGTGGCAGGCATTCATCGTGGAGATCTGTACCAAGTCCATTACTTACTAAGCTATCACTTAGGATCCAGAATGGGTGTATTTATTTGTAGGAAAGTCTGTAAATATCTTGATGGCTGTTCTAACATATGTTTAGGCATCAGATTCAATGCTAGGGGGATGCTTTGTTTTTAAATTAGGAACAAAATATCCCCTAAAAGCTAAATATCTGGACGTGTTGTTATATTCTTTCCCCAACACTTATGGCAGCACTGGGAGAACACTCCGGCCAAGCTGACAGGCAGCCAAATATAATTTATGGCTTGTTTTAAACTGATTTGTTGACTTCATGAAAGGCCCTGTCAAAAAGAACGGTCCCCTGAGTCCTAACAATGATAACAGTTATATTTTCAGCATCAGCACTGAAAAACTCTTGGATAACAGTGAACCTATCCTGAGAAATCTTTTTAAAGTGTCTGAACATTGGATTTTCTGAAAAGAAATGGAACTAAAGCTATTGTTTCGTAGTTCATTTCAGTCTTCTTCATTCTTTGTTCATTTTATTTTCCACTGATTGGAATACTCTCTTGGTAGCATGAAAATAGTTTCCCTTGCTCCAGTTAATTAAAAATAAAGATGTGTGTTGTTTAAAGGAGATGCTGCTAACAAGGACATGTTTGATTTCTCTTACGTGCGGTGTTGAATTTGCAAGTGATATCAGCATGTTTGTGTCTGCATCAGTCTGACCGAGAGCGGGACACTCCTGAGCCTCCTATCAGCCGCATTTCTCCTCTCCGTGTCTCACTGAAGCAAAGGGCAACCCCCACGTGCTGTTTGTGCCTGTGCCGTTCAGAGCTCCCTCACCCAAGGGCAAGATACACGTCCCCTGCTGTATCTGACCCGCACCTTGGGGAGCTTCCAGCCACCAGACCCCGGCTCCTCTGCCACTGTCCTCGCTGTCCTTGCCCCATGACTGTGCTGCTGGGGCAGCCTTGCCTCTGCCTGGCCGTGACAGCAGTGAACGCAGCTGCGAAAGACCATCTGCCTCCTAAGGTCTTTCCTCCTCATATCATTTTTTAACAGGCTTGTCTCCATTCAGTTCAATAGTGCTGTTTCATTGGTCAGAGTTCTTCCTGGTGGAAATACAGTGCTTCAGTCAGAATATTGGCTTTTAAATCTTGGTAAATTTGATGTTTTCTCTTGTCTCCCCACTATGGTTACCTGAACCTGCACCACAGATTTACCATCCTGCAGCTCTGCAAGTTTTCTTTATCCTGGCTACTTTTCTGTAGGTCTTACTTGACACTGCTGAATATTAGGATAGCGAAATCCTAGCTTACAGATAAAACAATATCACAGGAAGAATTATAAATACGTTCTTGTCCAAGCACATAACAATGAGCAAGTCTGACTGTGATAGTTTGGATCTCTGGTTTCCTCCTGCCACCGTGGGAAAAGGAAGCTGCTTCTGTGCTTAGACAGCAGCGATTGCTTTCTACATATGTGTGGTGAAGCAGGGGTCAGCCCCTCCTCGGCCCTGCCAGCTCCAGGGACACAGGGGTGCAGCAGCTCCTGCTCTGCTGCCCGGCATCGGCGTGTGACCGGGGCCCTGCGCAGCCTTCACAGCCACACCGGGCTGGGAGGGACCTGGCCCTTGCAGAGAACATCTACAGGACTCAAAATAGCTTAGGGAAGGAGGGGAAATTCTTGCAAACTGCTGTGATTGCAAGTGTGTGAGATTAGTCCAAGGGCCTGATATAACTCAGGCAAAGCAGATTCACAGCCCCATGGCCTTCACTAGGGTGTCGGCTTGAGCGGGTTTGGGTTTTTTGTGGAACTAAAAGGAAATAATTGTATTAAAAATGGCATGTCTTGTTCCTTCATTTTAGGAAAACACAGAACAAAAATCCAATCCATTTTGTGGAGAGAAAAAAACAAAAGTATTTTAAGGCAGAATATACGTTTTTGTACAATTTCTTGTGGAGAAGAACTCCTAGTATTAATTAATGAGCCAAAACTACAACCATTGAAACAAGTGAGACTTGTGTCATTTACTTCAGGCTGAGCAGGTTTTCATACACGTCATAAACAATTACAGTAATTTTCTTTTACCATCTAAACAGTGAAAGTCCTGTGCAACCCACATGGCTAGGTTCTTGTTTTCTCTGAACAAAGTAGATCTCAGTTCTTGTATTGGTAGGTACAGCTGGGCAGAAGGTGTGTTGCATAGTTTGGTGTCTTTGTGGAACCAGAAAAGAACACTGGATTTTGGTCCTGAAAAAAAGTGTTGGGGTTTTTTTCCTCTGTTGGAGGTAAAATTGTTCTAGCTGTTGGGGGAGGGGGGTGTTGGTGTTGCTTCTAAAGGTTATTTCTTGACATTCACATTCCATAAATAACAGGAAGGATACTGTGGTTAACATGTGGTTGCAATTCTGGAAAGTGGCAATACAAATTGCCATCTGTGATTCTATATTTTATTATCTCGCCATTATCCATGTTAGATCTGCATAGATTGGAAGTAAAAATATTGTAGTAAAGTTAAAAAATATTTTTATAACTATCAGTATAAATTCACCTTGACCCTAGGAATGTCAAACTATGACCCTGGCCAAAGCATCACAATGATGAAAATTCTATTACAATTTATTTAATAATTTTCTTGATGATCAAAGTATCAGATTACATCTATTTCATCTGTTATGGCTTGTGAAGAGAAATGGAATTATGCAGAAAACTTTTATTATCACTAAAATTGTAACTCTGATTTGCAACTACACCATTTTATGTCAAAGCATTTACTATTTTGAGGTGTGGAACTGGATTTCTAAATTTGTATTCCATTCTTGAAACTGGTATAGGAATTTTGCCTCACAGGGAAGCATTTCCTATCATCAAACCTTTGGTGATGCCCAGATATGAAGGTGCCTTCAGTGTGCAGGGTGTTTTTAAGAACCTTTTTTCCCATGCTACAGCCAGTAAAACCTGTTTGGAAGAGCCTTGCTAGGCCAGAACATCACACACTATGTTCCAGTCACAGTTCTCCCATCAGCTGCTGCCCTCAATGTATCTCTTTGGTCCTGTGCAATATAGCAAAGGTTAAAGCATACAAACAGCTGAGTGGGCTCACTTTATCTTTGTTTGGAAATCATAAAATCTCTTTTATTTAAGAGGTGGATAATGGTTTTGCTTGGGAGAGTCAGGTGGCTGAAGCCATACGAGCTGGGTGGGCTTCAGATTGGACGTTAACAAGAAAGTCGTCACAGAAGGGGTGATTAGATATTGGCATAGACTGCCCAGGGACGTGGTGGAGCCACCGTCCCTGGGGGTGTTTAAGGAAAGACTGGACATGGTACTTAGTGCCACGGTCTCCCTGACAGGGTGGTGATTGGTCACAAGTTGGATTTGATGATCTCAGAAGCTTCTTCCAACCTAATTGATTCTGTGGTTGTGTGACTTGCCGGGGCTCACCGAGGGAGAGCCGTAGGTGGAATGGCCAATGCTCCTAGGGGAGCTCACAGGGACAGAGATAACGGGGGCTTGAACCAGAGGACGAGGCAGAAGCTACGGGGTGTCTGACAGGCAGGCCACGGAGTTCAAACATGACGCAATCTCAGAGACTGCTAAACATTTTTTTCTTGTTGTTACAGGCGTTTTTTGTGAATTCTGAGCTCACGCCTCCCTGCTGACAGCCTCTCTGACAGACAGACTGCCTGGGGGGCCGTTCGCCGCCTTCCCGTGGCCTTCCCGGGAACGTCCAGTGGGGCCTTCCCCTTCGCACGGAGCCGCCCCTCGCCCTCAGCTCCCCTACCCGCGGCGCTGCCGTCGGCCCCGC
>VXBT01001174.1:233280-351670 GCA_013400235.1 Oriolus oriolus | reverse complement strand
CCCTCGCCGGCGAGCCCGGCGCGGGGGGAGGAAGGCGCTGGCAGCGCGGAGGGGCTGAGTGGAGACCGGCGTGAGGAGGCCGGGCCAGGCTGCCCAGCGCTGTGGAAACTCGGGGCGGGAGGCGGAGGAAGGGAAGGGCCTTCGCCCGCGGAGAGCAGCCGGGTGCACTCGCAGCTGGAGCCGCCGAGGAGGGGCCTCGCCGCCCCGGGCCCCACCTTTGTCGGGGTGGCCGGGGGTGGCGTCGGTGCTGCGGCGGGGGCCGGGGCAGCGCGGAGGAGCCCGCCCGGCGCGGGAGGCAGATGGGCCGGGATGCAGCCGCAGCCCTCGGCGTGAGAGCAGGGGGCCTCGCCGCCGCCTTCCCCGGAGCGTGAGGCAGCGAGGAGAGGCGGCCAGAGGACAGAGACCTTTGCCGGGATGGGACGCGACGCCGCCGTGAGCCCGTAGCTCGCTCTCCGTGCCCCGGCCAGCCCGCAGGGCCCGCGCTGACTGACACCGCTGTGGGCGCGTCTGGATATGTTCCCTTCCCAACCGGGCGCTTTCTTCGATGTCGTGAAGCTGCGTGGGAAATAGCCCGGTTCCCAGCGGGGTCGGGAGCGTGCCGCCGTCCTCCCCGGCGGGGGAGATGCCTCGGGGCTGGGAGGCAGAGCCAGGCGCTTCCCCCGTGTCCGCTGAGCCCTGCCGGCTCCCGAGGCATGAAGGCAGGCGGCTGTAATGGAGTAAGAGCGAAGACGGCTCCTCTCATCTGCCATTTGCCCTTCCAGACGGGATTGTAAACCGAGAGAGTTAAGGAAGGCTGTGCGAAAGCAGGAGGAATTTCCTCTCTTTGGGGTCTGGCTTTCTTCTCTTTTTTTACCCTTTTTTTTTTTTTCTGCTCCCGGCTCGAACCGTGGCTTG
This sequence comes from Oriolus oriolus, assembly GCA_013400235.1. Classification (NCBI taxonomy): domain Eukaryota; kingdom Metazoa; phylum Chordata; class Aves; order Passeriformes; family Corvidae; genus Oriolus; species Oriolus oriolus. The sequence continues at coordinate 350,776 of VXBT01001174.1, read as the reverse complement.
CCCAGGTATGCCTGCCTCACTGCAGCACCTTGTGCTGGTGCTCCTGCTCTCCAGTGCCACCCTGCTGCTCGGCACTGCGGCTGGTGAGTAGCCACTGGGTGTAGCGAACTGGCCATTTTGGCAGCGGGAAGGGGGTGGGGTCCGCTGGTATTTGGGCACATCTGTGCCTCCTTACAAAGTGATGTGCATCTATTTCAGCGGCGAAGCCTGATAAAAGTTTTGAAATCCTGATACGTTAAGTGTCTCGGGGAATAAAATCTGCTTTATTGTGTAAATGAGCTCGACCTGCACTCAGTAAGAATGCTTTGCTTAGATCTGCATCTCTTGTCTAATAACTTACTTCAGTTTTGAAAAAAATATATAATCTTTTTGTTTTGCATACCTCGCCCTTTGTAAGGTAATGCAGGAATTTTTAATATATATTTTAATCGTCAGCAGAGCTGTGCCTGTTTTGCTGTGGGATCTTCGGGCACAGCCATTTTTAATTTTATCAGCATCGGTGCTTCTCGGGGCCTTACACGTGTGCTGTAGTTTTATAACAAAATTACTGTAATGTGTATTTTTTTTTTTCCTTGGAGAGGTCTGAAGCAAATATGGAGCTATTTCTTTTGTCACTTGTGGTTATAGAATACAAAAAAACACTGTTAAGGAATGCTGAAAGATCTCGAAGAGTACTCTTTTTTATAACAAGAAGTTGGAAGCAGAAATGCAAAGAGCATCCTTACTCATATATTTGAACATTCTAGCCCTATTTTTGATTGTGTTAGGGAGCTCAGTGTTAGATATGTAGGGTGTTGGAATAGAGATGTGTGTTGGTCTGGCATCCTCTGCTTTTCTGTCACGGTGACAGATAGCATGTTGGAGCCTTCGAGTGTAACCCAGCTTTGTTAGGCAGTAACACCAATTGTTCTTGCAGGATGCATTTTCCAGCACTTTTGGAAGACTCCTACGACTTTTCTGTCGTTTTACTGATCGGGATCCAATCTGTAGTGCTTGCTTTTCTTCGTGTTATTTTGTAATCTGCTGGGTATAGCTCATAAGAGAATCTTCGTAGGAAAATTGCTGAATCTTGCTAAGATGACCCAACAAACTGATGCTAGTTTCCATGTTATATTTCAGTGAGGTCTTAAAATTAATTTGTCAAAGTTGAAGATACTTGGTGTCATTATTAGGAAAATCCTGTCAATGACACATTTAGGCAGTTTCTCCATCGCTCTGACTGGATAGTCGCTGATTTTCTTGCTTCTGCTTACTAAGAGGTGTCTTTCAGGAAGATTCATAAATGAAAAGCTTGATGTTCCCTGTATCATCCTGACCTTTGACTGCCATTATTTTAGATGGATGTCTGCAGCGTCTCTCTGTGGTCGTTTCTGAGGAGTGTTTTTATTTTTTTCCCCTCTTTTTTTTTTTCCTGAGAGAAGGGACTTCTGAAGGTCAAAAATCTTGGTATTAAAGCACATATGAATCAAGAATGCCCAGCATCTCAACTTTTCTTTCAAATGCATTTTTTTTTTTAAAGTGTAGGCTTTTTTTTTCCTTTGTGAAAACTTCAGTGAATTGGTAATTTCTGTGCCCTGATGAAGAAGGCTTACTGAAGGAGCAGGTACATATTTGTACCAGGCCAAGGGCTGGGCAGGTGCTGTAAGAGCCCATTTGCACAGTTTACCCAATTCACTTCAATTCTGACATGGCAGCAGCATTCCCAGTGTATCAGTTCTGCCTTGTTGAAGGGGTATTAACGATGCCAGCTTGGTTGGTTGTTTTGTGAATAGCAACGTATTTTCCCATTGTGATTTATTTCTTAGTTGTGAAATTTTAACAATTCACATTTAAAAAAAAACTTTGTCATAATCCTCTGTAAAAGTAATTACGTGGATGATTTGAGCTTTAGTTAAAGAAGCTAATGGTTGATTTTAAGTTTACACTGCATTTCAGAAAAAAATGTCTATACATGAGGAAGCTACACTAATGTGTAATTCTGCCCTTTTATGTTCATGAAAGAGCCAACACTCTTTCTTCTCTTCCCCTCCCCCAAAGTATGAACTGTAAGCTTCCATCAGAGCGAAAATGCTGCCTTTGTAGCTTTGAAACCCCTATTAATTCTTTCTTCTGATTAGTGAACAGATACTATATCTCAGCAGTATATAGAATTGAGTGCCTATAAATGCAAAATCATGACATCAGAGGGAAAGTATTTTGATAACAGGTTTTTAAGTTTCTGTCTGGAGGAGAATATCTGGACCTCTCTGGGGAGAGCTCCACAAAGACCTGGGCTTAGTATGGACAGGAAAGGAAAGATAAAAAGATGAATAAAGAAGATGGCAAAAAAAAATCTTACCGTGGGGCTGTAGATGATAGTTCCACTCATAACCTGGAATATGAATGAAGAAAGAATGTGGGTCTTCCTCCCCCTTTGTAATTGAAGATATAATAAAGAACTAGCTCTAGATTCAGAAATATTTGCTGATTATTAGGAAAAAAAATATTACTGGCTTCCTCCATCTAATACAGATCTTAACAGTTATCTGGTAAGTCTGTATTTAGATCATATATTAGTCCTTGTAAAGAGAAGTGCTACAGTGAGGACATTTTGCTGACAACAGTCTTGGGTAGAGGTTTAAAAAGCAGTATTGGACTAAAATGGTTTACAACACCTTTTTCTAAATCTTTTGTTTAGAACTATGAAACATATTTATATGCCTCTGTATTGTAGAGGATTCTGCTGTGTTAATCATGAGAGTTTGTGCCTGAAGAGGTGATTGGTGAACCTTTGAGCTGTTCCCCAGTATTGTGAAAGAATTTTGTTTGGGTGTTCGTATGGACCAGGTATTAAAGATACAATCTTTCCTCATTTCACTTGCTTACGTTCTGTGATATGCAATACTGAACCACTTTTCCTTCTGCATGCATGTCCAGGGTAAACAGCATTCCATTGTCTAATGTATAAATTATTTGCAGAAAGTATGAGGTGAAAATTAAAGCAAAGAGAATATCCTTTTATCTTTGGGAATATTTTTGTAATTCTGTATCTGTGTGGTTCAACAGGGCTGCAAAAATTAAAGTGGGAAAGGAATTGGATAGAGATTGGCATTTTTTTTAATGACAGTTTTAATTATTAATTGAAATGAGTGAACTGAAGCATCTTTATCTAATTCTGTCTTGCTGGTTAGAGTTACTTTAGTATCTCAACGTCATTTGTTTGAAATGTGAGTTGGGTGGCACGAGGAAAAGTCTCTTTTGGATATTCAACTCGGTTCTTCTAATTTAGTGTTTTGAATTAGTGACTGCCTCTGTGATGTTAGCCTAGGAGATGCAGGGCAGGCTGCTTGCTCGAGGAGCAGGCTGGTATGCCTGATGGATAACCATGCGCACAAGCACAGCCTGGATGCCAGACTGGGGCTCCATGGGCTGTCTGCTTGTGTAAAGAAACATTGTAGCTGTGAATGCCCAGGGTTCTGCACAGAGCCATTCATGCCCCTGGGAAGAGCCAGGTAAATTGATTTTTTCCATTAGGTAAATCAGCCTGTGTGAACCTCTGTGATATTTCAGCTAAGGTGCTTCGAGTTTCCAAGCAAACTTCAGTAGTTGGGTACTGCACTGTGCAGTGTAGGCACAGCCTGAGGAAATGGAAGCTGTGCTCATTTGGTGGCCAAGGAACCCAATTTCAAGCCCTCAGACATTACACAGATACCTTGCTTCAGTGTGAATGGTTTTACCCTCAAAGGAACCATGTGTAAAAGGTTGGCTCAGTTGTCTGTCTATCCTCTGATGAAGGCAGGCCAACCTCACTTCACCCTGGACAAAGAGGGAAGCATAACTGTATGTCTTAAAATTATTCCTACAGTGAAGTTTGTTGAAGTGGTTGTTTTCACGGCACCTCCCTAGCAGTTATCACAAATTTCTGTAAAAAAAATTTTATTGACTTCTACATTGTTGTTCCCCTTCCTTTTTATATTTCATTAGGTATTTCTCAGTAGTTAGTATAGTCAGTGGCATTGTTTCCTTGGCAGATACCATCTTCCTCTGCCTTTCTCCCTGGACAGATGAGAAAGTTACATTGGGTTCTTCAGAAATGATTGATTCCTAACAACAGAGTGCCTGGTACTGGAGCCGCATTGTGTTTGGACTCAGGCTGGCTGTGCCATGAATATGTGCTGTCATTTTCTGGGCAGAAGCTAACTTTATAGCCAGGGCTGTGAGCTGAGTGTAAAGTTTCATTTGGAACAAAATGTTTATGCCCAGAATAAAACAGGCTGGGCGATGCTTTATGTTGGGTAGGACTGGAATCTGTGCATAGCTTACAGGCAGTAACTATTAATTTTATTAAGATTGTAGAGTTAGTGGAGCTACTTGCTGCTTGATCTTGAATCCCAGAGTAAGTGAAATACAAGAACTGTTCCCCAAAAGACTAACATTTTAGTATGCAAACTGATTTTCTGCCGTGTGGGTTTTGTTTTGGGGGTTTTTGTGGGGTTTTTCTGGTTGGTTGTTTTTTACTTGTTTGTGGTTTTTGGTGGTGTGGTGTTTTTTGGGTATTTTTTCTGCTTTTTTTCTCTCTGACGCGTAAGTTCACAGAAGCATAAGGCTGGAAGTGATTTCTCTGTTTCCTCCATGGTCTGGTTGTGTAAGTACAGATAATAATGTCTGTCTAACATCTCTAAAATCTCCAGTGAAGAGGGATCTCACAGCCTGTCTAGGTAGTCTGGCCTGTTACAGTACTTAATTATCATGTTTTTCATAATGCAACAGTAGTAGATTTTTTTTGCCTCTTTTATAATGCAAGATTGTTTAAGATATGCCTTAATTAATATGTGGCAATCCACCTGAAAGTGTAGTGTGGAGTACACACATAGACAATTGCCAGGGAATATCAGTTTAGATAAGTTCCGTGTTGAAACTTAGTGTCTTGAGCTTGGCTACAGTAATCTGTGGTGGAAACCTTGAGTTGACCATCAGTGTTTTAAAATGCAATTTTTCAGTTTTAAAAAACTTATTTCGATTTCTGATGGTGCCTTCCTGGCTCGAGCTGTCTGTTAATCTGTTAATTGCAGAGCTGGGAGCCGGGTTGAGCAGCTGAGAATCTGATAGGAGAGGTCAGTCAGGGGGTGTGGTGAGGAGGAGGAAAGGCTCGGACAGGAGAGATTTGAAAGGATGAAGGATTCAGTCTGGTTTGCTGTGGGATGAGAACCAAGGCGTATTAGACAGCCAGACAGAGACAGTATCTGAACGTTTGTCAGACTTGCTTGGAGAATGAGTGGAATGAAGCTTTTGCACTGGGAAGAGAGAGAAAGCATAGTTGTAGGTAGCAGTTTTGAAGATTTCTGTTCTTTCTTGTGAGAATGATGAGAGACCCAGTCATTTAGATGATGCCTTTACCCTTCTCTTTTTTCCTCAAGTCTTGTAAGTTTGGAAACCACAAGCTTTTGGGTGGTGATGGCATTTTGTTTCAAGTCACTGGGATGTCTCAGTTTTGTCAGTTGCCTTCTTGAGTTTGCATCAAATCATGTTTTTTGTTTTGAACTGTAAATGTGTCTACCTTTTGCATCTCTCAGTACTCTGTATTTTCTCTTTGGTTTATTATTTCTGTGAGAGAAGGAAGGAAAAATAGGCAGTATGCACAGAGAAGAGTGTCTTTGACATCTGTGAACCCTTCTGTCTCCACCTCTAACTCCTTAATCTGCCAGCCAATTTCAACCATATGTGAAAGATGAGAAAAGTCTCAAGAGATTAATTTGCTACCGTTTTCATGAAAATTAGAAACTGAATAGAGGAAACAGTTCTAAGGTAGAGGTTCTTCAGGGGAAAAGAGGAGCATAACTCAGCCCAGGTAATTCTTTTTGCTTAAAACTGGCTGCCCAGTCAGTGGAAGGATGCTGGTGGTGTGTTGGTGCATACACTGTTCTGGACTATGCACAGTATATTTTGTTTTCTGTTCACTTGGTGTTCTGCAGGAGATCTGGGGGAGAATGGGGGATCCCCTCTGTGGGAGATCTGGGAGCTGGCTGAGAAGTGTGGGAGAAGAGTCACATTTCTAGGCAATTAGTTTGCTGCTTGTGGAACAACTGGTGTTTCTGAGACAATGTAGTAGCCAATATTTTTTGACTGAACTTGCAAAACAATGCCCAAATCACTTTACTGAATGGCTATCATCCATTTATGAGCTCCACAGTGTGTATGAGTAACTTAAATGGTATGCATTGTTTTTCACACTTTCAAAACTGGGTTTAACTGACTGTCCTGTGTGTACACTGTAGTTCAGATATCCCACACATCAAGCTTCCTTATGATCGTATTTTCAACAGTGCTGTAACTCAGGCTTTTCCTGTGGTCCCTTTGAATGCTTTCCTAATGTATTATACTTGCTTCAAATTGTGAAGTGTATGAAAAATAGTTTTATTATTTGTTTAGGCAGGAGTAATGGGAAGGTAGGTACTGTTACCTGGGCTAGAGAAAATGGCAGGCTATGACATAGGTGCGGGGAACCTTGCATTACCTTGCCCACCTGCCACTAACAAGTCAGTATAGAAGCTCTTACTATTATGTCCAGCCAAAAGCTGGCATTTATGCTCCTTGTTCTACTATATATCCTTTGACTATTTTGAGCTGTAAGCAGGATGGGTGTAGGACAACACGGGTAAGAGGCTTTTTTTTTTTTTTTGTGTTGAGATGGCTGTAAGTATGATCATAGGTCACATATGTTAATTGGGCTCCTTAGTTTATACATTAGAGAATGCAGCAGTTAATTAATATCAAAGTGTTGGGCGTTGGCAGTGTCATCTCTCAAGCTCGTCATTCTTGGCATGATGTGCACTTCCCTCTGCATAAGTCACAAAGGTCAGGTTTACCTGGTGTGAGAAGCTTTAATGTACTTCAGTGACAAGAATGACTGACTAAACATGCTCTGCTGCTCTTGCTTTTGCCTTATGAGACTTCTTCTGTATGGTTTGGTTTCTGTTAAAAAAACCCATTTTATTTCTACAACCAAAGTAGCAGATACTTGATACAAGACTCCTAGACCATCCATGTTAAAGAACCTTAATTAGATTTTTCCAAGAATTAAAGTTAATCCACAATCCTTTGTTAGACTTGACAAACTTGTATCAGGAGAAATAGTGGGTTGTGTTACTATTAAGGCTGTTTTCTATAATAATGATTGTATTAAATAAATTATCTCAGCAGTATGCTTAGTTATCCACTGTAAAAAATGCTTGCTTTTATTAGTGATGGAGTGGTTCCATTGTAATCAGTTTGTTGCTGAATGTACTTGAAAATTAGTCCTTCCTTCTGATGCTGTCCTTCAGAGAGAAGTCAGTAAAGCTGATTTCACTGGGAGGCTTAGTGTTCCTATACCTTCCAAGCTGCAAAAATCATGGTGTGGATATATTTTATGCAGAAGATCATGTGCTATATGCTGTGAATTTTTGTCAGTCCTTCTATTGGTTTAAAACCTAAACACTAGGAATTGTTTTTCTGTATTTATTGACAGAGAAGGGACTTAGCTGAAAATTAGGATTTTAAAAAATGATTACCAGTTCTTAAACATAAATTTTTATTATGTTTGCCTCTCTGAGATATTGTGAATGATATGTAAAACCAATATAGTAAGGTGAAGAAACCTAAGGTTGTAGTAGGAAAATTGTAGCACCCATCTTTTTAGTTAGACAGTGGCACTGCCATATATATGCAAAACAGGCACTTAGCCCAAGAAGAAGCTTTCTGTATTAAAATAATTTCAGTTGCAATCGGAGAAGGATAAAAGGAACCCTGTAATGAAGTTCGTCTGGATGCCACCACGGTGTTGGTTTCTTGTGTTTGCATGTTTGAAGTTCTTTTCCTTTATTTCTGGCTGTAATGGCCCAGGCCAGGGAGCTGCAGCCGGAGCAGCTGCCGTGACCGAAATACCCAGCCAGGCCTGGGCTCTGCAGCTGTAACAGGAGCCCAGGGCACACGCTCCTGCCTCCCTGGTATTGGAGAAGGACTCGGCTGAGAAGTGGAAGAACTCGTTCCAGCGTTCTGTGCTATTCTTACTCGGCTCTGCAGGCAGGGATGAATGACTCAGTGAATTTAAATGAGTGAAAAAAGATGTGGAAACAGTAGGATAAATCATTCCTCATGCCCACTGCGGCAGTATTTGGATCTGTGTAAACTTTTAAATATAAAATATATGCAAATTCTCCATTCTAATGTGTATTACACAGATACAGTGAAGATGAATTGTAAAATGTACATGTGTGTGTATGTGTGTCTGTATGTATACTTATGTACTCAGCATGTTACCAAAATTCAAGCCTACCAATATGCTCCACTGCTAAAACCTAATATTTTAATATTAGCAAATTTGGTGTTTGCATGGTGTTCTTAATTTCCAAAAAGTCCTTATAAATGGCTTATTTTGCATGATGGGTAAACTTTACAGTTATTAATTACATCCAGATTCTATCAGGATCTGTTAAATAATTTCTCTTTTAGTTATGCTAAGATGAATCTGACCTAATTAAATTTTAGTTAAATTTAATCTGTAGTAGTTAATGCTGTTGCAGCAGAACACAGTTATTTGGTCACAGTTGTTTTGCATTGTTTTAGCCAAGAATTTTAAATCTAGTAAATATTTTTCCTGGTTTTTTCCATACAGACTTAGAAATATCTAAAGTGGGAAATAGAGAGACTTTCTTTGCTTTTATTGTTTCCTGTCAGAGAAGTAGTACCATTATGGAAGCTGTCAGCAAATTTAGCTTCCCTTATTTTAAGAAATTCTGCAACAGAATGTTTGTGTGCAAAACAAATAACCCCCTAAATATTATTTTACTAATCTGTATGTAGACTATATAGATACTTAAAACTGAAGATGTGGCCTTTGGGCACCGGAATACACAGTCCAAATATGACATCACATAGTAAATTAATTTTAAAAATGGGGAGAAGGGGGGTGTGTTTAAAGTAAGGAATACTAGTGATACAGTAATAATATAATAACTCACACAACTTTGTGGTTTCACTTTGAGAATGTAAGAATATTTTCTTCTCACTTTCCAGTGTGCAGGGGAAGAAAAGCAGTGAGGTCTTAAGACACTTGAATAATAAGTGGTGCCATAATATATGAGACTGGTAAGAATACTGTGAGCAGGAGTCACTTCGCTGAGGAAATCTAGAGGCATTGAAGAGGGAATGTGCTGAAAGGGATGTTGGATTGAGTTCTGTTGAGGAATGGAAGAGTTAAATGTGGCAACAACTGTTAAGATGTTCTGTACTTTGAAGCAGTTATCAAAACAAAGTCTGGAATCTTGAAGAAGCGAAGTTCTGCAAAAGGGAGCAGATATTGTCACAGTGATATCATGGCCAGCGACTTGATTTTCTTGACTGGTTTTGGAAGAGTGGGAGAGGGGTTAGTAACAGAGGAGCTGAGCTGAGAACAAAATAAGGCCTGAAGAAAAACAAAGAATGGGCTTTTAATGTGGTATAAACAAAACTGGTAACAGAGTTGGTGATCCAGTAACGAGGGAAGAAGATAAGTGGGAAAAAAAAAAGCTCTGCAGTTAATTAAGGTTCTCATTAAAAACCGGGGGACCCATTGTGAAGAATAATGAATTGTGTGTATCACACAGGGCAATGTGCATTGTACTCTTACTCCTCTGTGCCCTGCTTCAGAATGAAGCTTGCACTAGCTAAGTGAGAAAGCATCTGAAATTGCCAGTAAATCCAGAATGTGCCCCAGAATTCTGTCTGAACTGCACTGTGTGTAGCCAATGCTCATGATAATAGCAGCAACAGGTTTTTGTTTGAACTGTAAAAGAAATAGGTGAAAACAAAAATTTTAACTTTTAAAAAACATTTTTCTAAAGTTTTTATGTGGCATATAATGCAAAACTTTAGAGAACCTGTTTTTACAGAAAGCCTGAATAATCCACTGTTGTACTAATTGAAATAAGAATTTGCTTAATATCTCAATCCTTTTTATGACTTTACTTCTTTGTATTTGGTTATGATTAATCTTCCATAAATTTGTTGTTATATATTTTTGAAAATCAGTGCTTAATTTGAATGATTGAATGGCTATGGAGTTTCACATACAGTACCTATGTTCTAGTGTTGCTTTACTACAGCAAGATGAGATATGGCTTCTCTTTGATGCTGGTTTCATGTATTTGTTGTGCATATGGTATCTCTTCTGCCAAGTTCAAATCTTAAAATGTAGTTAAATCCATAGTTTTCAGACATCAGAATTCAACATACATTTAATGACACTATTGTATATCACTTCCCGTCTTCCTGCAATATGTTCATGCACATAAAGCAAAAGAAAAACCCAAAGACATCAGCAGCCTTTAGACAGGCTTCTAATTGAAGATAAATCAAGACAATTCTAAATACTGAACTTTTTTACTGTATCAACTAATTTGTCTTCTGTATCTGATTACTGAGGGGAAAATGAACTTTTATGTGAATGTGCTGTATTTAAATGGAAATTTTAAAAAGTCGCTTTTCCCTTTCTTTGCTGATGTGATGCCAGTTCTGAGCCTCTCAGTGTTGCTTTTTTCATGTTTTTGTGTTCATGCTGTAAGCTTAAACCCAGAATCACTTTGGGACAATGAAGTTCAGTACAGTTATATTCTATTTCCAGATGCTTATTATGCAAGATGCTGGTGTAATCCCACAAGCCTTTTTAGTATTCCTGTGTTCTGAATACTTTATTCATTTGTACACATTTATATTTAGTTCTTTGAATTTGACAGAGATTTTGGAGATCAGGCATTTTAGTGAGACTGCCAGGAAACACTGAAAAATAAGCCTATTGCAATATCCTGGCTTCTCCAGATAAAACTAGACATCCTGGCTGGATGTTTGCCAGTGTTATTACAGAAGAAGGTATTTGTGTCCCGATTCTTTCCTAGATTTGCCCATCCTTCTCCACCCTCGGTTTTGTTATTCTTTTTAGGATGGTTAGAATAAGCATGTCATGAATTTACCTTTATGTTACCGACGTGTGCTTTCAACATGTAACTGCAACCGAGTAGTTTAAATCCAGGAATACCGCAAACAAACAGTTATTACATTTAGCTGAAATATTTAATAGCACAGGAGGATGACGTATGCGATGGAATCCGATAGTAAATTCCTTTGTGGCAGTTACATAAAGCAGTTCGTTTCAGCGCTTAATTGATAACACTGAGCCTTGCTTCACTTCCGTGAGGTGTGGGGATACGAGGTGCAGAGGTAACTACATTCCATCAAGTCTCAGTCTAGACAGGCACGAGAGCATCATTCATCCTGTAGCAAACAAGGAAGGCTAATCACCTTCTTAAAAGTGACCTTGCAGCTAAAGAATGTGCTGTGGTGGGTGCACAGAAAGGCAAGTAGAGAGCTCAGTGCCATCACCAGCAACACAGGTCTTGGAGTTACGGGTCTCACCTGAAAGGGCGCGATCTGAATTGCAGAATGCTTGGTTCCGTCTCATTTTATAGGGGTGGTGGTTTTTGAAAGAAATGGTTTAGTGAATTGCCGTGCACTTAATTATACTTGACTGAAGGAAAAGCTCATTATCTAGTTGAGGTGGGAGGAAGCTTGAAGTGCACTTTTATAGCAATAAGTATTAGGAAGCACTAGTAGAAACTCAACTCCCTTTAACTGAAGAGTAATCAAGCGAGCTTTGACTTTTTCAAACAGCATTTACGGGAAAAGGGCTTTTCTGTATTTTATTTTATGAAAGTGGATGGTGTCTACTTCTAAGGCATAGCAAAATAAAGAGGTAAGTGTGATGTAGCACAAAGTGAGCCCTGTTTAAATATTTCTGCTGGATTTGGTAGCTTGATCTCTACATAGACACTACCAGAATTAGTTGTAGAGGACTTAGAAGTGGAAAAATATGGGAGCTATTAAGGAAAGTGTGGAAAGGTATTTGCAAGTTTTCTTGGTTATGTGAGGACAGACAGTTAATAGCAGATGTCCCTAATAGCACAGGAGGCACAAAGAGAAAGATGCACCATGACAGCTTGAGGATAAATGTTAAGAACTCCTAATGAAAAGATGTAAAGGAAGAGGATGAGCTCAGATGGAAACTAGTTTGCCAACTGCTGGGCTTTGATTGACTCTGTGCATGCTCCTAACCTGCAGTAAGTATTAAGACAGTTCTTGGAAAGAAGTTGTGAGTATGCAGATGCCGAGTTGCTGGAGGATAAATTAAGTAAATTACCACTGTAATTTCATATTTTATGTTATCTGGCTTTGTGGATATCCTTCCTTCTCCCTTGTCAATTGTTCTGCTTGAGCAGGAGATAATAATCCTGCAGATTAAGATCCAAGTGGAGCATTTAAAGAAGGGAAGATGCAAATGTATTTAGCAGAGGATGAGCACAATTCTGTAGTTTTGTTTTCACTCACAAAATCAGAATTACCTAAAAACAGAGCATTATAAATAAACATGAAATTAGTCATATAAACCCCTAAACTATCATTGTAACAACTATCTGACCTTAAATTAGATACTTTGTGCATAACTGTGACGGATTTTATGAAGTGTTTTTCTCTGCAGAGTATTTGCCTCATTTGGTGAAAAAGGTGTAATTTCAAGATGTTGCAGAGAATAGACTTTTGCAGTTACACACTCTCCTGCTTCTCTATTCCCCTTGGATGTTATATCCCCCAGTTCAGAGGTGGTTCTTCATGTGTCCTTCTTTCTTGATACTATCCCTTCTTAAGTTTCACTTAGTGCCCTTATGTCAGTTACTGTAGAAAGACATTTTTATTTCCACTTGAACATTGCTGTTTTATGCATTTCTTCTCTTTAGTGAAAAGAAATGAGTTATATCATGTTACTAAAAAGAGATCTTTGATAAGTGCTCAGATCAACTGGGGTGCATAAAGGAAGTGCAAGAGACTGAAGTTTATTCTTCCCTAGAGGAATGCTTAGCTTCTCTGACTCTTCTGGTATGCTTTCAAAAAGTAAGGCTCCTTTATTTTTGTACTTTTATTGTCTCGCAGAACACAGACTCTGAGAATCTTAATTGACAGATCCACTGTGGATGTATAATTTGTTCTGGGGGAGATGCAGTGGGGTGAGATTAGAGGCAGTGTAGAACTGTCATTGCCTACCTAAACTTGGCTCAGTATAGCCCACAAGAGGTGGCTCATCTACTAAACTTTTTAACATGCATGAGCTTGAGTGAGTAATTAAGGAAATGATTTCAGATACATATTTAAATAATGCTTTCAGAAGAATCATATGAAGCTTTGGTTAAGATCTGGGGAGAGGGGGCAGTTAAGGTAAAATTGTGTGAAGGGTTATTCCAGTCCTTGGGGAACATACAGGTTCCATGCCACAGATTTCCAAACTATTTCTCCTATGGTGCATTTTATGAAAAGGTTCCAGGACTTTTGAAAGGCAAGCTGGTAATATAATTTGTCACTGCATAGACAAAAACCAAAATTATTCTCAGCGTTGTCAACTCCTGTGTGTTAGGGGAAGGTGGGTGTGACAGTTCAAAAAGAAAATGATCATGCTCTCTTGGAGATCTGTATCTAGTCATTAGTGTGATAGCGGATACCTTGTAGTTCTGCTAGATTTATTTGGAATTCTCATCTTTGTGTTTGGAATTGTATTGTGCAAGACTGATGAGATCAGGCTTTGGAAGTTAGATTAGAACTGCTGTAGCCTTTGCTTGCTCTGCCCTTCCTATCCTTCCGGTTTTTATTCACCAAATGTATACAAATGTGAACACAAATACTGTCTTCATCTCAAATGTCTCCATCTGAGGAAAACGATAGAGTTCCTTTCTCATGTCCCATATTTGGCATTTGGTAGCATTTATCTAGTTCTGTTAAGGACTGCAGAAGACTTGTTCTAGCATATGACAATAAACCTCTCATAGCTTAAAATAAACAGAATTAAAAGAGAGTCAGAGTTAACTAGAATTTCGGCAATGTTACTCCAAGAGAGAAGCTCTTAAATTCCTCTTCTGTGATCCACGAAATGTTTGCTTTTGGCCATCAGGAGCTGACAGTTCGTACAGTGCTGTCTGTCTCTACAAATTCCTGTACTTGAGTTTAATTGTCCCAAGTGCAAATGATCACACCAAGTAGCAAAGCTTAAGCAGCACAATCAGAATCTGATTGTGTGAGGTCTGCATCCCCTTTTACACTTACTTGTACACCAGCAGCTTAAATCTGGATCCCCTGGCTGGCCTCAGGGCCCTACCTAATTCAGGCTTGCTGTTTCTGTGTGGAACAGAAATAGATGCACTCAAAGGTAAAGTTGCCTGCTGCCTTTCAGGGCAGAAGTTGGTTTGGAAGCAGTATTTGGCTTTTGCTTTGAACCTGTGGCACTATTGAAGACAGTGCATAGTTGCAAGCTGCAAGCCCAGATATTTTGTAAAAACAGCTGAGAGGAAAGGAAATAGTAGTTACGGCTGCTGTGTAAGATGAAGAAAGGAAATGGGAGCCTCCCTTAAGTGCAGCCACTAAGAAGGATAGTTAAAAATAGCTGCTTTTCCCCTCTAAACAATTGTCTAAGTTGCCATAAATCTTGTTTTTTCTTGGGACGTGGAGACAAGTCTCTTTCCCTGGGTGTTCTGTTCTGAAACACCAGTTGTGTTTTGAGAACTTGCTCTGTGCACATTAATTATTGCAGTACAGATGTTTAAAAGGAAAAAAACAAACATTGAGGCCTAACTGTGATTATAATGAGCAAAAGCATGACAGTACTTAAAAAATATATAGACAGTGGATGGGAGGTGGACCACAGTGAGATGAAGTATCTCGCTGTTGCTTAGCGTGCCACCAGCAAAGAGGAACAGATACCTGGTTTGCTGCCTCCGAGTGCATTGTCATCCACCTCACCATCCTTCCATAACGATCCCAGACCGATGGGTTTTTTGAGATATCTCGTACTAGAAAGCTGGTTGTGATGGCTTTGTACTAAGTAAAGCTGCTCTCACAGAGAAAAATTAGGAAAAGTGGCAGCTTTATTGCAAAATATTCAACTATTAGAGACACCAATTTTAAAAGGAAATTTTGGTTTTGGAAGGTTTAGAAATGCATTTATTACTTTCTCACCACTGTTAACTGCTCTGTTTCAGTTCTATACAAAAAGTTCAGAAGAGAAAACGCTGTCATTTCAAATATATTTTGGAGCATTTTACTTTGTATCTTACTCTATGGCTGTTTGAATTCTGATTAGTTAAACTGGTTTTTTTATAATCATTCCTGACCACTACATTTCTTGAACTTGTTATGCCAAGCAGGCCACAGATTCCAAATATCTGTTGTTTTGTATCATCCACTCATGCTCTTTGTCTTTCTGATTGAGCTGCTTCTGAGATGTTTAATAAGACAGCTAAGAAAGCCAAACAGATGACTAAAGAAGTAGTGTGTACAATTGCCCAACTACTCAAATATATTTTAATGATTCAGCAGAAAGTGTTTATTTGGTAGACACATGGTGGATGTTCCTTATTTTAGATGAAAGTGAATTTCTAATCTTAAGCTGCATCTAAATTAGCAGTTCCAAGTGTCTGTACTCTGACATGCTTTCACTGCTTTTCTTAGAAGCAGCAGGAAACTAGAATGTTCCCTATATAACTTATTTTCTTCCTTTTCTTTTGACAGTGAGTATAGTTGGGGTTTTATATTGCAAGAAAAAACAAATTGTAGAGACATGAGCACATTGCTAGAATGTCATTACTTTTATTTCCTTTTTTTCATATTTGTGTATTTCCTTTGAGGTTTTTTTCACTTTTTTTCCTCTCTTCTGCCCATTGTTCTTCAAGTGCCTGGTCTGCCTGAGTAGAAGAGAGAAGAGGTAATTTGAGCCTTAGCATTATCCAGTTATGTTGCTGGAATGCTTTGGTGTCTAATACTAGTACATGTAGAATTATTCTGAGTCCTGCTTTCTCTGTAGATACCAAGAAACTCCTAGACCCAAAGGACATTTAAATGAACATATGAAACCCTAAGAGTGTTTTCTTTTAACCTCCTCTGAATCTATTGATTTTTCACATTTCAAGTAGTAAGTTTAGTGTGAGGGAGTCCAGTGGGCTACTGTCTGAGAATCAATAAAAACAGATTATGGATTTACTCAGATATTGCCAACTTCTCAGTGCAGTTTGGTGAATTTTAAGATACACATACTGTGGTGAGACTTTCATGTAGTTGTGGCTATTCTTTTCTTGTAATCATCTGATTTCCAATCCCTTCCTATTCGTAACAGCCATTATTTTTGCTAATGGTGAGCTTTGTAATTTTTCTTAAGGCTTGTTGTGTGTGAGAGAGAGCAAGCTCAGGATGATTGTGGTCTTAATTAAAATTATTGACTTTGGAATTAGGAGACAACATTTTAAGTCATCTTTGGACAGTTGGAACTTTGAGCATCCAAATTCTAAAATGGGCAATGTAGTGTTATTAGATTCTTGAATTAAAATGCTCCAGTTGCCAAACCTTACATTATGGCCATATGAAAACCATTATGAAAGTGGACATGGACACTGAGCTATAGTTTCTTGACTGTGGGAGAAACATTCTAACTAGGCACAGATTTCAAACTATATTAATGAAAAAGTACAGTAGAATTAAAGGTATCTCAATCTGTTGTGGTATACAGATGAATGTATGGTAGAGTATTAGTTAACAGATGAAAAGATAAGACATCTCTAGCAGAAAAGGTTATTTCAATGATTTACTGCTTGGAAGCACGTTAAAATTTAGTGAGGTGCGAGAATGCTGATAACATAATTGGAGATTAACTTTTTTCTGTCTTGATTTTCCCCTGTGACTGAATGGCTGAAGCACCAGGTAGGCATGAGGCTAGTGTGAAGAATGAATCTTCTTCACAGGGGCCATAGAATAAAGATCTGTTTAAGCATGTGGAGAAAAAAAACATGTTTGAGTTAGTCACCAGAAAAGACTGGACAGAGAGGACTCGTTCTTTGCTTAAAGTCTTTGTAGATTTCTTAGTAAATAAACTAAGGAGTAGATTTTTGATGATGACACATGCACACAGTTTGTGCATAATTATCGGTCTCTTTCGTAGTATGAACATGTTCCTTCTTCCAGGTCTATAGTATGTAGTCTTGTTGGTACTAAACAGGAATCTGTAGCAAACCAATTAAAAATACATGATATCTTACCATTTTTATTTGTTCATGTAATTCTCTAAATACTGTGGAATTACAAATATGCAGTCTTGTATCCACATACCCTGGTGAGAGTTTTCTGCTGTAAGGTTATGGAAGGAATTAATTTAAAAAGAGAAAAAAACCCAAACAAGCCACAAACTCGAAACTTCATATAGTGAAAACAAGATGTTATTAAAAAGATCTTTTAAAGATTGTTTAAAGATTGTTGTATGCTTTGAACTGAGCAGTTTATTTCCTACTGTTTGCTACAATAATATTTTTCTCCTAAGCACAACATTGTGACCAGAATCGTAGAATAAACGCCAGGGACCTAGAGGGTGAGCAGCGGAAGGGAAGAATAAAAAGCTGCTTCTACAAAGCAGAGTTGCTCTTTATTGGAGACCACAAGCATTTCAATTCTTTATTTTCTCTGTTTCAGCTGCATCTTCTCCCTGGCTTTTGGTCTTTTCATTTGGTTTTGACCTCCTTTGCTTTTATCTGCTTTCTGAGCAGTGGCACCACTGCTGCTTTCTCCACTGACCTGTGTTCTGTCTTTTCACTGTTTTTCACATACCAGCTTTCATAATATTTTTGGGGTTTTTTTCTATTTTGTGTGTTTCCCTGGCAAGAGCAAGGAGATTAGAAGACAGAGTCATGCTTTTAGTTCCAGCTTTACCAGAGTAGCTGCTTGGCTGCTGGATGAGGAGCTGAAGTTCACCTCAGCTTATCTGTAAAGCAGCAGATTTTTACCTGCCCATGGAAGCAGCGTGTGCAACAATCCCATGTCCTAGACAGACTGCAGAGCATGTCCAGTGCTGCTGGTCTGTGAAAAATTGAGTTTCCAAACTAACAACCTCTTCTGAAGTTTTTCAGAGGCCTATAATTTTGGTACTTTGTCAAGAAAATGAGCAATCCTCTCTCTGTTCCCCTTCCACTTCCCCATAAGAAAAAAAAAAGCTCACCGCAAACCAACCAGGAGCCACACCCTTGGTATGAGGCAGCCCGTCTGCCAGAGCTTAAATTCAGCTTCTTCCACTTTTAGAATTCGTCAACAGAATACTTTAAAAAAGTATTTTAATATGGACTTCACAACCTATTTTTTCTAGTCTTACTTGCAGGCATGACAACATTGTTTTAACAGAGTCTCTTTTTAACTTCTAAGTGAAAAAGTAGAAAAACACTTGCTGTATGAAATCTGTGACCTCACTGATAGTTCAGCAAATGTCTTAAGCAACTGAAAATGGAGTTCTTCTAAGATGTGTCAGATCTTTAATTACAGGCAGAATTCCAGGCTGGGTTATAATAAATGTAATTATTCCCTCCCCTGTCAATTTAAATTAAAAGTAAGTAAATATAAATAATGTCAACCCAACTGTCCCTCAATGCTGTCCTCAATTGGCTAACATTGAAAAGGTGGCTAACAGTGCAATTAGTTTTTAGAAGAGGTCCTAAAACTTGAATTTCAGGTTATGTATATGAACATACTGAGGTGAAATAATGTGAAGATAAACTGGAGCAGGAGTACATGTGGTGGTCAGTTTAACAAAACCAAATCATGATAAAAAGCCAATGACGAAACAGACCTAGTGTGTTAATGCAAACATTTTTAACCTATTTGACCTGAATTACCATTATGTCTTCAACTGTTTTGCAATTTTGATGAAAACTTCCCTTCTGCTTGAATGTCTTGCAACATCATTAACAATTTTTTTAAAAAATTAATGCAGTACTCAGTAATTTCATGGAGTTTGCATGGAGAAATCTGTAACTACTAGCAAAATTCTTTGAAGAAGATAGGCAAGCACTCCATTGTCTAATGATGGAGAATTGACATCACTGCTATTCTGCAGCTTGTCCCCACTCCTGGTGCTTTTCAAACAAGCTACCGTATGTGGAGGATATTATTCCAGTGACTGCTCCAGCTTGTTTTCTGCTCTGTAAGCAGCAGAATGTGTATTCAGGTGAGTGTTTTTAATGGATCTATTCTCAAGAGCATAAAACTCCTCAGAGCTGCCCAGGCTCTGATTTTTACAATCAGGCTTTCAAATAACAAAACCTTATTTCCCAGTGGAGAGAAATTTTTGTGTTCTGTCTCTAGGACAGTCCCAGTGGCATAAACTGTGTGTCTGACAGCTAGTTTTACATATGAAAGATTGTTTTAAAGGCCTTTACAGGACAAGTGAATGTTTGTCGTGGTCCCTCGTGTGAAGACAGTGTTGTAATGGCTGCGCAGGTGAGGCTGTACAGCTGGCTGGTGTGGATGAGGTACCTTATTACACCCTCCATAGTTCTGAGAGCCTGTATGAGGCAGTGTAGTATTCTTATGGAGCCAGCGAGAGATTTGATGTTTCTTAATCGACTCAAGACTGTTTTCTGTGGCCAGGAGATGTGGTGAATCTTGAAAGGAATATGAGAGACTGTCTGAAAGGTATAGGGGGGATCAGTGTAGAGCACCCTGTCCTTTTGTGTACTCCAGGTGAAGCTTACAGTGGCTGTGTTGAAGCAGTTACCCTTCTCGGAGGGAAGATTCATCCCCATCTTGATGAAACATATTTGGTGCTTCCTGCAGCAAGGAGAGACCTGCTCCAGGTCTGCCAGGCATTGCAGATGATAGGGCACTGGCTGTTGGGGGCATTCTGGTAAGTGCATGTTTTGACACTCATGTTTTAAATTCCCCAATGCTGCAGTTCCAGTCACTGCTTATGATGAAATCATGTAACCAGTAAATTATTTACAGAGGCAGGTCTGCATTGGCAGAGGTGCCCTCATTGTGAAGTGAAAGCTCCCTGAAGCAATGAAACAATAGAGAGTAGAATTGGAGCAGAATTTAAATGAAGAAAAGATTTTGTGGCAGCCAGTCAGAAGGTCAGATCGGGTTTTCTGAAGCACTGGCTGGGTTTGTCTCTGTGATCTGATACTGCAGCCCTGGAAGTTTGTAGAGCTTTCTGGTTTTGTTTATAAGGTGACTAAAATTGTGTGTTTGTCATAGCATCTTCTGATAAGCTACTGTGGCTTTGCTTATCAAGAACTTGTAAGGGATTCACAGATCCTCTTCTCAGGTATTATTAGCAAGGCTGGCGAGACAAGGTCACCTCAGTTCAAGCTTGTTTAGAAGGGTATGCTGACCACTCTTGGTATGGCTGAAATAGTACATTTAAAACAATAGCAACAAAACTACACTTCTTTCTCTCTACTTCCAAACTTACTCCCACCTTCCACATCCCAGGCAAAAACCTGACTGAGAACAGACTTGTTAGCAGATGGTAAACTCCTGTTATGACCATTCAGCACAGACTGCATAGGCCTCCCAGGTCCATAGCCTCATCTGAACAGAACATGGGACAGAGGTAGCTGGCTGTCTTGGATGGGCATAAGGGAGGAATTCAGCAGAAATGAGCAGCTGGATTTTAAGGGAAATTTCAAAAGACCTTACATTTCAGTTTCTCATGGATTCTTGCTGCTTTCAAATATTGTTACCACAAACTTGAATTTATTATCTAGTACTATCGTTACAGGCTTTAGGTTATGTCAGCACGTCTTTAAAAGCAGTCTGTGGAGTTTTTAGGTGTGTATTTCATGTTAACTCCAGGATCAAATATTAACCAACATTACAATATTTACTACTATAACTTACTTGCCTAATTTTACAGGGTTTACAGTGATTATGTGTATGATACATTTTCAAAAGTTGTGTGGAACTGAGAAAAATTAGTTTTGAATGTAGATTCCCCCCCATACACACCCCCAGTGGCCATTAAAACTTGCAGACAAATTCTCTGAACCTTTCTAAATATTGTTTGTAAACAGTAATAGATGTCTTGCCTTGTTTTTCTAATTCTTAACTATTCCCTGTGATTTATGATTTCATTAGAAGCAAGCCATTATCCCACAGGAAATGGTTTTAGAGCTAATATATACCACTGTAAGAAATAATTTTTTTTTTGACACATCATGGTTCCTGTTTAAGGTAAGGCTAGATACTCAGAATTCTTCAAAAACTGACTAACTTACCCTTTCATGCATGAATTGTCTATCTGTTTTTCTTAACAGCTGCAGTTGAGCGGTGTTCATTGAATATACACAGAAGTAGTGCACCACAGCTAGAAAATGTCTCAAATCCTTTCAGCTGCAGATAACCATATGGTGGGACAGACTTTGCATTTCAGGGGTTTGGAAATGTTGGAGCAGGTAGGACAAAGTGAAAACTTCAGGACTGGTATATAAGCTAGGCAGCTGGGAGCAAAGGGTAATACTCACTTGTCATTAATTTGATGCAGAATGGTGCTTACCAGGGTCGGTGCATCTGGATTTGCAAATGGTGCTACGGTGTCGCCATTCATACAATTTTTGGTTTAGTGAGCAATCTGTTACCTTGAAAATAAGTAACCCATGAGATAATAAGTTATTCTATTCTAAAATGGTTAATATAAAATTCTATCTGCATTTCTTTTATGTAGATAGTTTCACCAAGAAATAAATTTCTCTCTGCCTTATCCCTTCCCCCACCACCCTTCTTTTTTCTTTTTCATTTCAGGGCAAACAGAAGTAATTTCTCTGTGGAGATGGTATTTAATGTGTTCTTAAAGATGATGTATAAGTCTGTGACTATGACTATCAAATTTGGGGTTTGCACAGCATTGCTTTTTAAGATGTGTCTCCAATTAACAGTAGGTGAGGTTTGGTGAGTGAGTGCCCTTTGAGGTAGGGAGAAGCAGAGGGCTACTTAGAGTTCTTTGCTTACTTGTGTCCCATTTGTCTCATTCTGGCAAGGGCCTTCAGGAGCCAGGCAGGAGACTGCAGCTCGTGGAGCTGATGATTCAGTCATCCTTCTACAGCAGCAATCCATTAGGAAATCTCTCCCAGCTTCTCTCCTGCTCCTAGCTATGTAGTCCTTCCTCTCCCTTGTACTCATCTGGAACCCCTCATTAAGCAGCTTTAAGTCTCTAACTGGCAGAAATTTAAGCAGTGTTTTTGTGGGGCTACTGACCTAGTTTTCTGCCAGACTGGTGAGTTACAGCAGCTCGTGGGGCTCCTGCTGTGGGTCAGCTCCAATACTTGTTAAATAGTGAGAGTGTGCAGTGCTTTTGTACCCTGCTTTGAAATTTTCAATGTTTCTGGCAATTATTCTGAGAAAGAAATTTAGCTCTGCCTGCTCACTGTATTTATTCAGGAACTTAGGGCTGTTAGATGGTGAAACACGATCTGTGTATGTACTTAGCTTCTGTGAGTAGGTTTCTTATTAATACACACATCTATATCCTATTGTAGATGTAAATTTGAAGAGCCTGTGGCACTTCCCTCCGGTGCAGAATGGTCTTTATTTCTTCTTTTATGTTACTGGAGCAAAGTTTCATAGCTAGCTATCTAAACTTACCCTTTAAACATGTATCAGACCGATAACATAATTCATGTCTGTTGGTGAAGCGTGACTCTTCTGCGTGGATGAATGATTGTAGCAATGTAAAATATAATGATGTTACAACAACACTTCAAAATGTGAAATTTGCCGTGGAATTTTGTAGAATAATACAGTATTTATGTGCTGTACAAAATGGTTTACAAGGTGTAAGCAATTAAAAGAAATGCTTCATTATGCAAGATCCAGGTGGTTGACTAGTTAAGTTCATAAGATACAAATTTTTAAGACATGAAGGAAAAAAGTGCATCTCTTGCTGTGTATTTTTCTTCTAACAGCAAATCTTTGAGTTTCTTTCACCTACAGATAGATTCACCTGCCTTCCAAGCTGAAATACTTACCTGCTTATCTTTCCTTATTTTAGTAACCATTTACATTAAGGAGATTGAAAAGATGTTCTAAGTAATCGGACACCTTTTTATCTTTCATTATTATCAAAGTTCATTATCATAAAACTAAGGACATTTTTGTTGTGATACAATGCAGTTGTCTTGCTTGGTTAATCTGTCTTAATACATCATCTCTCTTTGAAACACTCCCTCTTCCCAGTGCCTTTACCTTATCCTAGGAGAAGACCTGAGATGTTTGCATTGGACAAGTAGTCTTGAATTTCATGAATACTTGTGTGTGAGGAAAGGCAAGTCTGATTATTTGCAACACTTGAAATTCCAAAGTCCACTGGTATTTGTCCAGGAGTGAAGTTACTCAGGGTCAGCACAAAGAAGGAAGTAACAGATTTACTGCTCAGAGATGGTTCGGAAATGTCTGTGTGGAGTAATTACTCACAGGAAGCTCTAGGGGAATAGGAAGTCTGAAAAGGCCGAAATTGGCAAGTGCTAAGATTTGGGGAGAATCCAGGCACCTGTGACTAGCAGGCTCATCGCTGATTTTTCTCTTCAACTTGAGTGATGGTTGCCCAGCAATCTGCTTTTGATTTTGGGTATTTTGATGTGGATTTGTTTCTTTTTATTAAAAAAAAAAAAAGTTTTAAAATATATAATTATGGCAAATTTTTCAACTTTTTGCTTGGCTTCTAGGGGTCTCTAGAGGCTTGTTGGAGATGAGTATAAAATGCTTTCCAGGAAGGAAATCACATTGTTAGTAAATAATGCAATTATATTTTAATGCAGAGAATGTATGGGTGTCTGATTTCTCTGGGACAGAAAAATCAATCATTTGTAGTTACTGAAATAATGAATGTTTTCTCTGTAGTTTATTTAAAGGGATCTTCAGAGAACCTCTTTGCATATTCTATCAAAATATATGCAAATTGACTACCCAGAAGTCCATTCACTGAGCTGTCAAAAATGTATTAAAGCACTTCAAAAAAATTGAACCAAGTGATCCTGAAGTGTTATCAGTAACATGACAGATCCTTTGCATTTCTCATTTCTTTACAAAGAAATCTGAAATTTCTTCATCGACTGGTAGATCTAGCTGGTAATAATAGGTTGCTGTGAAATAGACGGTGTTACATTTTAGCTCCACAGAGGTCAAAGAATGAAGTGCAGTGGCATTTAGTCTGCAAAGGTTTAGTATTTTACTGTTCTTTGTACAATTTTAAACTGTTAATTACTCAGTGTGGGACGAGGTTGCAGCTTAAACTTCTGTAAAATTCCCATAAAGGCACTGTGACAAGTCAATGATTTAAAATATAATTTCCCCATGAAAAAAGTTCTTGGTTTTTATTCATGGGTATGTGGATGGAGTCTCACAGTGGAATACTGAAACAATCAGACAGCAATGGCAGTTTTCTAACATGCCTCCAGCCAGCATTTGATGAGTACAAGTTTCTATTTCAGTGATATGACCATTGGCTAAAAATACTGGTTTCTGTGCATTTGTAGAATTGTTCAATGTTTGGTTTGCTTTTGAAGGAAGGTGCAGTTCTGTGGCAATTGAAGTCGGTCTGAACCTTGACTTGGCAGGGACTGCCTTTGTGGACTTCCACCCACATCCAGTATGCACTGGTAGCCAGCTGGCCTTGCCTTCTCTTCCCTGCCGCCAGCAGGGCTTCAGTGAGACCCTTGGAGAGCAGACTTCTCCAGGCTAACCTCCCTCTGCTCCCAGTTTGTTCTTTCCCCACAGTGTCTCTCCATGTTGGTTCCATGAGTGTCAGCTCTAGCTCAAGAGAAACAGCAGTAAGTAAGGGAGGGGAAGAGGCAAAATGGTGCTAATCCTACTTCAGTTTGGGTTAAGAGGCAGTGTAATGGCCCCGGGAGAGAAAGAGAGAATTATTCCTGGATTACTGAATAACAGGGTTGTCTAGAGTTATTGAGCAGCCGATTAGGAGAAAAATCTGTCTCACCACAATTGGTCCATGGAGCACAAGAGACCCAGTACTTCACTACTGATGTGTAAAAAAACACATCAAACAATTTAAAACCGCATTGTCTCAATGAAAATCTTGGCTTAAGTGTTGATGTTTTGCGAACTTCTTGCATGAAGAGAGAGATTTCTTTTTTTTAATCTGCTATTCCCTGTGGTGGTTTACTTGATTTATAGGAGAAAGAGGCTTGTTTTGCGGCTTGACTATATTGTGCTTTTTAGTGAGCTTTGGGGCAGACCTTTGCTGCAAGGAAAAAGGAACTGAATAACTTTGAGCTGGTTGTGTGTGATACACCGACTTTTGTTATCATCTTTTGAATTTCTGCAGTGATTTTTTTTTAACCTCTGTTTCTGTCACTGGGTAAATAGCAAGTGGTGTGAATGCTTAAGTGTTGGGGTTTTTTCCTTTTTTTTTTTTCCCCTTTTGTTTTGTTTTAAAGCACCCATTTCTACTTGAGAAGCATTTCTTTGTGGTACTTCCCAGCCCTTATCTTTTGTTTCATGAAGGCCCCCCTAGAATGCTTAAATATGCTAATCCCTGGGAGCAGGAGGGTAAAGGCTTTATAAACGTTTTGGGTTTGTGAGCCTTTGGTTACTTAAGATAATAAGAAAATGTAAATAATGAAGATATGTAAATGATGTGGATATTACTGTCTAAAAAGTATACTGCAGATATAGGTGCCTTTTGAGAGACTTCTAAAGTGGGAGAAATAGTAAGATGAGAGACATTGGAACAGAAAACTTGCAGAGCTCTGACGAACTGTTTCTAGCTCTGGTACTGTATCATATTTGATGTCTTTTAAAATAATGTTGCTGTTCTGAAAAGCGAGTTGTTTAAATCATCAGTACAATTTTACAGAAGCTTATACTTAACCTATTTATAATTTAATTATTTCATACTGAAGAGTTGATTGTGACTGGTGGTTTGGTTTTTTTTTTTCTTCTCCATTTCATTTGTTGCTCCATTTTGGATTATTTGGTAAAGTAATAGCTGCATTGTGGACATAAGCTATTACTATGTGGTTCTGCATCGTGTTTTGATAAGCTGTAAGCATTACACACAGAAGGATGTGCAATGTGTATCTTTACTTGAGATTTTAAGAAAGTAATTTTCATTTTTGAAGAAAACACGGGACTGATACAAGCTTACTTGGTGTTAGACAGCCTAATGATTTTTAGAGATAGCGTAAGCGAGAAAAAAAAGACATGAAGACTACTGATTTTGTTACTGTATTTATGAGCTATGCAAACTTGCTAAACACCAGGTTCAAAATCATAATTTCTTGGGGCATATACATCAGAAAATGTACAAATCTTTAATGATAAGCACAAAGTTAGGGATACATTTATGTTCTGCTGAATACTGGTCTTGAATGATAAGCCAAACAGAGAAATTCATCTTGTGTTCATAATAAACAGCTTGGATTTGCATAAAGTCAGATTTTTCTTGGTGCTTAATTGCTTTTTTATAAAGTAATACTTTATAATGGACTTTTACACAATTGGATAATTCATTTTTTTATGTGACCTGGTAAACAAATGGTTTTGGTTGTCAGTTATGGACATTTTAAATGTGAGCTTACATGTACTAAGGCTATAATTGTCTATTCCAACTCTAGAGAAAGATGCCAATCTTACCAAGATTGAAGGAGGTCATTGCTAGCATAATGTTTTGTTGCTGCTTTTAATGCAAGCTGTTTCATGCCATTACCTTCCTGAAAAGAATATTGATTAATGACATTAAAGGGTATTGAATTGCATTTAAAATTTCGAATTGCTTGACATCCATATTTGCATTTTAGTTGGGTAAGGCCCATTGTTGCTTTTCTATGGAAGTTGTGATTTGATACAGTTGGTTTCTTTCTAAAGACTGTTGGCACGTGTGCAGGATAGAACAGGATGATAAAAAAGAGAAATACTCATTTCATATCTGTGGAAGAAAAATTTCTAGAGGTTTGTTTTTTTTTTTTTTAATGCAAAATGCTATAATCTCTGACTTGGAGAGTCCTAAGCTGCTCCTGCTTAGAAACCAGAAAAGTGTACTGGAAAATATTGTGTGTTTGTGTGCCTAACATCTGAAACTGGTCAGAATTGGAAATCATCCAGAAAACATATGCAATGTAAGTGTAAGATTTCAAAAATACTGTACTCTGTTACTGGCACCAAGTGAATAGCTGAAGGGAAACTAATGTAACACCCTAAAACCTTTTCATACCCTGAGCAGTGAGCTTGCTGAAATGCCTTTTAACCGGCAGGATAATCCTTGTAAATGATGTGCATTGGGTCACTGGGAAAAACCTTTTGTCTCAGATTGAAAATAAAGGTCTTCTGATCATTTTGCCCATACATTAAAAATGACGAAAGGCCAGTCTTGTGCATTTTTCTATCTCCTTCTTGTTAAGCATCACACAGGGGATTTGTGCTGCACACCAGTGGTGGTACAAACGAATAAAAAGTGCAGTTTTCCTAAGCACAGAGCTGCCTTCTGAAGAAGGAGTACATGGAAGGTGCATGGCCTTCATCTGAAAGCTTCACCCGTACTGTGGCGTGCTTTGTCACCGTGTTGTCACGTAGCCACTGGTGCCATCCTGCCTGCAGTGGGGGAGGTCCAGTGTCCTCTCGGCTCCTTCCCTCTGCTGCTGCTGATCCTGCTGCTTTTCTGCTTCATTACCCTGATGTGGGCATTGTTGATGCCTTTTCACTGTGTCCCTCAGTCTGATTCAAAGGCTACTTGAGTGTATCTAAGGGAAAAGGTCTTTCACCTCTTTCTCTCTCAAAATATAGCCTACTTAGCAAGTACTCAGTGGTGTGATTATGGAACTATGTTCAGTTGCACCGTTACAAAGATTTAAATGGAATCCAGACTGAAATTTTAGTCCAGTTTGGTGAGAAAATGATAAATGGAATAACAGGTTTTTCATGATAGCAGCTTGCTAAATTACAGGTTGCTAAATATTGTTAAGAAGAGCAAACATTTCCATCTCTTCCATCCTGTTAATTATGCAGAATCAGTGTCTCTTCTCAAATATCCTTACATATAAATTCTTATTTTTGCATTTCACAGGCATTCATTTGTATGTATTTCATAATTTAAAATTAACAAAGTGAGAGGATGATGTTAGTTGCAACCCTTTTCTTCAATACCATACAGTGGATTGCTAATTAATTTTAAAATTAAATTATATCTAATGCACGAAATCATTCTTTAGGTATAAAAGTGGTTTTCCATTTCAGCTGATAGCGGTGTTATGACTGATGGATGTATAATTTGTGATTAATGTGGGAATGGATTGTCACAGCAATGGTAACCCAGCCAGCGCTTTGTCACTCTTGGGCAGATGGACTTACCTGCTGTCTTCCAGCATCTTTTCTCTTGTACCCATAACCTTCCTTATTTGTACTTTTTGTTTGCTGTTTGTATTTCCCACACCCTGTGTGTGCTGTTACTACTGCATTTAATTAAATGGTTTGCCTTTGCAAAATTATCCAAATGCAGTGCTTTACTGAGCAACATGCTACGAAACGCCTTTCATAGGGAGCAATGTCTCGTTGCCAAGTGTCATCTGGAGAGACCTGCACCCCCTTCTTCCTCTCAGCAGTGGGGAGGCATTAGGTTTTATCTGTAGCATTTGTTACAACTTCACTTTGTGCTCATTAAAGCTTATCCACATATTTTATTAGGTACAATCTCTTGCTGTTCCTAATTCCTTGTTCAGTCATACACGATCAGGCAGTAACCTTCTCCCTTACCTTTGGGAAAAGCTTCCATTCTGACAAGGCTGGCATAGGTGGAGAGAGCTGCTGCTGGCTGTAACCTAGGGTTTACTTGGTGTGTTCATTAGATACTACAAACAGAATGTCTTTAATATAAGGTTTGCTGAGTAAATGCCTTTGCTAAATACTGTATATAATGTATGTAATTCTTGTGTTTAAAACAAAAGACTAGGGCTGAGAACTGCTTTCAGCACAAGATGGTAATGGGAGTAAACTTCCTATGTGTTTGTTTTGAGCTTGGGCAGTGCTGGCATTGAGACTGAGGAGATGGGATTCTATATTGGTTCAGTGCTGGTAGTTTACAAAAGTTACCTTTTTCAGATGGAATTTGGCTGCCAGTAGGATCTGAATGTGTGGTTTCTCGCAGGGTGTCTCTTCTGTGCACAAGTGATCTTTTTGAAAGGACGTGTTTTGGGCCTTGATAGCAAGGATTTGGGTTATACCCTGTAATGTGATAGGAAGTTAAACTCAATTAAATTACAGGTTTAATAAAGTTTGCAAATTATTGTAGAGAAAAGTGACATTTCTTTCCAAGTAAATAAACCCCTAAGCCAAACAAGAAAATCCTACTCCATAAATGGGTAAGAGACAGCACTTTCTGTGCACAGTTCATTATATTCTGGCTAATTTTTTTTTAACTTGGAACTTAATATAGATCATCTTGGAAGCAGACAGACTGATCTTTATTGTATAGTTAGGTTGTATTGTAATCCTTTTTTGTTTTAAACCAAGCTTGTAGTCAGTCAGAAATGGAGATCATCTGAAATATGGATATAAAGCATAAAAATGACTGTAATTTTTAAAATGTGGAAGTATGAGTGACAATTACATTCTTGAGCAAATTACAGTAAGTAGTGTCACTAAGGTATTGTTGAGGTGTTTTCTTTAGTTGATACTTGTTTAAAGAATGAATCTCCCGCTTTTTAGAATTTGCTTCCTGTTGTAGTTATTTGCCCTCTCAGTGATGCTTAGAAAAGAAGTCAGAACTTCACTACTAGTGATTTCTTTTTTTCCCCTCAAATATTGAATATATAACTGTGTTTCTTACAACTGAAATTAGAAGAGTTAAGGGTTTCTTTTGCATCAAATGTTCGCTGTCTTGAACAGCACTATATGCAAACTTTGTTAATTGTTATAAGGTATTAGCGCCCCCTTTTCTTGGAGAAGAGCTGAAGTGACATCGGATTAGCTCAGATAAAGTCCGGGGTGTGCGATATTCTAAAATGTCTGTTTGTCTCTTTATTTTGGAAGTAAAAGCCCTGCTGTCAGGCGCGGCTTTGCCCGCGGTCCTTGTCTGTTTGATGAAGGCTGTTTGTGGCGCTGAGAGGCGTCTGCAGTGCCAGGGAGTTGCCGGGACCTCATTAAGCGCAGCTTGGAGCAGGGCCAGGCATTCAGGGCAGGGGAGCCTCAGCGCTTTCTCTCCCAGCGAAGAGAGGCAGTTCAGAAAGGGAGGGGAAGAAAGAAAAGACTGCTTCACCCATCAACTGCTGTGTTTTATTGTGCTGAAGGGGTTAGCTGAGTTCTTGGAAATAAACTCCAGGCTGTAACTTCTGCTGGCTCTTGTAAAAGTTGAATGTGGCCCCTCCTGTCCCTCGCCTTTTTCCTTGGCGTTAGTGAGACACAATAGCTGTAATAGGACATGCAAAGGTTTTCCCGTACTCTTGGTAAAATTGACTGCTCTTGTGCTATACTCTATATCAAAAGAGAAATAATGTGTTAAAGACGTAAACGTTGCCACCTCAGAGAAATACGATCTTGTTTTCACATGTCCCATTCTTTGCAATCTGTAAATTATTTTTTTAAAAAAATGTATTTAAATTCATTTTCTTAAACTGTAAATGATTGAAATAATAATTTCTCTAAGGCATAAAGCTGGTTTTTGGCTAATATTGAAAGTATATTCTCTATATCAGTAATGGTGAAAACTTCAGGTAATTTGTAACTTTTCTGAAATACTCAGTAACTGAGGGAATTGTTGTAAGAGATCAAGAACACGTTCTGAGAAGTTCTGCCTGACAAAAGGATTTTCAAGTCTGATGCCAAGTTTCTCCTTCTGTATTGAACCTATGATTTTGATCTGGATAAGATGTAAGGCTTTCTAAAAAACACAGTAGCTCTGAGCAGCACCAATATAAAAAGCTTTTCATTTAAGTGCTCTCGCTGAATGTTTCGAACAACTAAGATGAAAAACTGTGCCCTGAGATGTCTGTGCAAAGACAGTCCAGAATAATTTAGTGTAGCTGAGCCATTGTAATGTGGATTGCTTTTAACAGTGGATTGGATGTGTGTTACATGGATGTGTCTGAATCTCTCTTCTGTCTTTCTCTTTTACCCAGAAGTGTCCAAAAAGATTGCAGGAGGAGCAGTGGGAAGCATGAAAATGAGTTACAACCTGCTGCCAGCCAGGGCTGTCAGCTGTGAGAGGGACTGTTTGCTCGTACTGGCTGACTTGTTTTGCAAATTTGAAAAACCAACTCTTTCCAGACTTTTCTTTAGAAATTACAGTCCCCTCATCATTTTAATAGTTTATTTAGGAAGATGATGGCATTCTTAGCACAGCTGGGGAAACCTCCTCTACCTGAAAAAAATAAATGGTGGCTTTTGTTGATGGTTGTACTGGCAAAGCTTATACAGTGCTGTTTTCTGTTTTGAGAACGGAACCTGATAATGAGTCAGAATATTCATAAAACTAACACATGGCCCCTCAGACTCCCCAGGACTTGCGGTTTCAGCAAAACTCCTTTGTGGAGATGCGGTAGACAGACTGCCATGCAATTTACCTGGTACATATCTTTTTGTAGACTAGGGAGTATGTCTTGAAGGTGTTTGTTACTGTTTTTTGGACGCTGGACTTATTTAAGCTTAAGGAAGTGCTATTGAATGAGATAAATTGTAGTAAAGGAGACTGTATGCTGGTGAAACACTGCTGTTTGTACAGCTGCAGGTCAGTTAATAGAGACATAAAGAAGTGGGCCAGGATGGGGATCTGAATAGTCCTACATTGTCTGAAAACTTAGCAGGATTGATTATGAAGGAGGGAAGCAGCCTGTCCCATACGGTGGTGTTAATCATTTTCTGGGAGCGGGGCAGTGCAAGGGGCAGTGCTGCTGAGTGGTTACAGTTAGCTTTTAAACCAGCATTTGTTTTACAGTGCGGATAAGCTGTCTGAAAGAAAATGTACTGGGATTTTTTGGTTTGTTTTTTCCCAGGGATTTAGAATTACTGTGAGGATCGCACAAACTGACAGCAAGTCTGTGTAGTGGTAGTCTTTTGCTACTAAATCTTATGTGCGTAGAGAGGAGTGAGCACTGAGCTGATACACAAGTATTGACGTATAGTCGCTACTTGAGCCTAGAGGGAGTTGATTTACAATTTCTCATAAAATATTGGTTTAATTTTTAGGGGATGTAGCCTCAGACAGAGGAGGACATACCACTGGCTATTGCTTTCTGTAGATTTCTTTTTCAAGAAAGGGTAGTTCTGCAAGTAATTAAAACAACATTGTCAAAAGCTAAAAATATTGGAAATATTGCTGACCAAGCTGAAAACTCAGATTTTCCACCCCAGTTGGAAAAGATTTGTTTGAACGTTTACTATGTTAATAGTACACAGCTATTGATAATAGTATGTAGGAAAAGTGTAACTGACCACTGCCGCTTATTTGTTTAGTAATGCTAGAATGGGTGAAGGACAAACTTAAAAATCCTCTTAGAAGCATTTGTTGTTGACTTTTTTCCCCCGTAAGCTTGACAATGACGTATTTTGAGACAGAAGTGAAAGATGTATCTGTTTTGATAGTTTGGAACATTATAGCTTCCCTTGACATGACCTAAATAATGCTGCCCATTCTTAGACCCGTGTTTTGTGACGTGGGAACTCTACAGCCATAGATTCTGCCTGCTATCTTTGTGCTTAAAAGTAGCTGAGATAGTTGTAAGGAAGTAATTTCATTGAAGTTTTACTTTTTTTCCCCACAAAGTATGAACCAGTGAGAGGTGATTTCCTTGAACTTGTTTAGCTCACAAAAAAAACAAGTTTTAAAGATTCTGAATAATTACGAGCAGAACCATCTCTAGTTAAAGTTAAGCAGACAAGTATATGTGGTGTTTTTCTGTGCCTTGATAGTATGCCAGAAATGTGTAATCAAATTTGCATGTCTGGGTTTGCATTTAGTACCTTAGGCTCCTTGTATGTAATTTAGAAAATATTTTTTGGTTAGATATTTGGTTTAAGAATTTAGACAGCCATTTAAGAAATGTTTTCAGTTGTTATTGCTGTTGACGATAGTTTCTCATCATTGCTTGCAGGTTAGATATTGATACTACTTGAACTTGTTCTCAGACTTGAACTCCATACATAAGATATCCATCAGAAACTGTAGACACTCCGTCATTTATGATTTTAAAAATGAAAAGCTATTATTGAAGAAAAAGAATTTTAAGTTACTACTAACACATTTGTCAAATGACAGTAGTAACGTAAATCTTTATTTTGTACTTACCCCACTAGTGACTGTCAGATTCCTCACTGCAATATATGGATTTTACAGGGACTCTGGTTAATTGGCAGCTGAGGTTGTTTTGAGTGTTATGCCCGGGGCTCTAGAAGGGAAGTACAGATGTGTATTCTATCTTGTATTTTTCAAATATGGCCTGCACAATATTAATTAATTAACTTCATGACCTGTATATTTCCCTCCATTAATTATTTTCCTTTCAGAAGGAGAATTCATGCTGTCCCCATTTTCCTGTTCTTGAATTCTTTGAGAGGTGTACCAAGGAAGCACAAATATTTGGTGTCTGCTAGGAAGTGTCTTTTGTTCCACTCATAAGAGCCGAGCCATCTGTCAGCTATAGCAGAAACTTGCAGTAAGAACTACAGACAGTATTTTTTGATATATTAACACTTGTTTTCATTTATGTGAACTGGAGGACAAAGGGCTGACTCTCCAGGGCATAATGATGTTCCTCGTGCATGACCATATTGCCATGTGAAAACAGTGGCTTGCAAGAGCCCTGTAAATGCTGGCATCTGTGCCTGCTGTTAGCAGTGGTGAATTACTCATCTTTCCTGGCACCACGGTCCTGCCCAGGGCCTTCATTCAGCCTGGGAGGTGCAATAAATATCAGAAGAATCGCATTGGAACTGAAAGGTGACTTCTACAAACTCAAAAAGGGATTAGACAAGAGCCAGGCGAATGTCTTGATAATTACTTTTCAGAAGAGGGGCCAAACCAGAGAACCTATCAGAATTTTCATTAATTCTGTGTGAATTCCATTAATCCCATTTTTGACAATGGGAATACAGTGGAGAACTGATGCATTGTGATGGTGTTTTAATTTTTACTTGAATATTATAATGGCAGTTATAGTTTGTGCTGGCACCTGAAAGGATCTTTTGGTTTTTCTTGCTTCCATAACACTGAATTTCATGCAGAGCAGTGGAACCAATGAACAAAACAGACAATTGTCTGTTATTCATTCCTAGATGGTTGCATAAAAATATAAGCCAATGGTGCCCTTACTTTAGTCTTTTGTCTTTTCCTGGAGGTAAAACAACCCTGGATTTGTTTACAATCTCCATAGTACTTTAAAAAAAAAGTAAATTATTATAGCTATTAGTATTTTATAAGATTTTGTTTCAAGAATAAACAGCCTTTTCTGCAAATTGCATCCAGGTAGTTAGGCAGAATTGATTGGCAGCAGATGTAGTGAAATGTTACAAAATACCCTGGGTGCAGTGTGGTGAGTCAAAGGGCTGGGCTACCAGAGAAATCTCCCGCAAGTGTGGAATTCTGGCTCTGCTGAAATATGTGGCAAAACTGCCTATGACTTTAATGAGGTCAACCCTTGGGTTGTAAAGGGACTCAAATAAATACCTTGCATAACTCTTTTCTTGTTCTAGTGACATTTCATGCAGGCATTTGGGTGCAGATATTGATTGCTTTATTTCTTTCCAGAACTGTGAAAATAGGTGAATTTATCCGAATCTGTGTGGTCTTTGCGAGAGCACCTTCTGCAGCAGATGTCCCTGCTAGTCTTTGGAGGCTTTGTAGGAAAGAGAGGCTCCTTAGAAAAGCAAGATAGACATGGCATTTTGTTCCATCTGGAATCTGAGTGTGTTGCATCAAGGAAGTTTCAAGAGCTGCAGTTGCTATAGTGATGCTTGCAGTGATGTTTTTCAGTCCTTATTTTCTTTGAACACATATAAAAAGTAGAGCTTAAGAAAATAAAAATTGTCAGCCTCAGAATCATTTAGCTTTAAATGGTGTCTGGAGTGGAATCTTTTAAATCAATTTATTCATGTCAAGAAAACTGTATAAAATGAAAAGAATGTCTGCTCTGTTCATCCTACTGCCAAGCGTAAGTTTTAGGTTTTAATAGACAAAATTCTTGATTCTTTTAAGATGCTGCTTGTGCCAGTGTAGGATTAATGTTAGTGTGTGCTTCAGCAGAAGGTGTTGGGCGTGTGCGTGTAGATCCCATAGGATTCAATTGTTTGTAATGCTTTGAAAACGGACACCGCTGTGAGGAGCGTATGGCTGAGCTTAGATTAAAACACAGCAAGACACTGCATGTGGCTCTTCTTCCATTTACTCTCCTGTTCCATTGCAACTGGTGTTGGTTGAGAAGCCGTTTGCTCTGCTGAGAAGGAGCAGAGAGATCTCTGCAGTGTTTCTCAGCTTCCATCCTGACCTCATATTTGCCTCTCACACTGCTGTTTGGCACTTGATCAGAACTTAGCAACTTCAGTACAATTTAAGTAAAGTGTAAATGGTTACATGTGTATGCTAAAATGTTATGGAAGTGAGAAATTGGGATTAGATGTGATGATGGGAAAAGTTCTGGCCAAATTGGGAGCGTTGTGTTTGCCAGAGGTCCTCTGAGAGCTGCTGTGCTGGGATTAAGTAGAAGGCACTTCTAAGTAATCTTTCCTTCGGCTGTAAAATCTCTTGTGCCTAATAAGCATCTTTTCTTTCTATTGGAGTGGTTCTGGTGCCACTTGCCTCTACCCAGCATGATTTCATTGAACTTTTCTGTCAAATTTGATTGGAAATTGCAAGTGAGCAGTATTTTATGATGGATGGGAGAGGAGGGAAAAGTCTGAAAAAAAAAAACTTCTCTTGTCTTAGCATCTGGTTGTCTCTAGGTTATCGAGCAGACATAGGGTTAAGAAAGGGACTGCTTTTTGTGTAGAAACAAATCCAGTGGGAGAAATCTCCCCTGCTGTCATTCTTACTGCAGCGCTGTGCCCGTCCACTGGTGCATGCGTATCAGCGTGAGCTCCTGCGGGTCAGTTTGTGGGTTTGGCTGGCAGGCTCACCTGGGGTCACCAGGAGAATCTTCCACAGTGGGTGCTTTTGCCAGTCACTTTACCAGAGCCCACAGAGGTCTCTAGAATGTCCTCAGATTCTGGAGTTACATGTGTTGTCCCATAAAATGAGAGAACAAAATTGCCTCTCCTGAATAGGGACTTTGGTAAGCACTTTGTGGCAACATGATAGTAACCACCATGGATTTAATGTTTTTGATATGTATTCAGATGAAAGCCTGAGTTGGATCCCGTCTCAGTTTATTAATAATCAGAATAAAGACACAGTGGAATGAATCAGGGCAAAAAATACTGAAGTGTGGAGGCCAGGTCACAGGCTGAAGAATGCCAAAGACAGTCACAATGGAGCTATATGTTGTGTCAACTTAATGCGTCTGTTAGTGTGTGGGTTTTGCTGATAATTTTTTAATGGTTTAAAAAAGAGGAACTAATTCCTTTATTGTGGACCTACATTGTGGTAGAAATTAATTTCTGCACAAGCTTGGATAAAATTAGGTGAGAGTGACAGTGACTTAGCAGCTGCTCACAGGAACTGTGCTGTATGTATAGAGTGACCTAGAAAAGGTGTAGTGGTGCTTAAGAGAGAAACTGGCATCTGCTATCAAATGCATCAGGGGAGGAGCAGGCATGGAAATGATGAGCAGATTGAAAAAAAATCAGTGGGGGACTGAATGTGGTGGGACATTGAAAGGTAAGGTGGAAGTACAACGAGGTTAAGCATCAAGGGGAGGAATAGCAAGAGAGAGAGCCTTACTGCACGAGGGGTACAACAGGGAGGTGGAAGAGTACATAATAATGACTTCTGTGGTTGTATAAAACCTACCTGGAACTTTAAACATCATGGGACAGATTGTGCACTCACTGTTTCAGTAGCTTTTAAAGTCCAAATACTACTATTATAATGACGGTATTTTATGAGTAAGCTCCTCAGTGTGTTCAGAGATTGCTGAATTTCATTGTACTTATCTGTGTTTTCAGTTACAAGTTAGTATTTTTGCAAAGCTTGAGAATTGTCGGGTCCTGTTGACATTCTTCTTTAATGTTGAAAATACCCTGAAACTTGATTTTCATGTCGAGAAAAAACCAATTATTTTTGTTTAGAACTTTATTTATGTTTGTCCTTTTCTTCCTCATTTGGCTTTGTATTGAACCAAGAGAGCTTCAGCTGAAGAGAATGGTGTCTTTCTGCTTATTAGGTAGAGATAGCTCAGACATGATTGAATTAAATTCCTTTTTTTTGATCCATGGAATGCTGCTTTTCCTCTGTAACTCATGGTCACTAGTTTATTGTCAGATGGTAACGGTTGCACATATCCTTTGTTGGACTTTCTTCATTTTCCTTTCCTATTACTCTACAAAGATAACCTGGCCTGGATTTTTGTTTGTGTGTTTTGTATTCAATTCTCCTCTTCACAGAGAAGAGACTTACTTATCTGCCAACATTTTCATTATTTTACTTTCAATTTAGCATTGATACCTGTGTCGTACGTCCTTATGGTCCAGTGTTCTCAGAGAGCATATATGCAACATACTAATTAGAGGCGGGGGGCCGAGGGGAAAGGATTAATGAAGCTGAGCATGAGCTCCTTTTATATTTCCTCTGTGAGATCCAACTGATTCTGTTGTTGGAATCTTCACTTTAATTTCTGTTAGTGTTTTCTAGTCCCTGAATAATACAGTGACTGGGTAACATTAAACCCCACATCAATCAAAGTATTTCCTGTTGTCTCATCCTTTGTCCTCAATGACGTGCAACTGTGATTTAGAAAAAAAAACAAGGTGTAATGGAAAATACAGCTTTTAAAAATAAAGAAGACAAAGGCAGTGTGGATGAACTTGTGTTTAGACCTTCTTAGACATCTTTACTTGGATGAATGGATAGGGAGGCAGATTTCAAGAGATTTTATGTAAGAGTGAAAAAGGCTTGCAAACCTGAGAGGTTTACCTTTCAATATTATGAGATAGAGACAGGAAGCAAGATTTGGAGAGTAAGCATGTAGTAAACAAAGAAGCTGAGGATAAAACTATGGTAAGCTGCTTTTCTTTAACTACTCAGCCTCGTTCAGACAGAGCATTTAAAAACTGTGAATGGCTGTTTCATCTCATCTCCGACACAGGATGTTCAAAGACCTTTAAATCCCCAGAAGGTGAGGGAGAAAAGACAAACTGGAAGAAGCAAGTAGGAAGGAATTATCTATTTAATCTAAAAGCTTTCTGGAAAGCTGTGCTTTGAATAACTGGTGCATATTTATACTTCTGTGGTTCCCCCTAGGCAGTCTGTCCTTTCTTGACTGGCTGTGAAATTCTGACTTTGGCTTTCCCTTCTGAGATACAGAAGCTGTATCAATAGCTAGATAGTGTGATCAAGATGATCCTGTTTTTCTCCCCGTACAGGAATCTTAGGATTTAATATGTAATTTCAAATTGCATAGACTAAAGCCAGTGTTAGTCAAAGTAAACCATATGCAGCAAAAAGAATGCCATGTCCATAGTTCTGATAGAGATGCACAGCTCTACTCTGCTGCCATTATTTCTTTTACCAGCTACCTGAGGGATGAAATAAGCTGGTTGCTAGTGTTAGCAGAAAACTGAAGACACTTCTTTTTTTTTGTAAGCAATGCTGTAAACACATCAGTATCTTTTAGTATATTTTGAGTTCTGCTGCTTTCCTGTCTGGTAGTAGCTCAGTCACCAGTAAGAACAATAATTCTTTCTCATAGCCTTAGGGAGGGAAAAGTATTTGGGCATAACAAACTGTTAGAGGACTATTTAATAACAAGAGCAGTTTTTTATTGAGGGCTGTTGGAAGTTTTTATTTCACAATTTTTTCTACACGTGAACTGAAAAGATACTTGTAAACATTTTGTAGATAAACCTGTAACTTCCAAGTTGTTCAGTTTTTTTCTCTTTCCATGATTTTATTCTAGCATGTATAAGGTAATAAGGTCTCGTGATAAGATGAATTTTGGCATTGGTTTAGTTTGCAGTGAGATTGGGGGAAAAGATTCAAAAGTCAAACCTTCGCTGCACGGCACCCTTAGCTCTGAATGGCAGTGTTCATTAAGCCTCCACTTCTTCATTTTGTCAGGTTTTACTGTAAATGTAGTTTATAACAAGATTTTCTAAAACCTCATGCAATTCATATTACATAAGTTCCCTTTTTATGTATAATAAATAAAATAATGAGTTATCATCTCATTATCCTGCTATACCCTTCTCTCTGGCAACAATGGGGTATTCCTGAAAGCACTTTCCAAGTAAGCTAGCTGTCTACAGTCTATGATAATCAGCTGTAATGGCACATAGGCAGCTGGTTTGCTAATCCTTTGATTGCAGTATTAGTTTGTCTCAGAGATTCTGAAAACCTGTCTGATCCTGTAAATGTGTTTAGTGAATATTGTAGAATGAATTATATCTTGCCTTAAGACTCTAAAACACACATTCAGGTTATGAGTTGTGTATTTTCTGGATTTTTCCCTTTTCTGATAGCTATGTTTATATTAAAGGGGAAGAAGAAAAAGGCATGTCTGTCCTAAAACTGCTTAGCAAAATATTGAACTTAAATTCATTTAACGCTGAAAGGATTTGTATTTTAATCACTAGAAATTGTCCTTATCTGGCTTATCACCCTGTCAAGTAATTTGGGCTCAGATCAGAATCACTTATTTACAGAGAGATTGCAAGTAAATTTTCCTTTATACAAATCTGTTAAAAAGAATAGAAAACCTACTTTGTAAGTATATGTGGATTACTTAAAATATGCAGTATTCTGTATAACATGTATTTTTTATAAGGAAACAACTTAAATAATGCGTGTGCAAACATGAGTATTTTTCAATGTTACACTTTAATTTTCATAAATTAGAGCCAGTTTGCTAGGAAATAAGTACATGAGTTAACAAACCTGATCTGAATTTATTTAAAACTGCTATTTAAATGTTTGCTGTAAGTTATATTGCTTTCTAATATTTCTAGTTCAAATTAAAGAGAAAAATGTACCAGTTTGTAGAATTATAGGATTGTTAAGGTTGGAAAAGGCCTCTAAGATTAATAAGTGTAACCATTAACCCAGCACCTCCATGTTCACCACTAAGCTATGTCCCCAGTCATAAGTAAAAATGTTCTCAGTAGTGGCTAACAAAGTGTTTGATCATAGTTTTATTTCAAAAGACACCAAATCAACTAAGTAATATTTGTTTAATGTCCCCGTAATAAATGTATATAACACTTTGTGGTGTTGAAAGACTAAAGTCTTTCAAAAAAAGTGAAAACATAGAGGAAACCACCTCTTTACTGGTAAATTCTGCCATTGTAAAGCCTCTATGCTTTTGCGGTTTTTTTGGTTGTCATAATGAGATTTGGCGTTGTTCCTTCCTTACTAGTCCCAAATGCCAAGATGCTGTTTGTGCTTATTTCCTGCCCTTTAAATAGGTCTGAATCAGAAAAAGTTCAAACTCTCCTTGACTGAAATGCTGATCTTGTCTGTGTCTGTGGTAGAGAGCTGCAGTGTGTGTGGGGAAGCCCCCGCACAGGTCTGGCTCTGTGCTCTCCCCTGCAGCAGCTGCTTGGTGGGTTAGACTGGCTTGTGACCTGCAGAACCTGATGTGTTCTGCTCACACTACTGCTGTGTCTGGTGAGATATTTTAACCCATGCTACCTGAGGTGTATGTGTATATATATATGTGTATATATATATAGGGTGAGGAGTTCAGATGGTGTTTTGAGCGTAGCTCTAGCCATCATCCTCAGGTGTGCAAAGCAAAATGTTAAGCACGTTGATCACAGTCTTTTCCTTGAGTGTCTACTTTGGGAGTGCCCTTTTCCATGTTTCCTGTCATTAGCATAAACAAAGATAATTAAAAACAATCTTCTTCTGTTTAGGTTTTTTTTTTGTTTCCTTGTCCCCAGAAGTTTGTTTCCTTGGTGTGACGTACTGTACTTCAGTACATGAAACCCAGTCCTTGAAACAAGTGTGTTCAATAACCTGGGCTTGTCTGCATGTACCAACCATGCCCTTTTTAACTGCATAAGTTTAGAAATCAGAAGTTAATGAAGAGCTTGTCTTGACTAGACACTGATTTTTTTCTGACTATACAAAGTCTGCAAAAGTTTGCCTATATCACCTTCCTAGCCAGTGAAGTTGGTTTTGCTACAACAAAGATTTAAATGGAAAAGAATAAATGCATAAAGAAAATGTATGAGTTGATTTTAAGTAGTTCAGTGCTGTGCCCATAAATTTCTAACAATTTAAGCACTGTAACATCAAGAAATATATGAACAGTGACCTCTGTTCAATGGGCTGATAACCTTGAAGTCTTAACAGAAGCAAAAGTCAATATTTTCTGGTTTTGACCAGTTCAACAAACACCATAAATACCTTTAGCTGACAATTCTTTCCATTCCTGCTCTCAGTTAAGGAACACAAACTAGGAGTGTTTGAAGTCGGTCCCAAGTTCCTGTAGCAGCCCACAGTCTCTTACTGGACCTTGATAATAGCCTGTACTCTGTGTGAGTTGGCGTTCGCCTTGCACTGGCTGCATTAAGGTGCCTGGGGAGCTGTCATGTTGACCAAGCTCTTGACTCAGGGTAACAATGGTTTGTGGGGTGTTCTGTGGCATACTGATAAATGCCTTGAAGAAAAAGACTCGAGATGTTTTTGAACTTCAGCGTATATTCTGTGAGGAATTCTGGAAAGTTGAGAAGCTTCGTAGCCTCATAAAGCATGTCAGGGGAGAAGTTAGTTTCTGCCTTTTGCTGTTCTTGTCATTTTCTTCAGGGTTTAAGATTTCAAAGCCAAATAGATTATGCATCTGTCTGAGGGCAAAATATGATTATGATTCTGGAGCTAAATTTCCTTGTAGCTTCAGGTCAGAGTGTTTGCCAGTTTTCAAATGTTTCAGCATATTGCCAGTAGTGTAAGCTTCCTAAAAATGTTTATGGGAAAAATTTTTGCAATATGCTGTAAGAGACAGGCTGTATGGGTTCTGTCTTTCTCCAGATGTAAGCTACTGAAAAGTTCTCCAGAAAGTGTTTCAGTAATATCTGCAGTAGAAATGGTATCCCTGGTAGGTAGAAAAGTGAGTGAGATGTGTTAGGGGATTACCAAGTAGCAGATTTTTTTTTTAGAGGGAGCGTAAAGCAGACTCTGAAATAAGCAATTTTGCTGTGGGAAGTCTGTTACATCTGAGTTAAGGGGATAAATACCACATCATTAGTTTGCTTTACTGTTGCTTTTGCTGCAGAGTTTCCTGTGTTATTCCATGCAGATACTTTACTTTGACAGCCCAGATAAACAAAAGCCAGACACTCATACCCAGAAAAAAATCTCTGAACTCCAGTCTAGGGCAAAGATAAAGAATTCAGGCTTTTTCAGTTCCATGAATAGACACTGGCCACTGGAAAAGATTGTGTGACTAAGGCTGTGGTGATTTCTATTCTGACATAATTGCTAAACAGTAACATGAACTTACTTATTTTTTCTTTGAATGGAGACACAGTCATTTAGGAAGTGAAAAATATATTAAAAAATAATTAGAAAAATGCTAGACTTGCTTAAATCCTGTAATTCAGTCACGCTTTCAGATTAAATGTAGATTGGGATTTTTCCAGGAGACCTTGAGAAGTTGGATGTCCAAAATCCTGCCAAGTCAGTGAAGGCCAGCTACTTCCTCCCCTGTGCTTTTCCAGAAATCTGGGTTTAAATGACCTTTAGTGTGCGTTGGACTAATTCTTAAATAAAGTGGAAGGTATATATTAAAGTTGGCTTGCAAAATACTTTTTGTTGAAAATTTTTCTTTTGCTCTACATTGTGAGTCTGTGAGTAGATCCTCTCTGAGCTGATTCAGCTGTGTGTAAAGACTGGAATTCCTGTTTGCTCACGGAGTAAAATAAGCAATTGTTTCATCTTGAGACACGAAGACCATGCAAAGCAGTCAATGTGATTTGAAGCTACAGGGATGCTTTTTGCCATGTGAATCCTTACAGAAAATCATCATCTTCAACTTTATTAATTTCGTGGAAGCTCTAAGATTATTTTAAAATAAGACAAGCATTTGGAGTTGAGGGTAATTTTTTTTTGCTTTGTCCTCCACTAACGTGTTTAGATTAGATTCTCCCTTAAGTGAGTGTCAAACATATTCTGTGATTTGACACTTTTATGGTATTTAATGGTTGAATCATGTTTTATGCTAATTTGCTTCTACTTTCGAGTATTTGAGCTTAACAGCTTTTTCAGAAGACTTTGAATGTGCTTGGACCTTTGTGTTTCCATATAGAACACACTGACTGGATTTTGCTTTAATATGAAATGAAAAGTTTTTGAAAATGGCTCTAATCTGAAGTCTGATGACAAAGATGAGTATTTTAAAGCTTAACAAAGTGAATGTTAAAATACCATGACATTCTACTGTTTACCAAGAAACCTGCTGCAGTCTCTTGCTATAAAGCCTTTAACTGTTTCTTAAGTGCCAAGTTGTGTGTTAAAATGTCATCAGTCCTGTGTAATCACTGAACTAAGATACTGTTACGGTTTTTTTTAACATACCAAAGGGCGTTTTTGCAGCTATCAGGTGATATATTTAGGAATTTCATATTGGTCAGGTTGATAACCTTTTTCCACTGCCTTTTTGTTACATGCCTTTTGCTTTAATTCTGTCTTCTTAAAAACCAATGGGAGCTTAGCAGAGGGGGAAAAAGATGGAAGGAAGAAACCTGCTGAACTAGACAGACTTATGCAATAAAAACAAATGTCCTAACTGTGTACCTGCTGAAGACAGCTTTACAACAATGTTAAGGAAAATGCTGAATCACTGTGAGAGGTAGATTCTTTTTCTTGTTTAGCTGTATACATTGTGGAGGAGATATTGTAAGGTGGGGGAAGCTCTGATTAGTGGCCCAAGTAAAGT
This sequence comes from Oriolus oriolus, assembly GCA_013400235.1. Lineage (NCBI taxonomy): Eukaryota > Metazoa > Chordata > Aves > Passeriformes > Corvidae > Oriolus > Oriolus oriolus. The sequence goes on along the minus strand of VXBT01001174.1, from coordinate 306,920 downwards.
CAAAAGTCAACTTGTTATGGCTGTAGCTGAGACTTCAGGACACTTGGGTTTAATTCTGCAGCTTGTCCTTCCCTGACCCTGGCTGAGTCAATATCCTCGTTACAGAGTCAGCTCGACTCTCTTCCCATATCAGCTGAAAAGTGTTCAGCCTCTTCATGTAAAGCAGTGTTAACTGTTCAAATTCACCTGATATTCTTGAATTTTGACCCAAAACACAAGTGTTGCTGGCTTTCTTGCCACTGTGTCTTGTGCTCGTACTAGATGGATAAAATTTTACATCTCTAGTAGTGTCTGGTTCGGGTGAGATTTGCACTGCAAGGTGGTCTGGTGGTCCTCAGAAACATTGAGAACATTGTAGAAATAAGGCAGTGACACGGTTTATTGGCAGTAAGCTCAGGTATTTTTTCATGAAATCTGGCAGTGTTTGGGAACTACATAATTTTTCAGCTGCTAGCAATAAATCTCTGCCGTCCTGGTTCTTTGCTGTGTGGCTTCTCTTGCATAAGCTGGGTTCTTCTAAGGCAACACTTTGAGAGTAAATTTGGGTAAAAGGAGAACAAGGCCTTCGGTACAGAATTTGAGTGGGCAATTTGCTTTTTGGCCTCTCCCTACATCTCTGTTGACATTAATTCCAGTTAGTGCAATTCCTGGTATGGTGGATGTGTCTGGGCAGAGGTGTACAATACTAATGTAAGGCTGCAAGAGGGACAAGTGTTGGGAGCTGGGGGCCAGTGAGGCTGTGCCAGGAGGGTCAGCTGGTCCCAGGTGGGGCTCAGAGGAAGCCATGGGCTATGTACCAAAGCAGTCTGAGGCAGCAGTGCCTGAGTGGGAAGCAAAGTGTGAACCTTGTGCACAGTATGACTTGATACAGCTGCCGCATAATCTGGCTCTGTTTCACTTATTTAGTACTAGCAGACCACTGGTTCTTCAGAATGAAGCTGAAACGCCAAGATACCCGAGGACTGTTGAAGAAAACTCAACAGGAAAAGGCTGCTGTCTCCATCAGTGCTGGTAGCCTTGATCAGCCCACAACACTGTGTTAGAAAGTGAGCAAGGAAAGAAAACAGATTTCAAATTTACTTGCTTGCTTGAAGGCTGGATTGAGGAGAAGGAAAGACCATGTATATCCATGTACAGAAAAAAGACACTTGAATTTTCTAGTCTGTTTGGAGGGCAAAGGACCTTGTAATGAACATAAGTTATTTTGTTGTCTGCATGTGCAGTCAATCACTTCAAAATGGGTATCAGTACTAGCATTCATTTTAACTTTGGCACTAGTTCTCAATCAAAGCCTGGCTCTGTGTAATTGCCAGCATTTGAAACTGTGACATTAGTCAGCAGAAGCAGACAAAACCAAAATAATTTTCGTCAACGAAGGCTAAGGACATGCAGTACTGTGAACAGATTATTCCAGATTTTAACACCGAGTATAAACTGTAAAGGGTTTATTATCAAAATATATTTTACAGTATATCTTGAGGTACATATTATGTCCTGTAAAATAGTTAATGATTGTGATGGTCTTTATTTCCCCTCTTTTTCTTAGGAGGAGAGAAAAATATGTAAATTTACCACAGATGTAAATTTCTGAAGCATTTTTCTTTACTTTCCTGCCTCCTTCCTAGAAGTTCTGCTGTATTCTCCTGTGTAGATTTCCATTATTTCATCTTCATGTCTTCAAAATATTAGTCCAGTGACTGTGTTTTGAGCCCATCTGGAGGACTTCTGATATGGAAGTTTGCTGTAAAGCAACAGGCTGTGCAGCCTGCCCGACCAAACATTCCCTGGCTTTGTGTTGCGCTGTGCTGCTCCTGACCTCTTGCTCAGAAAGTCTCCAGGCCATTTCGGGTTGGTTTAGACCTTCATGCCCTCATGCCTAATCCTTAGGCAGACAATTTATTTGTTTTTGTGACCAGTCAGTGCAGATCCCCGCTGTGCAGTTGGTCAAACATGCTACAAAACAGAATACTGGAAGTGTAAATGCATGGAAGATTACCAGTAGTTTAGCTTTTTTCCCTCCCACTCTAAGTTGGTATTGAGGGTGGTCTGTCTGGAGAAGCATGACTTCCTTCAAAAGACATCTGCTTATGGTATATTTTAATATAAGTGGATACACATTTAGAAATATTTGTAATTAAAGCCTCTGAGGAGAAAAAGATAAAAAAAGCAACATTAGAGTTTTTGCTAAGTGATGATTTCTTCAAGATTCTGTTTCTCTGTACATCACACCAGAATTCAGCTATCAGTATTTGAAAAGATATACTCAGAGGAGCCTCCTGATGTACACTTTCCTTATAATAGCATGTATCTTCGTAATGCAGACTATCTCCATAACCCTGCCTCAAGGGCAATGATGTTTCCCCCTATTGTGTAAATAAAAGAACTCCACAGAAAGCTGACAGGGCCAAAATGAAACAGGTTTTGTGTCTATGGCTGTTCTGATGAAAATCTCACTAATTGAAAGGACAAGTTAGAGAAAAAAACGTCCATCTTTGAAAACAAATCTGTTGCAGCGTACTGAGATTCCCAGCTGAATGTGTGGTGGCCTGTATTTAAAGAAATCCCATTACAGGCAAACAAATGCTTGGAAACAGTTTTCATTTTTTGCCTTTTTTTCCAAGTCGTCACCTCTATGGACTTAAAGGCAGTTGGTGTAATTACCAACATGGTACCCCTGTGTGTGGTCTGTGATGCCAGCAGGTCTGTTCTTGTCAATTGCGTGCAGGTTTGTCTTCAGAGTGTTATCTCAGATTCTTTTGTTTGTGACTGGTGAGTCACAGAATGTTTTGCCTGGCATTAATCATAAAGTGGCAAGTGTTTTATGTATTTATCTTTAATCCCAATGATTAGACCATGGGAGTAGCATTCGAGGAACATTTGAGTCTTTTTTTTCTTCTTTTCCCCCTCACTTTGCACTCGATGTGAATTCTATGTACTGCATTGAATAGATGCAAGGTCAGGAAGCATCAGTTAAATACTAATGGAACTGACTTCCGATGCTATTAGTGAAAACATGACTCATGTTCTGAGGATTTGCAGTTGGATTCCTGTAACTTTTGGTATTTCTCTTTCATTGTTTTCAGTAGTTGTTTCCCTAGAACACACAGTGATCGTGAAAGAATTACTATATTAAAAACAATAGTGATGCATTCATCCCAGTATGGATGAATTGTGTATTAGTTGCATACAGCATTTCTGACGTAGTAGATGCACTTGTAATTTTCTTCTGATGTTTGCTGTTCGGAAATACCTTTAGTGGGGGAGAAAAGGCAAATATTCAAATGGTAAACATCTCGGGGTGTTTTTGTAGTGAACAGACAGAATTATCTGAATAACACTTATCAGTGTGAATCAGTTCTCTGTTTCTGAGCACCTGGAAATGGCAGCATGATTACAGGGAGAAGATACTGAAAATACCTATATAGCATTTTTCCCGTGATAATGTTCAGATTTTTTTTGTTGATGGTAGAACTGATTAATTCTGAGATGGTAAATCACATAAAAACCTGAGCCGTAAGCCAGAAGGAAATTCCTGAAGCCCTTGTCCTCTTTCTTGAGGCTGTATAGTGGCATGGGGATGAACTCTGTGCCCCCAGAGCACTGCGTCCTTTGTGAGCCACAGGACGGACTTGGGAAACTATGGACAATTCCCAGTTCCTTTGTGATTTCAGGAAAGTAATTTAGTGTAGTCTGTTTACCCATTCTCCTCTTGGAACAGGACAATAAGTTTTCACAATCTGATTCAAGTAAAGTCTGTCACAAGTGCATGTGGCGATCAGACTCACCGGTAGTGGCAGCCAAGCAGGAAAGCTGAGAACATTTACTGTTTCTTAGATGACTGCTTGGAGCACCCATATTCAATTCTAATGCCACTCCTGTTTGTTTCTGAAACTGTATATGAAAGTGCATTTTTGTATCAATAGGAGTGTAAAATGGGCTGAAGAGCAACAGAACTAATTTTGAGGTTTGGTTTCTTTTCTGGTTTATGATAGGGAATTGAAGAGCTTGCTGCGCTCTTGTTGGCTTTTCCCTTGGTAGGACTTCTGGGAATGGTGCCTTCCTCTCTTGTCTTTGTTAGAAATCTCTGCAGGATGAGAGTACAGAAGCCCCTCTTGTCTTTGTTAGAAATCTCTGCAGGATGAGAGTACAGAAGCTTGAGTTCTTTTTATTATTTCTCTTGAATTATTTTGACATAGTTTGTCTGGTACACAAATACAAGAGAAGTGGAGAATTGACATTTCATTATAAATCCTTCATAATTTGTTGTTTAAGATTTACTTTTTGTCCTCCTCAGTGTCAGCCTATCTGTTGCTTCTACAGTTGTCTGCAGTAGCAAATTTTCCAGTGGTGTATGACATGTAGGCATTCAGTTGCCATTTATTTGTTTCAAAATCTCTCATCTTTCATTAAAGGGTCAGTTAGAAAAGATCTGAATGTCTACTGAGTTCTGTGTGATGAACAAACAGAGTTTACTATGAAATTTGCCTTATAAAGGTAAATTCAAGGTTTTAAAGGATGATTTCAGCCATGCAGCAGATGTCCTGTGAAACCTGTGCTGCCACTTAATTTGGTGCTAGGTCTTGGTTGTGTTTGTACGCTGGGACATTTCGTGTCTGGGCAGATACACTGCATAGCTTGATCTGTAAATGGCTTCTGCATTTTGCTGATTTGAGGATACACGGCCGGTGCAACTTGGGTCTGTGAAATCTCTAAGGCATTGTACAGTGAACTGCTTATGGATCTGTAATATCTGAAAAGCACACATGTCTGCAGGGACTTTGCCCTTCATGTTTCTAGCGGGTAGCAAACGAATTGGATATATCAAACAGAGCAGTTCAGGAGCCTCAGTCTTCATAGGATAAATTATTTATTTTAATTGCTCTTGTTGTTTAATGAAAATCTTAACATTAAGGTATTTCCTTGGGTTTGGATCTATTTGAGCTGAAGACAAACAAGAGAATCCAGTAGTTCTGGTCTTACCCTACCATCTCGCCTGCCTTGGAGACAAAAAAGAGCCAGTAGCCCAGCTGAGAAATAATTTTTGTGTCTTTTTGCTGCACATTGAGCACTTGGGGAGACATGCAAGAATTGTAGAAGGGTTGAGGTTGAGACAGAGCTGTCTGGGACTACATACAGATGGTTTTCGAATATCTCCAAGCACGGAGAAGGAGCTTTGGAATTGTTTCCAGCTAAGCTGCTACAGAGGGCGTTGGTGGCTGCCCTCATACGCTGCAGGTGCTCGGCTCCCAAGGGACAGGGAGATGTGTTTCAGCTCTGAATGCACCCTGCATGGCTGTTGGCACCCATGGTGACTGAAAATTGACAAACAACGTCATCCGTGTGGAACATGTGTAAATCCAAATGAGCAATGGTGTTTTACCTTGAAGAGTAAGATTTCTGTTGAAATAGGTCAACTTTTAAAGAGGCATTCCAGCACTTTTGTGTGGTTTTTGTAGTAGTATTTTGTAGTGCTTCTTTTGGGCAAGTTTTAAGGCATACAGCATACTCACTTAGGCTAGAGGCTACTTTCAAGACCTGACCTAGAAGTACTCCAGTATTAAAAGTTTTTAGACCTGACTAGTTTCCACTGCCTGGAAGAAGGAAATCCCAGAGCAGGAATGGACTGAAGTCATGCACAGCAACTGAAGCAGCTCATCTATTCTGTTGTTCTTCAAGATGGTTTCTGTACATCTGAATGCCCTACCCAATTTTCTTTGGCATTATGACTTCAACAATGAACATACAGAGGCCATAGAGAAAAATAAAGTGGCTTTTGTTCTATGTCCCCTCTTCTCCAGATGTCCCATGCCATCAGGGAAGGGGCAGAGGTCAGCAGAGTATTGCAGTGGATACTGCTCCCACAGGGGCCGTGCTTCTCCAAGTTATAATCGAAGCAGGAATGTGCAGAGATCAGCATGAAAACTCTACTTGTTGGATGAGTAACCTTTATTTTTTGTTGGAAAAGTTTCCCACTGAGATCATCTGGCATTAAATTGTGTCAGGTTAACTCGTATTTTTATTACTTTGTAAGAAAACTGATAAGACACTCAGGTTGCTAGCTCCGTGTGTTGTATTTTCTCATGCTTGCCCCATCCTCCCCTCTGCAGGTAGTCTTATAGGGCAATACAGTATTTTTAAATCAGAAAAGCTTTTGGTAGTTACTGTTATTTTCTGTAGTACGTGTATGGTTGGACAGCATCTAGCATGACAGGTAACAATGTCTCTTTTTTTGAGTATCTTCTCATATTCTTACCTCTCAACCTTGATAAGAGTTTTATAGAAAGACTGAAAGACCTGAAAAGTAAGCAATTAAAACCGTCTCAGTCTGTGGAGCACAGACATGATACATGCCATTATTTTTTTCTGAGTCCAAGGCAAACTCAAAAGGTTTTGGCTTGTTTTGGTCTTTTTTCTTCTTCTATTAGTTCATAGGTTAGAAGATTTTTTTTTTTTTTTACCCTATTGAGGTATTATTAAAGTGGACTTTCCTGGAATTACTTTTTTTAAAGTAAGGAAACCGGATTTGTGTGGCTGTTCCATAAATTCTGTTCTTTTAAACTTATTTTTCACAATAAAGGCAAGTTATGAAAGGGCTTATCTTGCAGCAATTTGAGCGTTTTGTAAACAACCAGAGCTTGGATGGCCTTAGCCCCACTCAGCTATCATATGCAACGGGTTTTAAAAGCTTTGTACTGTCCCCCAGAGCAGATACATCCTATTTCCTATGGGCTGTATACTTCTGTCCCATTCTGTTTTGAAAGTTGTATTTCAGTGATGGTTTTTTTTATTCTTTGAATTTTCAAAAAGTTAGTCAGATCCAGTTCCCTTATGGCATTGGAGTCCTGTCCTTTCATACGTTGTTTCTTGGCCAGTCCCATGTCATGGAGCAGAGACTGCAGGACAGATGCTTCACGCCTGGCATACTCAGCTGTTCTGAGAATAAAACTACAGTGCTCAACTGGCAAGTTCTGCTGGAGGCAGCATGTGCTGGCTGTTAATGTGTGACCTTTTTTGTACTCAGTAACTTGACTAACTCTGCACAGGGAGATTTAAAAAAAAAGTGGATATGAAATTTAGGCAACTAATTTTCTGAATATCGAGTAAGTCGCTGCTTCGTAATAAATGTATTTATCATTGCAAAACTGTAGTAGCAGATGTACTGTGTTAATAGTGCACTGACCGGAGTTCAGAGAGGTGGGTGAGCAGCATGGACTGCCAGCCCGGTTCTTGGAGAGTGTGAAGCTGTAAGTGATTGAATTACACTGGCTTAAGAAGTTCCTGTCTCCTCAGCTGAGAGTTTTACCCCCACCGAGCTGACACGCAGCTCAGCCGATCACACACACCCTACCAGAGTAGTAGAAAAATCAGCTAAGCTGTGCTATTTTAGTTACTGCTGCCACAGAATAAACTGGGAAACACCGACAGAATGCTGGCCTGAATAGTGCAGCAGTTTATGGTTGTCTCAGCATGAAAGAATTACAAATTTTTACTCCTAATGAATAGTAACAGCCTTAAAAGTGAGACACATGTATCCAAGTCTCTTGGTTTTTCTTTTTCTTACCCAGTCACTCATGCTGGTGACACAGTGAAGCGGTGTTTCTGCAGCAAGTCTGTGTTGCTGAAACATGGCTTCTTTGGGGGCAGTGCTGGGGAATGATCAAATAAATAAACCATCTGTGAGGAGATATTTTATACAGTACCTTTAATAATTTACAGTTACATATGCCATAATTTTACTTTAAGTTCAAAATCTGTTTTTCCCAAAAGACCAATCTACTTCATCTTGCATGTTTTTGCTGCCAGTGCTTTGATGGGAATTAAAGAGCTGGATGAAATCTAGATGTTGAAATATGTAGTACAAATTCTTACTGTGATTGGATGTTTGCTGAGCTGTACTTCTGAATAGTATCTAAGTGCCTTGTAGTTACATATCTAGCTTTCCATGCATTTTATAAAATCAATAACAGAAGAATGAAAATACTCTAAATAGAGTCACTACAGATGTAGGCTTTATTTATCTTGAACTTGATGCCTTTCTGAAGAATTTGTTGTTTGAATGTTTTTCCTCTTCCTAGAGAAAAGATGACAGGGGCAGTTAAAATATATGAGTTATGGTACTACATTTTGGAGTTTGGTGATGAAATAATTGTTTAAAAATCAGTATACTTTTTGTGGGTGGCTTTAGTTTTGTCTTAATGAAAAAAAAACCACAGAAACTTTTTCAGGTGGTAGGGAGTATTTATTTTTGAACTCTTCTTGTACATTTTATGATGTTCCTGCTGGACATTTCACAGGGGGACTTTATGCACTGCATTGCTGCTGTTTCCAGGCGGTGTTTCCCAGAGCTACTGGTCAATTATATGGGTCTTGCTCTGTTTTTAGTATTGTTGTGGTTGATCATTAGTGCAGTTGTGTGAAAGAGCCCAAACTGACCAGCTGCTGAGCAAAAAGCAGTAAGTAGCAGTGCAAAGGCTGAGTAACATAGAGAAAAAAGAGGTAGGTCAATAGCAGAAAGTGGAGAAAACCCTCTAGATTTGGTAGGCACTGGGTTGGATGGCAGTCTGAAAAAGATCATCTTGGTTTAGGATCTGGAAACAATTAAGTAGCGCAGGCGGTCACTGAAGAAAACAGCAAACAGTCGTGTCACTTAGGCTCGAGGACAAGTGATGCAGATGAGGGCAGACTATGCAACAAAAGTTTTATTCTGCACCTTTGAACTTCAAACATTGGCACATGCACCTCCTGACATCTGCTGAGGTTTTTTTGCCCTCTGTGTGGAAGAAACTTTAGGATAGACCTCAGTTTTATTTCTGACTGTGGGAGCACAGTTTAAAGAATGTATCACTGACAAAAATTATTTTTCTTTCTTTGGCTAAAGCTACACAGAGTGAGGAGCGGCTGTGTGCATTTAAAGACCCATATCAGCAGGACCATGGAATCAGCGAGAGCCGAATCTCCCAGGAGAATGGCACAATTTTGTGCATGAAAGGTAGTACCTGCTATGGACTATGGGAAAAAACACGAGAAGGAGACATACATCTCGTAAAACAAGGTATGTAACAGTTCAGTTTTAGTGTAGTAGTTTGGTACTTACTCCACTTCTTTGTGATCTAGCCAGCTGATACAAAGCTGCACGGCTGCAAAACTAGACTTCTTGCACATTGTACAAATGCATCATTTTAAACTTCCCATTTAACAATTCTAAATGAGAACAGAAAGTTTGTTTGAAATGAATGACTTCTAAAAGAGACCAAAGACATCAATGCACAGTTGAAAGAAAAAGCATTCAAATTTCTTGTTACTTAGGATGTCCAGAGGAAGATGGCTTTCTTGAATTTCAGTGTATGTATTGATGTAATGATAAATTTACCAGTAAGTGTTTTATTAAGTAAAAAGTGTATATTCGTATTGATTGGATGTTTGTTTACGAAGGAAATTGCAGCTGTAGTTCACGTATCAGTACTGTAATTCAGTGCTGTTCCATGGGGAGAGTGAAGGTAGGAGGGGTGAAGGGCCTTGCAGTTTCTGGAGACGTGTTTTGATTACCATTCTCAGGCACTCTGCTCTTTTTTACTTGGGTGCAAGTTAATGTAGTACAAGGCTGAAAGAAAATGCAGCTGGTATTTACAAACAGCCTGTGGAGTTGTAGTCCATGATTCCTGTTTGATCTGGCAATCTGCTGAAAGGAGCAGTCTGACTGCTCACCTCTACCCCAGTGCTGCCTCTTTCCCTTCCAGGTATTTGTGGATAAATGACATTTAACTTCTGTTGGCCATACTTGGGAAGGAACAGTTGCTGCAGGGACAAAGGGTCTGGTATTAACCAGGCAGTGAGTTGTGATCCTGTAAAAAAGTCCAGTGATGCTGACAATGAGAAAGGGCAGAATTTTGAAAATTGTGCAAGAAGCATCAAACTGTAGATGCAGTCTTGTGGCCTGAGGAAGGGACTCAATCACAGTTCATCTAGACTATGGACCACAGAGTGGTGATATGGTCTGTGGTATCAGAGAGATGGGGAATGGCATACTTCTGCTTAGGTGGTTCAGGAATACCATATTAAGGCAACAGCTGGACACCTCTGATGTTGGCCTTCATCTCTGCCCACATTTTCTTCCCCTTGGCTATGGGGAGTTCTAAAAGAAATTCTTGGGGTTTTGGTTTAAAATGTGGTAGTAAAGTCAGATCAGCAAATTATGATAACTGTTTTTACCCCACTCTCTAATGTTTAATTGGGTAATGTATGGATTTCTGTAGGTGTGTTTATCCAGTCAGTAGAACTAATTTTATGCTTACTTGGAAAAAAAAAAATGTCATTTGCTTCTTTTTACAGGTTGCTGGTCTCATATAGGAGACCCCCAGGAGTGTCACTTTGAAGAGTGTATAGTTACAACCACCCCTTCCTTGATTCAGAATGGAACATACCGCTTCTGCTGCTGTAGTACGGACTTGTGTAATGTCAACTTCACAGAAAACTTCCCACCTCCTGACCCTACTGATACAACACCTTACAGTAAGTCAGATGTCTGTCATTTGATGGTGTGAAGATTTTAGGAAAAGAGCCTTCTCTTGTGGTACTGTTAAATGTGAAACCTGTGACCTTTCTATTTTTATGTCACAGAGATGGCAAACAGAACAGAGCTTTCCCTTATGAAGTGTGTCACACTCATATTCCACATTGCTCCACAAAGAACCAGCTAAATGCCTACAAGAGGATTGCTTGTATAGGCTGAATGCAGATTCTGTTTTCCAAAATGGTCTCTAATCTTATGTGTTTTGATATTTGGACACCCAACTTCATAAGCTTGTGGAGGTATTCAGAAGGATTCATGACTTCTGTTGAACACAGGCCAGAGGTTTCATTAACACCACGGTACCTTTGGAAGGTCTGGCCTGTCTGTTCAGTCGTGAATCACAAGCAGTTTTGAGTGGTAGAACCGGTCTTGTATCAGACTGCTGAGATTCTCTCCAGCAGTCTTCGAAATCTGACTTCTTTCTTTTGCATATCTCTGGTAAGGGTTAACTTTGACATAATGTTCAAAGAGTACTGGTTTGAGCACTGATAAGTTTCTGTTAAATTATTTATTATAAAATCAACCTAACATACAGATCCAAATCAAGGGATCAGACCTGTTAACCTGCTATGACAGAAGCAAGATCGTAACTAGCAGGCATGCTGTTATGCTGTGTTCCAAAAGTTAAGATCCTGTAAAGAAGCTGAGTTAGTGGCCTAATCTAAACTTTTGGATAGCCTTTTCTAAATAAGAATTGTGAAAGGGAAGTTGAATGAAGTTAGGTGTGTAAATGGAGGCACAACTGTTCTGTACGTCAAGAGTTCTTTATCAATGGAAAGTATTTTGTGAAATGAAGATGTCTAATTGGATAGCATTTACAGCTGTAGAATGTGAAAAGAATAGTTTGTGTTTAGGATTGATAGTGTTTGAATTAACTTCGATTTGAAGATACTGATACTTTAATCAGTGGTGCTTTCAAAAATGGCTGTAGGGTCTAGCATTTTTAAGGAAGTTTGATCAAAATGAGGGCTTGGCATACTAAAAAACCAGCAGTCTTTAACTTGGGAAGTGTGTACAGTATGAATGGGTAAAGAAAGTTGGTAAAACGTGCTGCCTTTTGGTTGACAGTACTGTTTGCAGAACCAGTAAACAATCACCATTTGGAACCAGTGTGTCAGCACTGTGCAGTGCAGAACAGACTCTGCTTCACTTTGGTAAGAGTCGTAAGGTTGGGCTCCCCAAATGTGACTGGAGTTCGTGTTGTGCAGTGAAATTAGACAGGAGGAAAACAGGTGTAAAGATAATTCCTTGTTCCTTTCTGTCCCCCCAAAACAGGAAGACCAGGCTCCTACAAAATGACTTGTGCTTGTACTTCTCCAAGGATAAAAATTATAAGCTGATTTAATTCAGTTGTTGAGCGATAAGATCTTCAAATAATTTTAAATGAAGTTTTTAATACTGAAAAATCTATCTTGACTTGCAAAGCGAGGGGAGGGGCACTTAAATCTGTAACACAGTCCTTAATTCACCCAGCTGTAATTGAGTGCTGCAGCATACATTTCTACTGACTCAAACTGTTTTGTGTTATTGTGTCACCTTCCATTTTCATAATCTGCAAATTTGGCTTTAGGCACAAGCAAAGTAGGTTGCTTCCGAGCACAGTTGTCTGTCTGCTTTGACTGGGTTAAGAGATGGAGATGGGCCATTCCAGCAGCAAGGATGGCCTCGTTTGCCACTCTGGTGTTTCATTTGTAAAGCTCTCCTATTGTTGTATCTGACAGAGATGGGGCTGCTCCTGGCTGTTTATCCAGCACCCTGGGAGCACTGGGGAGGTACAGGATGCTCGAGGAAGCTGGAAGGGTGAAAAAGCAGGGAGGCTGGAGCACACAGACCCCTGCAATGTTACTGACCTTCATTCCAAGTGGTGGGGTGTTCATGGTCTCTCAGCTCCTTCCAGAACTCATTTTGGTGCTATAAGACTGTATTTTGGAACCTCGACATTAAGAACAGAATTCTTGCTTTGGCAAGGTTGATTTTTATAGAATTGTTGGGAAGCTTTGTATTGGTTACTAGATACCTTTCTTGGGCACTTTTCCAGCCTTTCTGTTACAGTTGTCAGAATGCTGTAAGGGCATTAGCAAGGTTAGCTGCACAGGCTGTGGCAATCTGTGTTACCATACCTTTTAGATTATTAAATTGAACAGGTCACAGTCACATGGGAAATCTTCTGCAGAAGGTTATTTCACTATAGCCTGTGAACTGTAAGAGCACTCTTTTTCATCCAAATTTTTGATAAATAGTTCTTGAATGGCCCAAAGTAAGGTATGTGACCTCCTAGAACTGTGCTTATGATCCTGGAAATTTCGAAGTGGAGGTGACTAGTGTACAATTATGTGAAGCGTGGTGAATTCAGCCAACAGTTAACTAAGTATTTGTAAATGTTTTTCTTCTCATTTCCAGTAAAATCACACAGAATAAAAAGTTCCTGGAATGACAAGTAGAAATTCAGCTATAGTTCAAAAATGAATGGAACCTGAAGACCTTGCTGATGACCCTAATGAATTTAAAGCTTAATTTTTAAGGAAAATTGCAGTTGTTCTTTTAAAGATGCTTCCTTGCAGCTGTATGAAGGATCTGTGGAAACAGCAGAGTACTGTTAGGCCCTTGAGCTAAAATCCATCCAGAAAAATAATGGAGGAATAAAACAATTACTTTATACAATCTTTTGGTTGCAGTTTTTCTATGATACTTAACCATGGTGTGTTGAAAGATGTACCTAGACTATAAATGACTCAAGAAGGCAAGAAGTAAGTTAAGATCTTAATACATGTTAGATGTATCAAATTATCATTGTCATAACATATAGCAATTAGAATAAGTGTAATATTTAAGATAATGTCAGTGTTGTTTTTAGTATGTCAAAACATATTTATCGTGCAACTGTATCTGTGTAGAACAGAAGAGCTTGCTTCTTTTTTTTTTAATTAATATTTGATCATGGTATAAATACATGTAATCCACTCTGTCTTGTAAAAAACTTTTATAAAAATGAAAAATAAGATTGAGGACAAATAGGTTCTTGAAGCCTGAAATTTAATCCTTACTGCTTCTCAATGTGCAGCTGGTAATTTAAAACAATCATATATCTGAGTAGTCATAATATTTATCTCTTCTGTTTTAAAGATAATCCAGGCAGATTTGAGAAGCTGTTGGTTGCTAATCCCTCCAAGCTAAAATTTTGCGAATGCTGTAGGATGGGTTATAGTCTAGAACCCACAGTCTGGAGGTATTAAAAATGCAGAGATTAAGATAGCTGTTTCGTGATGCCAGGAGAGGTAGTGGTTGGAGAACAGTGTTCTCAAGATTTGCCTGCGGAGTTTGGAGCTGCTCAAATGCAGAAGTTCAGAAAGAACCACTCATCCTCAATCTTTAACTTGCACTTTTGGGGAAAGATATACGTTCTGCTTCTGTGATAAATCATTCATGGATAGATTCGCTATTCTTCCATCTTATATTTTCACAAAAAATTGACCGAAAATATTCCATCTTAACTTCAGCCAGTCTACTCATATACCCCTTAACCCTATCTTAAAAGGGCCAGCTATGGCCACCTGGGTCAGTGTTTTGACATGTGTTCACTTCACTGACTTTGTCAAATATTTGGTTTGAGACTTGCTACGTATCTGCCTCTTATGACTACAGAATGCTTCTTAAATTTTGAGACTGTTTTGGAGACAAATTCATTAGTTCCTCAATCATTCATAATAGCCAGTTAAATAGAAATTAAGTAGCTAAAGACTTAAATGATCTCCCTTGTTGGTCATAGATATATTGCTGTAATGAAACATTCACGTTAAAATAACATCAAGATGAAAGAGCAGTTTTTAATTATTTTTTTCCTCAAGGCTGCTTCCTGGCGCTGCAAGTAAATTAATGTAGCAGCAACTGAGTGTTAAGAACACATTTTTGTATGACAGGCGATGTATTTGTGTGATATATGGAAAAAATCCCTGGCAGCAACAGTTGAGCAGTTACTGGTACACGTGGTTGAGAATTATATAGGTTTTTCATCTCATAACATCAAATTGTGGCTGCAGTTTTTAGAGGGTTTAGGAAACTTCTGTTAAATAAGAGCACTTCACGTAGCGAAGGAAGTTACTCTTCACTCTGAAACACTGATAGACAGGCTTATCTTTCCAGTGTAACATCCTTGCCTTTCTTTGCCAGCCTTCTTGCTGTGTATATAAAATACGTATGTAAAGTCTGTCTTGAAGTGCTCATGGAATTGTGTGGAAACGTTGACAAAAGCTACCATTAAAAAAGAAGTAATTACTAATGTATGTGGCTGGGGCAGGTTAGTTACGGTCGTAACAAGACAGTTCTCATGAAACCATTGTTTTTGAGAGGCAGCAGTTAGGCTCATGTAGCTGTGGGCACGTGGCCCAATCTAACTCCCACTGAAGCTGAATTAGATCATGTCAGGCTAATTTTGGAAAGTTGTAATCCTGCTCACTCTCAGTTGTCTTGAACCTCTTTTTCTGGAGAGCAGCATCTGATATTAATTTATGATTGAAATGCATTTACTTCAGCTGGGTTGCAGCACCTGATCAGCTAAGTTTGTTGCTGATATTTAAGCTGGTCTTTAATTTCTGATCTGCCTAATCTAAAAAATCACTCTGTAAATAAGCTTCTTCCTTCAGGTGCATTATTCCTTCTGTTTTCAGGTGATTTAGATGTAAAGGGGAAATTACAAACCTTTTCAAGGTGGCAGATCTTGGGTTTTAAAAGATGAAGGTGGGACTGATCTACACAAGGAATAAGGCTTGTACTCTTGAAATGATTGGGAGTCAGTCAGGCACCTCTTCCAAGGCATTCTAAGTCATTAATGTACCTTCCCGATGTTATAAGGCAGGGGAGTAAATATTAAGACAGTAATTAAGGGCCTTAGTATTTCTTAAAAAAAGAAGTTTACTTTAAGACAGCTAAGCATTTGATGCAAGAGAATGATACTGTGCCTCTGAGGAAGTTACTTTAGGGCGCTGTAGAAAATGAAGTTGCTGAACTGCTGAAGGAGATACAGGTGAATGTGCATGGGGATTTCTTAGTATGTGTCTCTCTTAAAAGAGATTGTATGTAGAGCAGCTAATAGAGGGGGAAAACTGAAAGCAAGGCTTTTAAAAAACAATTCTTTAATATACTGGCTTCATTATGAAATATTTGGATTTTTAGCCAGCTATTGACAAATGTGTGTTTTTGTGAACCTTCAGTTGCCTTTCTTTCTGAAATTTGGTGCTTAGTGAGGGTTTTTTTGTTGTTTATTTGGTTACTGGGAATTAATTAAGTGCGGAGGGGGCTGTGACACTGGGTACACATTGCTACAAATACTTAGTGATAAGATTTTGGAAACGTGTGCTAATTAAGGCCATGTCTTGTGTTGCAACTGAGGGAAAAGTGATGGTCGTGTGGATTAGTGTAGGGGAGAAGGAGTAGAAGTGAAAGTTATTGCACGAAGCACAGTATTAAAGCAATTGCAAGAGAAGGTTATTTAGAAATTCACGTGAAAGCCTTAACTTCTGTAGAATCAGTGGAATGTTTTGCAAGTCTCTCAAGATAACTGGTAATGCTTGTTGAGTAACTTCAGTTTCCCATTAAAACTGAATCTATCAAAGCCAGAATCTCTTGAAGATTGTTGGTAGCAGCATGTACTGTTTTAACTTCTAAGACATCACAGTCTCCTGAGATTAAATTTGAATCTTTACTGAATTTAAAAATAAAACTTTGATGTGAAATTGGAGTCTTGCATATGAAATGTTAGCTGTGAAAGCAAAACCTCCTTAGGCAGAAA
Organism: Oriolus oriolus; assembly: GCA_013400235.1. Taxonomy (NCBI): domain Eukaryota; kingdom Metazoa; phylum Chordata; class Aves; order Passeriformes; family Corvidae; genus Oriolus; species Oriolus oriolus. The sequence continues at coordinate 290,565 of VXBT01001174.1, read as the reverse complement.
ACTCTGGGTAAATTTTTTCTCTTACAGAAACATTCAATCAGGAAGATGAAATGAAAGTGTTTTACTTGCACTGACATTGAAATGTTTTGGAAATGTTTTTAAATTTCTGCTATGCACCGAACCCACAAAATGCTGAAAACCATGGTAAAAGAGCAAACATGTTTGTTTGGAAAAGCAGAAACATTTCAAATATTATTTTTACAAAAAACCACCAAAAACCCAAACCCTCTTTTTTTTTTTTTTCCCCTCTCCCTTTTACAATTGCATTCCTTATTGCTTATCACTTGATAGGAAAGGTAACTGCAAGAATTAGTAGTGCGTTATGACCTGGAGGTCCGAGTGCAAGCATCTTTGCGAAGTTCTTCTTACAATATGCTGAAATCTAAAAGGGGCTTTTTTAGATGCAAGGTGGGACTTTTTTCTGTATCTTGACATTGCAATATAGTGTGTTTGTGAAGTGCTAGAGGTCTATTTGCCCCTTGTTTCAGAGGGCTAAACATATTTTTCTTGAGTCTTTAAAGATTTCAATTCCTCAAGTAGCTGTGAGCATAACTTTTAGCTTATTTGTTTGATACAGTTGTCTGATCTGCATCTTTGTCATCCTTGAAGTATCCTGCTTATTTCTAGTACTCCACAGTGACTATTTTATTCACGTTTAAGATCTAAAATTAAGAAAGGAAACACAAATTTTGTGTAATGTAACCACTGGTTTTGCCACCTTCAGTAATAGTGAAAATGTGCATTTTAAGTTAACCAATATCTGTAAATAAGTGATTCACAGTCCTGTATCATGTGCAGTTCCTGAGGCACTAATTTGCATCTCAGCGGGAAATTACTTGCTTATGTTTTATGCACTTCTAAGAGTTTAAAGATCTGCAAATATCTTTGGGTAATACAAATATAGTAAAGATACCTTTTCCATTTACTGGGAATGCTGAGTACTGTCAGACTTTTATATTGTTGCATAATAAATTCAGTGTCTTCATTAGCAGATATCTTTTGTAACAGTATACATTGGGGCTTTATTGTGAATGCCTTATAGACACAAGGTAAATGTAGATAAGGCTCCTAAGAATGGTACTCTTTCAGAATGCATTAGTGGAAAGCTGGACTGTAAATAAAAAAAGGTAGCAGATAAGGAATTGTTTTGCCTCATGTCAAGGCAAACTTGAGACTAGACAAGAGTGCCATGCTTTTTATGTCTTTATTCACGTACTGCAATATGCAGTGTAATACACGTATGCAATATCATCATTATTCTAAACAAACCCTACACTGCTGCTTAACAACACAAATAATTTGAGAAATAGTAGGAGCTCTCTGGAAGGCAGGTTGATGTATCAGTGCACTTTTGGGTGACATTATAGATCACAGGCTTCCTGATGGTGTAGTAGTAGTAATAGGCTTCAATAACTATTCCTCAAAAATTTTAAGACTGGATGCTGTAAATTTTAACATTTCAGTGGGAGTTAATACTACACCACTGTGAAGGCATTTCTCCTTCAAAGACATGTGAATTTTGTTTAGGTAACTCTCCTCAACAAAGTATACTGACTGAATTAGGCAAGATAGTGTACATTGAAGTCGTTGCCAAGCAAAATGGAAACACTGTTTATGTTTTGTGCATGTTCTACTTGTCTCTGTCCCTGTGCTTTTTCAAATGTTTATTTTCACTCTGGCTGTGTTGATCTCCTGCTTTCCCTGTCTTGTCATGCTAAAGGCTCCTTGCAGGGAGCCGGAATGGCAGAAATGGCTGTGCACAGGCTGCTCCACGGCTCCAGCTCCTGACAGAGGGCATTAGCTTCAAAATACTGCAGTTCTATCTCCCTGGGCAGCCTGGAGCTGCTGGGCTTGCTGAGAACTCTGTTTCTCGTAACCCACTTTGTCCTGCCATGTTACCCTCAGAGCATTCTTTAGGATTTTTAGCATGGCTCTGCTCTGGTCGTCTTGAATAATTTTGAAATGAATGGAGTTAAGATTAAAAGGAGCAAGAGCTCTGTGAAGTTTGGTTATAAAGCACTGCTAGGTGTTGCCAGCTACTACTAATAAATTCCCACCCCATGCCCAGAACAGTAATAGTCTTTGTCCTCAGACTACTGGCAGAGTAAGAGGCAGACTTGAGACTGGAGCTGTTAAGTGCAAAACAGAAGATCACTTATGAATATCGTGTCTGTTATTTGCTGTTTAGTGCTATTAGGCTCATCTGTGTAGAATAGTGTTTAGATCATGGAAAAGCTTTCATGTTTTTTCTTGCTCCTTAATTAGACATTTTCAGTAAGCCTCACTAGTTTCTGTCCTGTGTGCTAAGTTTGCTGACAAAAATATGATTCTGTATCATAGTTTTGTCCAATGCATTTTACCCCCGTGATTTTGAAATGGATACAATTAATAAAGAAAGATTTAGGTTCTTGGCATTTAACTTACCCTTAGAATAGCCTGTTAGCCCAGCTGCTTTGCAGTCTTACCTGAGTTGCAGCTATAGCTCAGCACAATGCCTCGGAGGAGACTGAAAGTCCAAACAGACACTTAAAATATGTTGGGCCTTCAAAACTGGTCATTAATCACATTTCCTTATTGAACCTTTTTTGATAATTTTTTTTTCTTTATGTGAAAAATAATGTGATCTGGAAAATCCAGTACATTCCATTGATTTCTGGCTCCTTTCCTTATGATATAGCATGCAGTGCATCTTCAGAGAGGGTGCTATCTGGAGGTAAAATGCTAACGACCTTTCAATCTGGCACAACCATAGGAGCTCTAGGTACATAAAGCATTTGGTTTTAACAGTGCGATGATGTTTTTAAGGACACTTGAATTACTTCTAGACAAAAGAGCTGGAATTATGTAGGTTAGCTGCCAGGTGGCTCCTGCAGAGCAGAGGCTGGTGCAGAGCAGGCTGTGAGCGGAGACAGCCGCATTGCCCCCAAGCCAGGGAGCAGAGGCTGCAGGGCAGCACCATGCTGGCTTGGATCTGGTTTGCACGTGCTGCAGCCAAAGCCTCACCTCGAGGCTGTCTAGGCTTATCTTTGTATGTGCGCGCTAAGTGACTCTTCTTTATGTGATTTGATTCCTTTCACAACTCTGCTGTTGGAGCATCTTCTGTTGGGAGTATAAAAAGGGTTGGGAGCTACACTTCATAGAAGCTATAGGTTGTCTCTTTCTCTTCATCCCTTCGTTGTATCAGACAAAACTTTTGCATGTGGATGGATATTAGGGATCAATGTTTTAAATTCGTTTTCCTTACAAAGAAAGGCTTGTGTCCTTCTTATTAAAAGAGTGAATGGCAAATTCAGATAAGTGCCTCAAGTGTTTGGGTTGTGAACTTGTGGCTAACTCTGGAATTCTGAATGTGAAGTTTCATAACTGGGCATCTCGCTCCTGACATACATCATCCTGGCTATAGATATCTCCATTATTTCTGAAGAACTGAAATGTCAGGGTTGTTTTGAAGTCACCTAGGGTGATCTTTTGGCTTTCTGGCTAACAGAACCCACGTGCTTGAAAAACAAAGAGTTCATAGAGCATCCAGTGGAGCCATTGCAACCCGGAATGCATCCCATCAGTGTGCTCCTGGTCATGTTACCCCTGATTATACACCAATTGCAGGTTTTTTCAAAGCTGTAATTTTCAAGATGGAATAACTCCTATTGTTGCTGTCCAGGTAGAAGATTATGACAGTATATTCACTAAAATCTTGGTGAAGATTCCTGTGAATGTAACTGTACTTAAACAGGGATTCAAGTTGATAAGAAAAATCTGTTTGCATTTGTGTTGGTTGTATAATGAAGAAAGTTTACTGTGGCTACTAGGGCAGACTAGGGTGTGGCCAGTTCCTGAAAAAGTTATAAGGAGACCTAAATGAACTACAAAAAATAGAGTTTCTCAATCCATAACTACTTCTGTATACCCATACTGAATATTTCTTTGTGTCTTTTTATTTCATCTTGGCATTTTGTGGTGTTACTCTTCTCAGTCATGTTGCAGTTTTTTCTTTCTGTGATAGGTTTGGGCGTGTTCCTTCCTGATGTATTGAATTAGCTGTTGTTGATGTATACCATTCACTATTATTATTTTTACTGGTTGTATTTAATAAATAAAATGAATGGTGAGGTGTTGCTATGGACACTAATACGTAAGCATTAGAGTTGGGACACCGAGTGTTGTGTCTATTTTTGTGTGAGACAGAGACTTTTTTTCCCTTGTTGCAATTCTCATTAGTACTGAATTTTGTGGTAGGAAATTGATTTTTCATGTCAGCTGTTAGAGATCTGCAGATATTTTGTTGTTGTTTTTTAGCTTCCATGTTTTCAATATTATGATAGGTATTGATCTTTCTAAAAACCAAATGTCAGATTTATATAGACAGTCCATACATTTCTTTCTCAGAAGTCCTCTTTTGTTTATCAATGTTTTATTTTTGGGATATACTAAGATGTTTTATTATGTAACACATTTGTTAACTTGGAAGAAATCAATATATGAATTATCCTTAAAATCTAACATAGTGATTTTTACCTTACTTCAGTTTATTTGTGTAGTATGCTTCCATGCAGACTCAATTAATGGAAAAGTATTTGCTGTACAGATATGTCTAGGAGGGAGAAGTTAGGAATTCAATATTTAAGGGCAGGGAATGTACTGAAAAAGGGAAGTGTGAAGATTTTTCTGTTACCTTAGCTTTTTTTTTTAATTTTGCTTTAGCTTTTTCCTTTTATTTTGAAGTTGAAAGATCGATTTGTCATTTTCTGAGAGATCTGAGGATGGACTTCTTTTGCTAAGACATTGATACCAAGTTGCAGTGAGATAGGAGTTTGTGATCCAATTCTTTTAAATTCCTTTGAAGATTCCAGTGAGGTGGACTCAGTTTTTAATCACTGCAGTTTTATGCATTTATTTTAAAGATTGAACCTACAAAATATTGCATATATGTTTCTTGGCATTATTATTTCCTAGAAGTTTCTGAAGTACCTGTGAATGATATTGTACAGCTTTTGACTTGGGCCTGGATTTTTGCCTTCCCTTAGACTGGTGGCATGAGGCTCATTTAGAATCTGCTTCCAGGCCTGTAAGTATTTTCTGAAACTAGCAAAAAATTCCTTGTTTCAGACATATTGACTTAAAACTATATATAGTTTGAGCAAGGGTGTAAGGTATCCTGTGTAAAAACATTTCTCCACTTTTGTAATGCTGGAACAGGAAATACAAGTGTTGGAGCTGTAGCAGTGAAAGTGACGTTTTTTCCCCCTGTGCCAAATAAAAATATTTTTATTTATCTTATTTCTTTTTATCTTTGAGTTGTGGTTCAGTGCCCTGTCTGTCAGTTTGTTCACAAACTGGATGTGGCTGTCTGAAGGAATACACCGCTGATATGTGCTCTAGACAGCTGAACCAACTATATGGAGCCACTGAAATAATTTTTGCTTAGCTGTAGTTCTGTTTCTCCTATTAAAGCATTAACCTGCTCTAAAAGTAGTGATGCATGTAGAAATAAAACTTTAAACCCTAATAAATTAGTGCTAGTGTTATAAAACAGAAACACAGATTTTATGTATGTATTCCTTTGACCTGGGGGGGTTTTCTCTTTAAAAAAACTAAACCCAAAACAACACACACATAAAAAGAAGCAAAACCCAAATCCACCCCCTGCCCCCCAACAGAACAAACAGACCAAATAACCCCCAAGCATGGAGAAAATACCCACATTCACACCTGCATGAACTCCTGACAGGGTAGACGTCCAAATTGCAGTAAATACAAATTGGTTACGTTCTAACTGTGGTTCTGTTTTCCTCCATTTCTGGTCTCTGAGGATATAATTGCAGTGACTAAGGCAAAATGGATGATGCTGAGTGAGCTACAGTGAATTGCACTGAGCAATGTTCTTCCTTTGAATGCAGGTCCAGACACTGCTGTTCCGCAGTGCTATGGGAAAGCAGAGACAACTTGGTGAAAACTTACTGCAAAATAAGGCCTGGAAAGCCAGAGAAATCAGTGACAGATGAACATTTAGAAAATATTTTAAACGTATTTTGAGAAGTTTTTTTAATGAATCTGAAGAGTTGCTCTGCCTTTGTCAGCACAGTCAGCAGATCGATCCTGCGCTTGTTACCTGCAGGTGAGGCTGGGCCGTGCCCCCCCACCCATGGGGGCACTCCCAGCTGCAGAGCCATTCATAGCATCTCTGGAGCAAACCAAAACTGTGTGTGGGTGCCATAAGTACAGGCTGGAACCCAGGAGCATTACACATCTCTGAGCGTGGTGCCAGGCGCTCTGGGGATGCTGTCCCCAGGCCCTGCCAGCACTGCTCGGACTGGCGCTGGCAGACAGAGCCAAGGGAGTGAGTGTAGGCTGTCTCTGCCCAGCTTAGGAGGGTTAAATAGGAGACTTCTCTCTGGCACTAAGAGAATAGTTAGTGAGTAATAGCAGTGGGAGGGAGTACATCAAGGAAAAGATTTGAAACTAATTTGAGATTTCAGTGTATAGCTCTGGTGTGCTAACATTACTTTTCCTTTTTTTCTACAGTTAAATGTTGTTTTCGGGAAGGTTGGTTTGTTTGGGTTTGGGGGGGGCATTTTTTCTTTGGTTTTTATTATTTTAATTAAAACTGAAAACATCAAGCTCTATTGTGGAGAGAAAGTTTTTGTAATAGTCTTGGGGTGTTAGATACATGTAATGAAGAAAATAATAATTAAATACTGCTAATGGGGGGAAAATTCATAAGCTGTGAATCCTTGATTTTGCTAGATATTCCAGAGTAGACCAAGTGAAAAAAGGTACTAAAGATACCAGTCTGAACAGGTTCTCCCAGCTCTGCTGAGCTTGATCCTACACTGAGCTGGTGTGTAATATTATAATCTGTACTCAGAGCAGGTGAGCACAGTCTTACATTTAAGAAGAGTCTGGCTGTGTGGTCACTGTGCCATGATTGCTGTGGAACAGAGGTTTCCTGTTGTATAAGGGAACACAGCACTAAGTATTTGATTAGCTGAGATCATGTGTCACCTAAATGTTCATCAAGGACATGTTCATGTTATGCCTGCACACTTACGTGTGAGTTTATGCGTGGGTTGGTAGGTGGACAGAAACAGGTACATTCAGAGTTTTTTTGAGTTTTTTCTACCTGTATAAGAATTGAAATTACCACTTTTTAGGCATTTACAGTTTGTGCTTAAGCTGAACCTGATGAGTAGCCTAGCACATCTGATGCCAGAAGCGTGGCATGAATTTCTTCACTGCCTTAATGTCTTTGTAATCACTGTAATGGTTTATATCTTATTCCCAAAAGTGCTATTGGCACAATGCCAGCCTGTGTTATGATGGAGCCCTTGAAACAAGATTGGAAGGCAGGCTTTTGCATTCTTTCTAGATGGCTATGGAATGAAACAGTTACCAGGTAGGTGCTATTAGCTGCAGGTTTTTCTGAGAGGCAAATACGTTCTTGCAAATGCCATCAGCTTCCACCTATAATGGAGCTATGTTTTGATTATTTGGTAGAAATGTGGTCAAGTGCTTGACAACTTCTTATATTTTTGCAGTGAGCTGGGCTCCTGACAGACCTTTCCAGGAGTTTAAACCTTTCAGCAAATGGCAGTTTAGGAAGAAAAATAGAAAGTGTGTTGTGTAAGCATCATGGAACACTTGGATTTCCTTTCTTAAAGGATAGATTGGGGAACAGAACTCTTGTCTGAGACAATAATAGGACAATATCTACTCAGAGGCATAACTGGTGAGATTACCTGTGAGTTGTTAGAAGGAATAAGCAAGGAAAACAAGCAAAAAAACCCTCAACAACCAAACCATAGTTAAGACTGAAAGCATGGAGTTGATTTGCAGTCATAAATCCTCATTTTTGTCCTGGGTATGCATTTTCACTTTGATGAAGCTTATAGTTTCATATCCCTAAACCTAGACTAGGGATTGAGGGTGTCTTAAATTTTGAGTGACCAAACAAGGATGTATTAAAAGCGTCTTCATTTAAATGTAGAAATGCTTTGATGGTGACCACTTGGGAGCCAGAAGAATAATTTGCAAACCTTGCCTGTGACTGCATGTATTTTGTGATGTGTTAAGGCGGGAACACCTGTCAGAAAGGAGTCTGTCTTGAGTTTAATTTTGGTTTTTTTGTTTTGCAAAAAAATATTTCTACTTGCTTAATGGGACTTGAGGTTTTTGCCTTTCACTTAATAGGATTTCATGGTATGGTCAGGATTTGAGTAAATGAGATTGACAGAAGACTTCTTTATATTCATTTTTTTTAAAGACTCCTTTTTCCATTCTAATTTCTACAGTATCTGTGTAAATAAGTGTCTTGTGAAGGTACCAGTTTTAGACTTACAGTTTAATTGTACAGCATCATTGAAACAGCTGAAACCAATACTCAGGGCTGTGACCAGTTCAGGGATTGATTTAAGAAAGTTTTTATTACATGAAAAGTATGTTTAAAGTAGAAGAGTTACAGAAGCCATATCATTCAATATATAAGTTTTATTCAGTCTGTGAAATCTATCTAGCAATCATGCAGATTCCAGCATCATTAGCAAGTAATTTCCATAGGATTATGAAATGTCTCCTCATGACCTATTCAGATTTGTGTTGAAATATTTATTCCTTGTTTGAAACAAGTTTGTTACTGTAGGGCAGACAGAACATGTTATACAAGTGAAGTCAGCTGTAACACAAATTGATAGCTTTGATGCCAGCCTTTGTACTTGATTGATGTATATTTATTTTGGCTGGGATATTGCCTTAGATATGGTCCTTCCTCCCCTCCCATGGTCTCCCCGTTGGCTTCTGTAGCCCGCTCCCAGCTCAGCACAGCCGTGGTTGTGCAGCACAGCTGTCGGGCACCGCTGGGCTGGAGCAGCACCTGGGAGTAGGAGGCAAGGGATGCCTGAGCTGGCACTTGTGCTGCAAGAACTGAACATCAAACGATGTCTGTATTTCGTCTGAAATCAAGTACTTAGATCTGTAGAAGGATTTTGCATAAGTGCAAACTAAGGATTACTGTTTATCATTATTGCCTTTTTCATCTTCATGCTATTTTAAAGTAATCAGAATAACCTTTGAAGTTAGGGAAGGTACTGTTTTTCCCATTATATAACTAGCTAGCATAAAGCACTGAGAGGCAAAGTAACCTACCTAAGATCAGACTATTCTGTATCAGAGCCAGAAACACAATCTGAGTTTCTCTTTGTTTTATATTTTGAGTTCTGGAAATTTTTTCTTTCCTTTAGGAAAACAAAATGCATTTACACATCTCTAACATGCACTTGTGTGCCCTCATACAAGATGCAGTTTTCTGTTTGAAGAAGGTCACTCCAGCTGGTGCCTTGGAAACAGGAGCTGTGTGTCAGAGGAGGCTATCGATTTTGCTGGGGTCCCCGTGAGGTTAAAGCCTTTCTCCTCTCTGGGCCTCTCACTGTTTCAGCTCCTGCCCTGCCGAGTGATGGCCCTGCCGCTGCCTCTCCTCCTCACAGGCTTGTCAGGTTCCCACAGCCTTTTCTGTCCTTTATTTCCTTCTGCTTGAGGATGTCCCCAAGTAGCTGTGGCTCGTGTCTGTGCAGTATCTTTGAGAGAGAGGTTGTTCCTGCCCAGAAGCCATGTGAATGTCCATTTAAGCAAGGACAGTAGAGGCACATAGCCCTTGCTAAGGCCTCTCAGCTGGGAAGGAGAGGCAGCTTTCAGCAGGAACCAGGAGAGGTTCAGCTGCTCCACCACCCTCCTCCGCTCACTGGCATGGGCACAGGGGAGAGCAGTGTCCCCAGTGATGGCCTGTGCTGGATGAGACCAAGCGAAGAGCAGGAGTGAGACTCTGAGACACCGATGCAGACTGAATGAGAGTGCCTACGGTCCTGAGGAAGAGAAGGGGAGATACTGTTCACTGAATTCTTCAGGCACTCTGGAGCAAGATAGGAGGGGAACTTCTGTCTGGTCCCAACTTCCCACTTTCTGCTTCATTGCTCAGGTCCTCCTAATAACCGTTTCATCTGGGAAATACCTGGTAAGACCAACCAGTACAATGTTAGAGCATAGAGAAATGTAATTATTATTGTCATCTTAAAGTTACAGAAGACTTCTAAAATATTTTTGAATATTTTTGAATATCCTAGAAAAAGGATTTCCTAAGGTTAGAAATTATATGGCCATGTAGAGAAGATGGTTGGAGAAAATAAGAGAGTAGGAGGATTAATGGCAAAATGGGACATGTACATTCATGTTACTCTGTCCTTCTAAACCATGATAGCAAGAGCTAGAGCAGATGCATACCTTTTGGAATACTACAGGCATTGTCTGAATTTGCGTTAGCAAGACAAACACAATCTTTGTGTGAATGTTTCTAAAATATCAGATGGGGTTAACTCACAACTCTGTAGCATAGGCCTTCAAGTTTAAAATCACAAAATCTTTTATATACAAGAATGTACGCTATACTGAGTTGTACTAGAAGTATAGAAATATGTTCTTGAATTAAAGAGAGTAGGAAAAGTTAAGATTTAGTACTAAAATACTTGCTACTCTTGAGGATTACACTTGAGGATTACAATATTAAGCTGATTTAGGGTATTACATCTGAAGTACTAGGACATAAATCAAAAGTGTAATGAAAGGTTTTGTCAGAACTCATTCTCACCCTGTTTGTATTGATCTTGGGCTTATACTTGAAACAGGTTGGCTGCCTGAAATTGTGCTGTAATTCAGATTTCATTGCATGCTTAAGGAAATGGTTTTGGAATAAACACCCAGTACAATCACATCCTTTAAATCAGTTCATTCTTCATTGCCTGTTGCTAAGGTTGACAAGAAAAAAAAATATTCCTGAAAGTCAATGAGAGGTGTGCAGCTCTACTGAGCAGACATGAGTGCTCTGTGTTCCTGCCCACGCGGGAGCAGCACCGCATCTCTGTGCCATGGCTGTGAACAGAGGCACCGCCACTCCTCCAGGGTGTGCCCAGCAAGAACCTGCTGGGACAGGCCCAGACATCCCACACTGCTTGGGCTTGGCTTGCCTTCCCACCGAGGAAATGGCTGGCAAGGGGGAAACGTGGGTTTCTGTAGGAGCAAGGGGAGCATGACTGATAGACAGCATTCTTGGGTTTCAGCACTCTTAAAGACATGAAAAATGCAGCACATGGGATCAGAGCTGCCTTTTCTGAAGGATCTGGGGGGGTTGGTTGTTCGCTCACCCATATAAAAACAGGCGTTTCTGTGTTTTGATGTCATTTTTTGGGCTCTATTTTTAGTGCCTGGGAACATTACAGACATGAAATATGTAGCTATTGAGCTTTCTGGAGTTAAAATAACTTCAAATATCTTTAAAGAGGCTTTCTGAAGTACTCATTTTTTTTCCGTTGCAGCACATGTAGTTTTTGTTCCACTGCGTTACAGAGGCTGGAAGTGTGCCATTGTGTTAAAGCTGCTGTTACCATTTGGTTTGATAAGCAGGAAGTCCTGTTGGTCCAAGATGAACATAAGGGGATAATGTAAATGTTGTTTTCAGCCTTTTTATTTAAAAAATTATTATATTTCAATATGGAAGATGTCCCCAGTATGTTGTTAAGTGTTCAAATTAGCTTTCCATTTAGCTTGAAGGTAAGGTTGAGGTGTACTCAAAAACAGTTTGACTATAGAAGCAAGATATTCCTTTTATCTCTCTAGTAATCAAATATTTATTGGTATATAGGGAACTTCAGAAAGAATAACCTAAATTTAGTTTTGTGTTTGGATTGCTATTTATTTTACATACATCATGATTATAAGGTTCTATTCAGTAGTGTTAGAAATTATACTGAAGATGCCTGAACTCTCAGAAGAAAAGGCAGAAAGAGAAGTTTTGTTGGGTTTTTATGAACTCATTAATTTCCTCTGCACACATGTGACAAGCTGCTAATTCACCTCTATCTAGTCATCAAAGAGAGCAGTTAGGGATTTCATAACCCACTCTCCTGCCAAAGACATTACCACTCATGCTTCTTTTTTGAGTTTCATGTTATCACTGCAACCTTCAGTATTCAAAATGAACAAAAAAGGCCAATCTAAACCCCACAGCCTGGCTCCGGACTGGGTGCTTGGTGGCAGCCAGTACACTGGAGGAGGGCAGGGAAAGGGAGGACTGTGAAAAGGATTCCATCTCTGGGACTGCCTGGCTGCAGGCACAGCGAGGGACTCCTCCTCTTAGAGACAAAGCTCAAATCCAAATTGCATTTTCCAGCAGCAGATTTTTGAAGAGAGATCTGCCCACTGAAACTCTACCATCACGGATGACTGACTTCTAGCTGTAGCAGGATTCCTCTGGAGCACATTATGAGAAATAAATTTTGCAGCCCAAGCTGTGTGATGTTTTGAGGCATTCACTGAGGAGGCAGATGAGATCTGTGATGCATGATTGCCAGGTTTTGATGTTACTGCAAGTCTCATGAGAGACTGGTGCTTTCTGACAGTCCAGGTTCCACACAGTGATGCGATTATGTGAAAAATGCATTTAAAATTTTAGCTCTCCTGATGTGAAGAAAAACATGAAAAGATGTATCCTGAAGGGCACCATATGACAATAAGTATATAAGATTTTATATAAAAAGTTAAAATCAGTCAAATATGATGATGCTGAGTGCAAAGTGGAAACATATTGGTGGCTCTTTAAATCTTTTCTTCAAATATTGGAATGATTGGAAGCAAGTGCAAATTATCTGTTTCATCTAAGCCAATAGACTAGAAACCAGAGACTTGCTCTTAAGTCCAGGGAAAACATCCATTTTCAGTTATGAAAGAAAATTGCCTTAGGGCTATGGATTGGCAGGATTATTCTGTTAAAGAATGTTGCACCATCTCCCATAAGAAATACAGTTCCCATTGTGTTTTCCATCTGCGTGTGCACCGTGCTCGGTCCTCTTCCACAGAAATTATCTTGCTAACTTCATTGTGCCTTCAAGAGCCTCCAAAGATTTTATATGAAAGAGTGGTTCCTTACCCTAACTTTGGTTTAAATATTGAAGATGGTCATGTTGATAGTATTTTGTAGTCCTATTGCAAAATTTGGACATGGATCTTAATGTTATTAATAATTTGTCAAATGCTTGCAGAAAAGATGCAACCTTACCTCTTATACGTGGGTTCATGAAACAGAATTAGGGTAATAGTTGTTTTAAAACATGCACCTATAAAAGCTTAGGCCAGTAGCAGAAGTTGTTAGGAAATGCTATTTTTTCTTTTCATCATTCTCAGCTATACATAGATTTAATAGAAAATTGGGAACAGCTCCTGCTGGAGTTTATTGTGAATGTCTGTAGACCATAATTTAAAGGTATTCAAACCCTGTAGCTCCAGCTTAACTGAAAATATAGGTTTAAGTGCTTTTAATTAAATTGATGTAGATTGGATTCTTGTCGTCATTGTATGATAATCTGACCTATGTCCCTGATATCTAAAAGGCTACCAGCGTATTTTTTTGTTAGAAGTTCTCTCCTTTTTTTTTTTTTCCTTACACATTTTGTCCCCTGCACTGAATTAATTTAGGATTTACATAAAATAGATTGGGTCATTCTGGCATAGTGTTTATATCAGAGGCTTTCTTGTCATTTGCTCTAATGTGATGAAGACTACTCTCTTGCTGCAGGACCGTGGATCAAGAATGAAGCAGTGGTCACTTGGCTGGAAAGAAATGTTGATTACTATCCAGAAAGGAGGAGGGGAAAAAAGACCTGATGAGGTGTTTTGATTTGGTTGGAATGTGCTGCTAGAATGCAGTAAGGGATGCATATTTTACTAGTTGTGGAGAATTCTGAGGACATGTTTGATACAAGCTTTGTGTAGACAAAACAGATAAACAGATTATGATTGAGGTCTGTGGGCCCTTGGAAAAGATTGCTAATTGCATATTTTTTTCAAAGGACTGAGATCTTATCACTGTCATGAAAATTGTGCAGGGCCATTGTGAAAAGAAATGTGACTTTAGAAGCAAGTTGAATTAAATACACTTGAAAAGTCTCTTTCTGAGCTGCAGGGCGTATTTGAAGTTATCTGCAGCTGAAGGCCACATTGCCCCCACACTGCAGCCTTCCATCTCATGCTGCGTTGGTGACGGACCCGAAAGCTTTCCCTCTTCCTTCTGATCTCATCCTCGGTATCAGTGAGATTCCTTAATGGAAGAGCGACTTCTGCACCAGATTGGCAATGAACATATTGAATCTATCACATCAAAGAAATAGTTGTAAGATGGCGTGAAGACTCTGCTTCTTTTTAAAGTGATATGTATGGGCAGATCTTTTGAATCCCTGTGTAATTTTACTGACTTTGATCAGAGTCCATACAGCTGTAGTTGTTTTGAAGAATCAGATGTTACTGTTGTGCTGTGAAGGTTAAAGGATGGTGTTTTCCTTATGTGTTCGAGACTAACATTGCTACCTATGTGTGATATGGCAAATTAAATAAATGTTAATATTTTGGTACCTATCAAAGACCACTTGGCTTTAAGACCACTTGGCTTTTGATACATAGTGATGAGAAATTCTGTGGGAACATAGGTAATTATTTTTAAAACTGATTTTGATTATATAGAATAATTGTATGTTTCTCTAAAATGTTTTTATACAATGCTTCTCTAAACTTAAATACACACATATATTTTCTAGAGTTATTTACTACTGTGTGGCAGATACACAGCTGTGAGTCATTTACATGAAGAGCAGGCAGATTTCTGAAAAAGGAATGAAAAGCTTTAATAGCAATATAGAGATCTGGTGGAAATTTATGTGCAAATGTCCTTTATTATATGATCACCACCATGTAAATATATAGCATTGAAACAACATTCAAAAGCCTAAGGTTTCATATTCAAATATTAGAAGGAAACAATGTTGTTGCCTCATAGTTTCAAGGCCATATCGTTTTGTGTGTTTGTGTTGGGATACAGCCTTTAATTATACAATCAAATCTTTCCTCTTGGGATTCCTAGTTTTTCAACTTGGTTAACACTTACCGCCTTTTCTCACGGCTGTCTTAAGACATCATAACAGTGACCTCTCTGGTGTCCCAGGGAGCTCTCTGGCCATTGCAGTGTAGCAGCTTTGATGTAGGGGCAGAGAGAAGTTTTCTGGACAGCTTTCAGCTGCCACAGGGAAGAGACTATCCTTCCTTGTCCTCATTTCCCATTCCATTTGCTTCATACCTTCTCATTTCAGTAATAGTATTAGGGAAACAGTGTGTTAAATGCTGAAGTAGGAAATATGAGAACTCTGCCTGGGTTCCTCACAGTTCATCCTCCAGGCTGGAATATTTTACCTCCAAGAGCGCAGATGCGGGTGCTTGAACTGATGCTGTGACGTTGGCAGTCGTGGGTTAGTTGGTGCTCTATCCAGAGCAGCCTCCTGTCTGCAGGTCTCACAGTACTTGCTGAAGGGGAAGGAAGATAGAAGAATTGTGCATCCCCTTTCTGGCTCCCAGGAAGGAGTTCTATGTGTTTACAGACTCATTTGCCATTGGCTGTTGCTCCCTGGCCTTGTCTCAGTTTTCTCTGGTTTCTCACAACATTGTTTGCTCATAGTATAAATACTAATTTTGAAGTATGGAAACGGGAAGCCTACAAAAGAGGCTTTAATTTTTGAAAGTTAAATTACAGAGAAATACAAAGTTTTTTCAAGCATAGACGCAGATTGGAATACTTTTGCATTAATTAATATTACAAGCTTATGTTTATAGTGGAAAAGTTACTTTGAAGAAAAAACTTTATTCTTCCTGATGCCATTAGCGCAGGCAGTATTCTTCATTCTGTGTCATTCCTGGGGAAGATTAGGAAGGCAGCAGTTTGACAGCTGCCATGTGTGACAGTATGGAAGCTTAATCTAAAAACCTTAATTTATCAAAGATATTGTATAAATGCTTGGAAACTGTTATGGCAGCAATACCTGAGAAAAGAGGGAAATGCTTAACGCGGTAGAAGTGCCTGCAGGGAGTGTCCCAAGTGCAGGGCTGGGTTCAGCTGGATGACTCACTCCTAACTGAATATTAGAAGCATTCTTCTCACGGTTCACTCTGAAGTACATTCCCGACTTTTTGTGTGTACCTTCTCCATACACAGGAGCTGCTGTACTCGGGTTTTTGGAACCTGGAAACAGGCTCTTTATTGATGATGAGGTCAGGACACTTCTGGGAATGGTGGCTTGTTGGTTACCAGCTGCTCCCCAGCCAGAAGGAGGTTGTCCTTCTGTTTTAATGAGTCGTGCTTTGTTTCTTTTTCTTACTTACAAAAGAAAAAAAAGGATTTACCCTGTTGGCTGTGATATTTCTTTGTGGTAGGATCGGTAGACTTCAGTAAACTGCTGACTACTATCAGAATTACGGACAAAATGTTTCAAGACGGAAGTGTGTTCGTGCTGGGTGTCTTCCACATGGCGTCTTTGCATTGCTGCTTGTAGAGGCAGTAGCCCTGTGAGCAGTGCTCCCCTTTGCATCCTAGTGGGATAAAAATTTGGTCTTAAGGTTGTTTGGGCCTTACAGCAGTTTTCTGTTGGTTTTAATATTTTGTTGTGGCACATTTTGTTGTAGAGCAGGGAGCCTAAGTTGAAGCTGGAAATAAAAGCCTCACTTATAAATAGCAGTGAAACAAGCACCTGCACTAGCCTTGCATTCAGTTACAGAAACATAAATCTGAGGAAGCTCTGACAAGATCTTCTGCATACAACTGTAGGTAGAATTTAGCTCAGCAGTCAACTGCTTAATCGTTGGATTTTCTAGAGTCTGCAGCTAATTCTGCTCTTTATGCTATTGCTTTTTTTGATGCAATACGTTGGTTTGGGAATAATACTGAGATACCAGCACTCCCAGTCTAAGATTTGAAAACAGTGTTTTTAAGTCAGTTGGTATTCGTCACTAAGTACCCAAATATTGATAACGATTCCAAAAGTTCAAATGAGATTGTTGAGTGGTTGTTATGTATGTTTAAAGTCAGTTTGTACAATGACATGATGAAAACCTGCTGAAGCTGTAGGGCAGGTGTCTGGTCCTCGCAAAAAAAGTGGAAAAGCAGAGTCCACAGATTTGAAGGAGGGGTTGTTAACAGCTTAAGGGGTTGTTAACAGGCTTTTCTGAAGCCTTCGTTCAGAAAAATGTAGTATCAAATCATAGCTTTCATAATGAATGTCTGAATCGTGATGAGTCATGGTTGTTTTGGCCCAGACTATAAGTTTATGGAAGAAAGCATGAAAAGAAACTTCTATGCATGTGCATTTTACATCCTTATTTTAAAAGTTCCTTGCTTAAAGGTTAGTGATTACTTTTATTGACCTTCACTGACATGTCTTTTGGTGAGTTAGTTAAAACGCAACTCCAAATAATACCAAGAAAAATATGACTCTTGTGCATATGTATATAAAAAACATGTATTAATCACTTAGAAGTAGATAAAAGAGGAAATATGAGCCTCTGCATATGCCTTGAGAGGTCCTATATGGTTCTTAGGTAGACATTTAAAGGTAAGTATGGTGTAAAAGTCTAAAGATGAAATCTATCCAAAGAAAGAGAAGGATTAATAAAATTAGTGAGTTAATAAGAGTTTTCTTAAGTTTTGGAAGGTTTTTAAACTGGGTTGATAAGTGACATACCCTTTTTGTTCTGTTTAAGAAAGATTGATAATCTGACAACATCCAAAGTTATTGTCTTACAAAGCAGGTAGTGGGTTGATAGAAGTAACACTTTTGGGGGGGGTGGGTTGGAGCTGTCTGGGCCTTTTGTCATTGTGGGGTTTTTGTGCTTTCCTTTTAGTGTGGGTTTACAAGCAAATGATAGTAAAGTTGTCCTTGCTGGGAAATGAGTGGCTGTCACACGCAGCGTTTTAAGCACTCGTGTTGTTTTGAGCTGCGTGTTATCACTCCATTGAGATGCTCACTTACCCTTACTAAGAAATTTGTATTTATTCTTAAATTTATGAATACTTCTCATCACCCTGACAGAAGTAACTCGTGCTGTAGGACTGATTTGGCTGTTGGAATGTTGACAGTGTTATTTTTAAGTATTTATAAAAATTGAAAATTAGTTCAAGATAAGTCAATCTAAGATTCTTATGAAACAACTCTGCTTAAAAAAAAAATTAAAGCATTCTTTCCTCTTGAAGGCCAGGAAGGTCTGTGAGGTTACCTGGTGGTTGCACAGCTACTCACTAAACAGAAAAAGCCACCAGAGGGGACGGTCCATCAAGGAAGGAGAAAGAAACAATCCTTTTTCTCTCCGTGTTTTTCAGCTGCTGATGGGAGCAAAATGTTATCTTGAGATTTTCTGGTATCTCTTCAGCCTGCAGAATGACAGCATTCACAGGCTTCTAAGGGGAGCGTGCCAAGGCAGCCAGAGCTGCGGAGGAACGTGTTGCTCAGGATGCCCTTGAACAGCAAAATCCCATTCTGGGGTAGAGGAGGGCCCTCCTGATGGAGGCATGTTGTTAAGCCTTTGATTGTACAGAGAACTAAAGAAGAGCAATCAAACTTGGGCATCAGATATAATTTGGCAAACAGTGGTGGAAATGATTGCTGGTTATTTGGCAATGGGAAGGTAGCAAATGGCTGTGCTCTAGTTGTGCAGTCAATGAAAATACAGCTGGGATTATAACAAAAAGGTCAGTCTCTCAAAACCTGCTACTTCTTAGCGCATGCTAGGCACTGTCTTGAACTGATGCAAAACTCACCACATTTAATATATACTTTAAAAGATAACCCAATAAAATGTAAATTCCATTCATAAAAATATGAAAGTCAAAACTACCATTTCCCTGCCAGCAGTTACTCATCTTCTTACACTTCTGTCATGGTTCATATAGCTTTGTATGATGTAACAGTTTCCTTTGTGATGTTGTGGGTTTTAATATATATGTATGTCTATATTTTGATTTCATAATTTAGATGACAATTGTAATGTGTGTCTTTTAATCTCCTCACTATGGAAGTTACAGCTCATGTTCCACATTAGTGTTCTATTGATGCCTGAAGGGGCCAACCTGTAAACAGAGACTAGACAGGAGTAAGGGAATAAAGATGGATATTTATTCAAAGGCCTTCAGAGGCACACCCTGGGCAGGCCAAAGGCTACATCCAAGATGGACGACGAGTNCCCGCCGTCTCAAGATGCTGGTTTACACATTTTGGGCCTAGGACAGTCTGGGTGTCCTTGAAGAGCAAACTTAGAGAGGTTTGTTATGTCTATCTTAGCATGAGAGAACAGCAGCTGACAGGCTGCGAGACAGTTCAGAGTTACACACTAGGAATACAGAATTTGAAAAATATAAAAGCTAAACCCTAAGGCATCACTATGGCAATAACTTATTTTCTTAGTGAAACTTATTTTACGCAAACCAGTAGTGATGGTACTTTTTTTGATGGAACAAGTTTAAATTTGATGGTATTGTGATTATCACAAGCTCCTTTTTATTTAAAGGATAAATAAAGGTATCAGATATGAGCTGCATGTGAGTTTTGATAGGTGATTTTTCACATACTTCTGTCACAGCTGAAATTCTCTCTGGCATTCTGTTTTACCAGCTTTTTATTATTTCCCCTTACCATTATGGTTGTGTAAAAATGGCAGTTGACACTGGGAATTTGAAGCAGTGAATCATGTTGAATTTCTTTTAAATGCAATTCGAAAAAAGTGAATTTGTCAGTTTATTCAGCTAGTGTAGACTGGGAAAAATTGTATTTCAGTCTCACCTAAAAGTCTGTCCAATGTTTAAGTCTTGTGTGCATTTTATATTTTGTGGTTTTAGCGTAGTTAGATCTCATTACAGTCTTTTAAGGAGTACTTTTTGCAGTATATAAGACATGTTTAAACATAGTTCCCAAACTTGGTTTTGAAGCCAAAGTAAATGAAGTCTTGTAGCGCCACATTCCAGTGATTCTGACATCAGAAGAGTATCTGCACTAATAATTTTTTGTATTAAAGTGGCTGGATTTTTATATGCCTGCAAGAAGCAAGACTGGAGTCTGACATGGAGAAGCATTTCAAGGCGCTAACAAATGTTTTCGTGAAATCTTTTTGCCTCTCTGGGGAAATAAAAAACCCAACCAAGAAAACCTGAAAAAGCAAGATACTCACATTTTGACAAAAAATCAAGTGGTGTTTTACAACAGGCTCAATAAAACTAGTTTTATTTAATTTTGTTTAGTATTTTATTTTTGTTTCAGGTTTCCTGCTGCAGTCTGTAGAGATACTTCTGTCTTTTTGTGTACTAAGAAGTAAGAACTATGCCAGAAATTATCTGGGCACTGACACAAAACAAATTAAAACCACAAAGTATTTTGAAATATTTGCGTAAGTGGACTTATGTATGTTTTAGGTATTTGAGTGTGAAACAGTCAACATTCATCATATTCGCAGCCCAACTAGCAAACTCGTGAGGTTTTTGTCCTGGGAAAAACAACAAAAGAACCTTGTAAAGGTTACAAACCTGATGCATACCAGGAAACTGGATTACGGCACAGATAGCAGAAACTGGATTAAGGCACAGATAGCAGGGCAGGACTGCATCACCTTGGCCTTGTATGGCTGGACTGAACTTTGCCAGAGAGAAAGAAGAATCACTTTCTGCTGTCAGTGCCTCTCTCTACATGGCAAGGGCAGACTGGGAGAAGCTGCTGATGGATGTGTGCACAGCTGGTTTTGAGCTGATCGACTCTTTTGCTGTCCTTAGATTTTGAGAGGAAAAGGAGTTTAGTGTGATGTTTGACAATCCAGAGTACATTTTTTTCCCCCTCAGTGTTGTAACAACAATTACATGTTTTATAGTGTTTATTCTTTCAAATTTACAATTTAATAGTCCTCATCTTGTTTGCTTGCAGATTCTTCTCATTCTTTTCATCGAGATGAGACCATCGTTATTGCCCTGGCATCTGTGTCTATCCTGGCTGTTCTGGTAGCTGCTCTGTTCTTTGGATACAGGATGCTTGCAGGTAGGGATTGATGATGTTCTTGGCTTTGGTTTTTTTCAGTTGTGCCTTTGGCTGTTGCTCAAAGTTGTACTTAGGTCGTCTTAGGTTCTCCCTGCTCCTTACTACATGCTTGTACATAATTCTACTCTCCTTTCTCCTCTCTGACGTTTTATGGTGATATCCCTTTCATAACAGTTTGGAGAGAGTTATGACTTCTCTAAGCTGGCATTTTGGGACCCATTTTTCTTCCACAAATCCTCTGCTCAGCACAGCTTAAGTGAGGTGGTGAACATGCTTTATAGTTTTTGCCAGTGACTTTGAATTATTGAAATAGTTGTGTAGCAGGTATTTGTAGTTTGTAGCTTATCAGCACCTTCACTGCTCATTTTGCTGACTTTGAGAAGATTTTACAGGACTCCTTTTTACTTGTTACGTCCTTGCCTACAATATGTAATTCTGCCAGGTCCCAGGTAAGTTGCATTTTTTTCAATTGGAGCATGTCCAGAAAGGAAACTCTCTGATTTCCTCCTCACCCTCTTCCCCAGGAGACCGTAAACAAGGTTTGCACAGTATGAACATGATGGAGGCAGCAGCATCAGAGCCCTCATTGGATCTGGATAATCTAAAGTTGTTAGAGGTATATATTCAACTCAGTTCTTTATCTTCATTTTTATTCAATATAATGTTTGTGGTCATATCCCAGGCATAGCTACAGAAATCAATGTATCAGTGTTCCTGTTATGTTTTCTTCTAAATCACAGTTTCAAGAAGTTGTTAAAATAGAAAAGGGTTACTGCATGTACATTTTTTCTAATTTTGTTAGTAATGTTGTTGGTATTAGCTAGAACATGTTTTGAGAACAAAAAAGAAACACTGTGAGGTAGTGGGGGGAAATTAGAATGTGCTGTATTTCAGCATTGCATCAAAAGATCCGTTTTTGCTTGACTCTGCTTGCTTTTAGTACAGTGTCCTACTGTAGGAATTTGAAATTCTTTAGTAACACTCTTGGAATATAGGATGCACTGCAGATAGGGCAGTATGTTTCAGTAGTGGTGCATTTAGGTGTAGTCATTCTTCAGTGTGGGGCACTATGTGTCTCCATGGCAACTAGAGGCCAGCCAGAACTTTCTGCTCAGCTTTGGTGTTAGATGTATCATCACAAAACTGCAAAATGTTATGCTGCCAGTTGGTATGCTCGATGGAACATATGGAATTTTTAAAACCTTTTAGCCAGGAAAAAAATGAGTAGAACGACTGAGATGCAGAGTGGTACTTTTCTCCTTTTTCCCAGTAGGAACCCCACCTAGAGATGCAGACTGCAGAGGTGCAGTGTGAGCTGCTCTAGTGCTGACAGCAGACTGATCAGCAAAGAACATTGGGTGTCTTCTGCCGACAAAAAAGTACTTGAGGCAGTTTACTAGAGTCTAGCAATGTGTGTCATGGAAGTGTGCAAAGGCCCAGGTGAAAGCACTTGTCCTGATAATGCAGTCTTGGAGAAAACAGTGACTTTCTCCAAGTCTGAAAGTTGGTAGAGAGATTTGCTATGGTGTCTTCTGTCCTGTTTCTTGTATCCTGAGGAGCTGACCCCTCACCCCCAGTCACAGGCTGTTGCAGGACAAATGTTTTAACCTGTGCTTGCCTTTTGACATCTCTGCGGGTAGATTACATTCCAGGTTTGTACCTTGAACTGACTTGCTGCTGCTTTGCAACCCAGTGATATAAAAGGACTGAGAAACAGGAAGTCTCATCATTAAATGATACTTTATTTTTGGAAACTTTCCCTGTAAGACAATTGTATCATCTTTAAAAACATTACTTTTGTTATCCCTTCTGTTTTCTATTCCTCCTTCATTTGTAAGTATTTCCAAAGTAAAAAAAAAATGGCTCATGAAATCCTTACAGTTTCATGTATCGGTCTTCCTGAAAATTATTTTAAATAAGTGCTTAAATTCTTATGTAGTTGGAATTTTTTGAGCTTTAGAAATTAGGGCTCTTCCTGAAGGTGGTCCTGCATTTTGGTTTAGAGTAGAGATTGCATCTTTCTTCTGCAGTTACTATGGAGATGTGAAAGGCCATTCTTGAAGACTGTCTAACGTAGTGGGGGCTAGAATAAAGATTCACAGGTAGTTGGGAATTAATTACTTCTTTCTGTTAAAATCTGTTTGCCTCTTTTGGCGTCTGTTTTGCACTACAAATGCGTATTTTGCTGTTACTAACCTGAAAGGTAGTAGAAGCTTATAAACTGTCCTAAACCTAAAATGTTTGGCCTAATGTCTGTGATCTCTGGAGTGAAATGAAATTGATCACGTAAAAGCTATAAATCTTCAGCAGGCAAAAGTTAGTAAGAGAATTAGCAGCACAGAACACATGTATTTTATTGATTCTGTATATGAAAGCACTGAACAGATTATTTATGATATATTTACTGGATATTCAGACTATAGATCAATTTAGTAAGACCTATGTTGGCTTGTGCTGAGGTTTCCAGCTCCAAAATAGCTTTCATGACAGCATTCTAATTCTGGTTTTCATTACGAAATACTCGCTATCTTCACTATTCTTATAGTGTAAGTCAGGATAAAAGTTGGCATACAATTCTTGTAGTAAAAACTTGGGTTTTGTCTTCATCTATTATTTAGTGACCTAATTATTTATATTTTTGCAGTTGATTGGCCGGGGACGATATGGAGCAGTGTATAAAGGTTCCCTAGATGAACGTCCAGTTGCTGTGAAAGTATTTTCTTTTGCCAATCGTCAGAACTTTGTCAATGAGAGGAACATTTACAGGATTCCACTGATGGAACATGATAACATCGCCCGCTTCATTGTGGGGGATGAGAGATTCACTGCAGACGGCCGTATGGAATATTTATTGGTGATGGAATATTACCCCAATGTAAGTGCTTCAAAGAAATCAATTGGGTTGGTTAAGAATCCTAAGAATAGCCATGTAAAAAGGATGTGCTTTAGGTTTTGGTGGTGCTTCTTGCACAGTAATGTAAAAATAATCCATATAAATGACAATTTTAATGCACCTTATTGTGGGTTACTGTAATACCCTTTTAGATTTCCCAGTTAGTGCTACCAAATGCAGTCTTACAAATTCTTAGTGCTGGAATATTTGCTCTAGGTTGTGGTGCAAAACCATTGGTTTTTTAGTCAATTCTATCCTTATTCAATGACAGAATTTGAAGAGTTGTTTCTACTTAAAAATAATTTAATAAATTTAAAACTTCTTAATATTAAGACATTATCTCTGTCTTATGACCTCACTCAATAGCTGTAAATAGTAGTGTTTTTTACAGTGAAATGTAATAGATCCAAGATTGTAGTCAAACTAGTTTGTGGTGCTATAAATCATGGTGCCTTTTTATCCTGTTATCTTCTTTGAAGCTCTCTGTGGCATATCCTGATGATGTAGGACATGTCTTAAGAAGACAGCCTTACTTTCCAGAACCATATCTTCAAATCTCCTCAGCTAACTGAATGCTTGTATTTCTCAAATTCATGGATTAGGGTACTTAATGTTTTGTGCATGTACACACATATACAGAAACAGAAACGTTTTAAAAATATGCAGTGTGAATGTGAGTGGCTTTCATGAAAAACCATTAAAAATCATTAAATGTATATGAGGGTTATACATATGAAAATGCAAAAAACTGTGTCACAATTTATCTTGGGGGTTTTTTGCCTGTGTGTGGGAAAGAACTTTAGTAATTCAGTTAAATAATTTTTTTAAGCAAGCTTTGTTGGTCTCAAGTAAGCAAACTCATACTGTATTTCCTGCAAGGTGTAAAGGAGATGGGCTGAATCCTGATCTTTTATGGAGGCTGTAGGACAAAAGCTGCTTGTTTGAATAGCAAAAAGGAGCAGAACAGTGCTAAGTAGCAGGAATGATGGCCTGTCTAAGGGGTTTTTAGGCTCTGTGTATATGCTTGTGTTGGAAGTTAAATGAACCCATGTAAATGCATACCTTAAACATAGGTATGTATTTACACACATGTACACTATATACAAACTTAAGGCAACAAAGCACAAATATGTGAAGAGTGTCTTAACTGAAACTTTTAAGTGAGAACGGACTCGATCATGTCAGCTTGTAAGAGACAGGCTTCTAAGAAGAGATTGCAGAAACTAGAAGTGACCATGAAAAAGGTCAGTTGTGCCCATACCAGATGGACAGTGGCAAAGCATGTGGTTCTGACAAAACTGGAATATTTTCATGTAACTGAGTTACATAAAATCAAGTGAGTATTCTATTCATGGGAGGGCGTAGCATAAGTGTCACAGGTGATCTGGTTTTGCTGTTTTCTTGAATGAAAGGATTTTCAGTTGAAATGTAATTTGATTGAAAACTGTGTCTTGTTGCTTATGTAAACAGGCTCTGTTAATGACCTGATTAAATGTACGGATGAAGCTTATGACATCATATTATCAGATTCTTTCCCAGTGTGGTATTAAGAACAGCAAGATTAGTCTAAAATCAATCTACTGGTTGTTTGGAAGTCATTGGAAAAAGTGCACAGCAGGTGTAATTAATGCACAGTGTGATCTGTAATTCAGTGAGCAGATGTTCTGCTGTATGTGGAGTTAACAGCAGAAAAGGAAGCCTGCTGTGGCAGCCTCGCTAGGATGGAATTGCAGTGTTCAAACTGGAGCCATAAATCTGATTTCAATAAGGACTAACCAATACAAGATGTGCAGGTGAAATATTCCCTATCCAAAACATCATTGTCCCTCAAAGTACTTTACTTCCTGAAAATAAGAGCACACAAACCAGGGCATTTTTACACAGAAAATTGTTCTTGGTGTTACCTTGGTGAAAGCAAGACAGATAGGTTTGACCCAGGTTTTGTTTTTATCCAAACATGCCTTCAGACCGAAGGAAGTAGGCAAGTGAAAGGAACCATACGCATATTTATCAATCACCATGCTGTTCTGATGAGACTCTGAGGTGTAGTAGGTCAGTAAGGGAGTCAGTTGTGAGGGATGACATAGTAGGAAATATATAACAGCCACAGAATTATTGCCCCAGTAGTCAGACACTCATGTCCTTTTAGAACAACAGAAAAGTTGTTCTAAAGCACAAACAGAATCTCTGATTGTTAAAAATATCAGTTTTATCAAAAGTTTTAATCAGAACAAATATCTCCAATTTAACATGTAACTGGTGAGTCTGACAAGATAGTCTTAATTACAAGTATATCTCTCTAAATCTTGACTAAAACTTTTCCTGGTTATCATTTATGTTGAACTTCATTAAAAGCATAAAATCACAGCCTTCAGCTAGCTTAAAAAACATCTAGTGGTGGGCACGCTCTGCAGCAGAATGATCTTGAAGCTGGTTTAAGATGTTTGTACAGTGAGTATTTCTCAGTCACATCATGACAATAGTCCTGTGGCCTCTGTTAGAATGGGCTGGAATCTCAACCCACCAAGCCAAGAATAAAACCCAAGCTGATGACATTTGGAGGTTAATAAGAGTGCTTGTATTTCTTAAAAAAGCTGTAAACAATCAGGAAAAATGTGAAATTCCTTTATTTCTAGGTGGATTCACATCTTTTTTTATGTATTACAGAATCTATTTAAAGTTCATATAACAGCATTTTAAACAATGAAAAACTACTTGTGTAAACTTGAGCGCGTGACATTTGGTCTGTGTTTTCACTGAGGATGTCGCCTGTTTAGGGATTCCTTGTTCTGCACAGACTAGGTCTGAAAAGGTGTAAGATTTCCATGATTCTGTTAAGAAGTGTCAAGAACTTGATTTTAAGTCTTAGCACTGGATTAAAAAATTGTCTAATACTTTGGTCACTAAATTCTGGTATCTGTGTGCCTCCATCTGAATTGTGCCCACATAACATACCCGAGTGTCAACTCCAAAGGGATTCATACCATTTTTATGAACCAAATGTTACAGAACTGACTTTTCAATGACATGTATTTAGCTGCATCTGATAAAATGTTACACATTGGTGCATCTTTAAGATTACAGACTTTAATAGGCAAAACCAGGGCAGTTTGTAGTCCTAAAAAATATAATCAGCATGCAGAGTTAGCCACATTACTTGTTCTTCATGCTTGAGGGTTTACTTTGTTTAAACTAAGTATATTGTCATTGGGGACTGTGTGTCAAAAGTGTCACAGTTTGCAGGGTCTGGCTCTTGTTTTGGATAGCAGTCTCAGTTTCTAGAATATCTGAATATCAGAATTGACACACTTCCTTCTGGTTTGCTTAGAGATTTTGCGACAAATTACTAGAATATCCCCCATTTTATACATATGACTTCCCTTTCAAGAAAATTGCAACATGGCATTCTTTTTTTCCATGTTTCTTCAGTGCATGTGGACTCACTCCTATCTGGAATTGCCTTTGGGGTGTTTTTGTTTTGATACATAAGTAGATTATAGCAAGTGAGAGATGTTGAGTACTCTCTAAGTGATAATGGTCTAAAGCCCACTTTTTAGAAACCCCGGCTGTTACGTCTGCAGTTACCTTTATTCTGTTGTGCAACAAGACTTATATAATTAATATCATTTTTTCTGGAGGCAATCCCTGTTATTCTGTGATAAAATTTCCGTTCCACTTTAGAGAAACGGAATGGCAGCACTGGAATTTAACAACACTTTCGTTAAATCTTGTGTTTTAGAATATGTGGGTAAACAAATAAGCAGTTGCGGGTTTATACCTTTTAGAAGCAGTGCGTAAAACTGAGTCTCCAAAAGATTTTGAGTTACCCTACTGGACAATGATTTTAATCCATGTTTTTTGTTTTGTCGTTTTTTGGGTTCTTTTTAGGGTTCTTTGTGCAAATATTTGAGCCTCCACACAAGTGACTGGGTGAGCTCTTGTCGTTTGGCACACTCTATAACTCGGGGCTTGGCGTACCTGCACACGGAGCTGCCTCGAGGAGGTAAGGCCAGGAAGGGATGCCAAGATCTCCAGTATATTCTTATTTCTATCAGGTAGTAGATTCCAGCCTTTCTTTTTTCCTACTGTGAGTAGGAAATGATGAATGCAAATAGAGATTGCTCAGAACTTCTGATATGTTCCCTCCTTCTGAACAACCCCGTGTTGTGGGCTCTGTCTGTGCCCCTTGTGTGAACACACAGAGTACGAGCTGGGAGAGCCCCAGAGAGAGGCAGGAGGAGGAGGCAGCGCTGTGCAGTGCTGCTGTGTCATGGCAACAGATTACTGAAGACCTGAAGCACTGTCTGGCTCTCTGGCAGAGGGCAAACAGATGAGGTGGTGTGTCTGTTTTTACAGTTCAGAAACAAATCACCAAAGCAATTTTTAGTTTGTATGTGAACTGTATACTATTTAATTAAATTTTCTAACGTCGCTGTAGTTTTATTTATCATGTCTCTGGATTTTTGTCTGAGGGTTTGGGCCTAGTCTTTGCTGTGTACAAACAATACTGCTGGACTTCTGGTATTTTATTAGAGTACTGGCTGTGCCAACGTGTTGATTTGGATCTTCATATCTCTGCATGCATGCTTCAGCCAGTATTTCAGCAGCTGAAGTGTCATAATTATAAAGTAGATATTCTGAGATCTGTGATGTATCAGGCTGCAGAATATGGCCTGGCACTGAAACGTTGGGTTTTTGGCAGTAAATAAAAGGCTGATATCATTATATCTACATTAAAGTGCTAATGTTTGGATTAAAATTTCAAACTATATATCTCAAATGTTAAGCATGAGCACTAGCAAAGAATGACAACTAAAGATGCTATTAAAAGTGCTGAAAATACCCAAATCAGTATTGCTATGTGCCATTGAAACTGCAGCTATCGTCTTAACTTCATCATTTTGAAATGTGCAGACGGGTGTGTCCATTAGCAGCCAGAAAATGTGTAAGCTTTCCATCATAAAGGAGAGACAGCCATGGTCTGTGAATGCTGGGAAGGAACTCATGGAGTAGAATAAATTCCATAGTAATATGAGTTCTATACTGCTGGCTGCTTTACTAATGAAATAAATAAAAACTAGGAACAACTGAGATTTTTCTTTGGAAAAATCAGATCCCTTGCAAGACGAACATGCTCAGACTCTCTGGAATAATATTGTCTGCATATCTTCTGAATAGGTGCCATGATTGGAATTGATATTTCCAATCATAAGGTAAATAATCGGTGCTGTATTTGACACAGGAGTGTGGAAATGATGGAGAGTATTTGGAATGGCTGTTAGGGCTGTGGCAGCAGGTCTGTCTTTAAGTACACAATGTCTCCACTGCCAAAATCATGCTGAATTATCGCTTGGGAAGAAGACAATTTGCAAACATTAGAGCTGTATATGGCAGTAGCCTGATATATCATATAGATACGGTGAAACTCTCAATGCCAGTCAGTTTTCTCTAGATAGCTTACTTTGGAGCTCATTGTAAAGAAGCAAAAACATTAACTTTCTAAAAAATAAGTTGATTCTCTGTTTATTATAGCTGAGCAGGCATAATGAGGTTCTCTCATTTTGCCAAACAGTAGAATTGCTCAAATAGTAATGGGCACTTTTGTGTGTCCACATAGACCATTACAAACCTGCAATATCCCATCGTGACTTGAACAGCCGCAATGTACTGGTAAAGAATGATGGAACATGTGTAATCAGTGATTTTGGACTCTCCATGAAGTTAACTGGAAACAGACTGGTACGACCAGGTGAGGAAGACAATGCAGCCATTAGTGAGGTAAGTACAAATGGTTGGGTAAATGGTCAGATGGTACCATTTCTGTAATGGGGAATGGCTGCAGTATGGGGAGCAGTGGCTGAAGCCTCCATAGGAAGAAACTGGTTTTATTCTCAAAATACTCAACACAAAACTGCCATTTTGAAAGGCGATAGATTGGCAGACTGAAGTTTCTGTGTGAGATGTGAGAAGACACAAGGTAGGTTTGGTTGCTGTGTTCTCTGTGATTATGTGGTACAGGTCCCTTCGGTCTGGTGCTGCAACCGCTAACTGAAGACCAAACATTCTTTGGTGGTTTTGGTGTTAGTTTTTCCTGAAATGGTGACATACCACATTCTGCATCTACTGCTTGATGTCTAATACAGGCTACTGAAATGCAGTGAGACTGTTTTAAACAGAGAGAGTCCCTAATGGTTCATTGTAGTTGTTGTCTGTGCTTTTACAGAAAAACTTCATAAATTCATTCAAAGAACATGTTTCACAGTGCTAATCACCCTCCCTTAGAAAGCAAGTGCTAAATTAAAAATTCCCAGTGTAGAAGAGCTCTTTCTAGGTCTCCCCATACTGAACAAAGAAACAGGGAAACTGCTGGTTAAAATGCGGGGATATGCAATAGTCCTTTGACAAAATACTGACCTACAAGTACTGATGAGTAAGTGCTCTAATCTAACACATGTCCTAATGAAAATGAATAGGTATCTTCCAAGGCTTTAATTACCTTTGCCTATGGAATATGTCGGGTGGAACCTTGCTGAGAGTCCAGGAATAGAGAGAAGAAGTTCCCCTGTTCAACAGGATGCTCTTCCATTATGCTTCATACCTTGGTGTTTAACAGAGCAATTTCAGGAAGAAGAAACATTTCTACTATATCATATTTCATATGATAACATTAAGTAAGGGACAAAATAATTTTGTTTTGGTACATACAAAAAAGTGACGAGTAGGGGGAGGGTTTTGTTATGACTAGACTGGTAAGAATCTAGAAGCTGAGGACATTGATTAGGAACGAGCTATGTTTTCCTTAACTGTTGAAAATACCAAGCAGAATAGGATATTAAAAAACTAAATTGAATTTGGAAATTGCTTCCCGATGTGAAGCTTTGATTTGATGTTTTCCCAGGTCGGTACGATCCGCTATATGGCCCCAGAAGTGCTTGAAGGAGCAGTGAACTTGAGAGACTGTGAATCTGCTTTGAAACAAGTAGATATGTATGCACTGGGCCTTATCTACTGGGAGATATTCATGAGATGTACAGACCTCTTCCCAGGTAACTAAAAGAACTGGAGAAAATCATGATAGTAGGAAATGGCACCAACAACCAAAGCTACCCCCGAGCCCGAGCTTTTGAAAGTGGAGAAGGGAAGTAGTTTCCTTAATTGCTTCTGCCATTAAGTCGGTGCCATCTAGTGTTCGAGATGGTGCTTGTCAGGACGGTGCATCTGAGGGCGAGGCATGGTTCCTGCTGAAAGGCTTGATATTACCTGTTCAGGCGGTTTGCAGGCCTCGTGCTGAGTGCCATTTGAGCCTTATTGTTGTTACTGTTATTGTCCAGAGTTTAAAAACATTGAGAGTTAGGCTGATGGTAAAGACAGTGTTTCCAGTTCTTAGAACTGATAGAAGTGCCTGAAGTGTCTTCCAGACTTTTCCTCATGAAAAAACACTGTGATATAGCCTATGATATAGTCAGTCATACTTTTATTTATGATAGTGACTTTGAAAATTCAGGGAAATCCTCCATGCCTGTAACATAAACCAAAAGGAACTAGACTTAAAATTTACACATGAGATTGTGCCACATCCACCATCTTCTTCCCAAGCTTCAGCATATAGAATGAGTCTAAAATGCAGCATTCTCTCTACAGTCAAACAGCTGTACTTTATCTGCAGAGGTTTGTAATCTTGCTGGGCTTCTTCCTGAATGAACTACATTAATATAGTCAGTCAGTGGTGTTTCACAGAAAATAGGTGTCATCCTCAGGCTCCAAGACATTCCAAATGTGCACTGAACCAGTGAAGTCTAAGGATGCTATCCTTTGAAAGGTTGCTGAACAGCACTTTATTCATTTGCAGTTAATTCAGCTTTTTTTGGAAGTTAGACTTTGGGGAAAGTGGGGAACATCTCGATAGGCAGCAACTTTGATAATGCCTTTCATCAACTGAAAGCCTTTGCTCTGCCTTTTAATCTGTGATTGATTTTTTTTTCCCTTTATTTCTTTTGCTAACAGGGGAATCTGTGCCAGAGTACCAGATGGCTTTCCAGACTGAAGTCGGAAACCATCCCACTTTTGAAGATATGCAAGTCTTGGTGTCTAGAGAGAAGCAAAGACCAAAATTCCCAGAAGCATGGAAGGAGAACAGCCTGGTGAGAGAGAATATTTTCAGAGAAAGTGTGATTTAACCAGCTTTAGGGTGTACTCATTTCTTAAAAGCAATTTTTTAGGTTTTGGGGATTTTTTCCTCTTTGTTAGTATTAAAGGATTGGGAGCTGTTTCTGCCTGGACTTCTTAAATATTGAATTCAGTTTTTAAAAGTTATTGACATGAAAACTAGATTTCTTTTAAGGAAAAATACTGTTATTATTGTTGTTGTTGCATGCTGCAGTGTGATACACGAAAGATAACCTGTTACATTAATTTTTAGACACTACCGGTAGTATTGTGCCTGAAGCGCCCATGTGTTCTCTGTGTGCTGAATGAGAAACATGAAGCCATTTTTTGCCTTTTGACATCTAATAAACTAATAAAACTGAACTAAAATACCAACTAAAATAGCTGGCAAAAATGCCAATATACTCTTCCAAAACTAAAATTGGTAAACATTGTAATAAACTTTTTTGGACTTGTATAGTCCTCAGAATTTGCAGAGGCTAAAGCTTCTAGCAATCATTTCATTATAACTACATTAAGAATTTTATATGGCTTCATTTGATCCGCAATTTTTATTTTCAAGACTGTAAACATTATTATATTGTTTGTTGTTTTGAATTAGTGTAGCTATGGCTTAGAGCCTTGCTGCTGCAGGCCAACAAGTTAGAGCAAGTCAGCTGAACTCTGGTGAGAGTCTGTGCTTGCTTTCATCTGCAGCAAAGGTCAGGTAATGTGAATCCCCTTGGCTTAGAGGGGGCTGTTTGTCTTTCATTACAAGCAAAGTGAAATGCAGACAGTTACTGGGTTCCACCTGATACGAGGTAATATAGCTTAACTGTGAGTATGAAAATGGCATATTTGACTCATATAAAAGATACTTCCAGTTACTCCCTTATTGAAATCGTGTCCTTCAATCTTCAGAGACTTTGGTGGTTGATAAGTTTGTAGCTACTGTGCAGACAAGGAGGAGCCCAAGCTCACCTGTGCTGGTACTTGTAAATACGTAGGAACCTGCTTTCAGAGAGGAGCATAGCCTGCAGTGGTGCACTGCAGTAAAACATGTTGTAACCGAGCTGAGAGCTTCCAAGAGAGGTTCTTGTATTACAAACTTTTGGCCAGCCAGTCTCGGGAGCAAAGGGGGAGAAGAGGAAAAAAAGGAATCAGTGCCCAAAGTGTCTATGAAATCAAACAGCAGCTGTTTCAACTATAACCACGTTGGCAAATGCAGTGTTGGAAGAACCAAGCTTGACAGCTGTTTCTGAACACAGTTAAAACTAAAACAGTTCAAGATTTGTTTTGTTTTGCAGACTACCATTTTAAATGTTAATGATGTTCTAGCAAGCTGATAGACTCCAGCATTATGAGATGATCCCCATATTTAAAATGCCTAACACATTCTTTGTGTTGTTACTGATTTTTTTCTCAGTAATGAAAATGGTGATGATAACTCCAGCTCTAAGGATTGATCTACACCATTGCTTTAAGAGAAAAGACTAATAAATAATCACATGTGTCAAACAACTTCCTCCACCCTGTACCAGTCTAAGACAACATCTGAATGAGCTCTCTTGGGCAGATAGTGTAGAAAACTAAGCTCCAGATAACCTCACTCTGGACCGAGGTCCTAACCTCCTGTATTTAATGCATGGGATAAAAGACTTTTTTCCATTATTTAAAGCTCTGCTGACCTGTTGGGTTGTAACACCTTCAAGCAAATTCATCTATGAAAGAAATGCATTTGTCCTTTTCATTTGAGAAACATGAATAAAACCCAATGGTTTTTTTTAATCACATAATTAAGGTACTCAAAAGATGTGGAATCCTGATTTATGGTTACCTATGCAGTCTCAGTCTGCTTCTGGAACCATCTATATTATGTTACACACCTTAACTAGCAGCGTTGTTTTTCACAGTATAAAGCAACAACGTCAGCAGAGAATGTACATAAAATAATTCAAGGGCTATAAACTGTGTTGAGATGTTACAGTATTCTTGTCTCACTTGCCAAAGTGGGGTCCATGCTTGACTTTAAAGGGCAGCACTGAAATATATTAACAGAATAATAGAATAATGCAGATTTCTGGCCCCTTCTACCTTTTTGATGAGTGCTAGTACTTGTAAATAGTGCATTTTAGCATAGTTGACTTTGAACCTGAAATTAATAGAAAACACATAATCGTGGTAACTATGATGCTAAAGAACTTCAGTTTTGATAACTGTCTATACAGTCATTACTGTGTTCCTTTCATGATCCTTAAAACATCAAAAGGAAAGGATCTGCTAGAGGACAGTGTTAAATTAAACACTGGTTGAAACCTGTAGGAGAGAGTCTTGCAAAGAGGCAAGACAGGAGATTAGAGTGTCCACTGGCTTAGATACTTAGTCTAAACTGTGACAAAATCAAGTCCTAAAAGCTGAATGAAGACATTTTGTTGTGGGAGAGAAAATGGATCCAGTACCCTGTCTTGTCCTTTGTCCCTGAGGGTGCTTTTAGACTTGTGTCCCTCAGCTAAGGGGAGAGTATTGGCTTGTCCCCTCTGTGATCTGCTGTGGGAAGGGAGATGAAAGGTTTGCTTGTGGGGAAGCTTGTCCCCACCTGTGCAGCCAGAGCTGCATCGCCAAGCAGCAGTGATTGCCAGATGCAAGCGATGCCAGGAGCCCACTCTGTGGCTGAGGAGCTCTTGGCTCATACTCAGAGCTAGTCCTGGCTTCCACTGCCAGAAGGGCACAAGGCAGTTCTGGCACAGAGACAGTCAGCAGGACCCACTGAATGCCTCAGTGCCCAGCTGGGATTATGCACAGTCCTCAGTCCTGGAGAGGTTGAAGTGGGCTGTAGATGGGAGCTGTGCTGGCAAACCAGATCCTCTCCATGGGCCATAGACTGGCAGCGGGGGCCCATAGATGTCTGCCTGGCTTTTGTACTCCAGATGGAGTGGAAACAGAAGTGTTCAGTGCTTGTAGTTTCAGTTGTTTCCTCTCTGGTTCCCTGAACACATGGAAGCACGTTTTGGAGGTCTTGAGCTCTAATCCTGACTGTACAGTTCATCCCACAGTGTGATGCCAGGAGCACGTGTGTGTTTCCGTTTCTCCACCTATAAAACAAGTGCAGCAAAAATCTCCTCACATGGCACAGACAATTCATTGATACCTATGAGACATTTGGATGTCACTGTGGTAAACAGAGGAAGACAAGGATGATGAAGTGAGCATGGCTGTTATTTGCATACAGTGCAGGGGAGCAAGGCAGTGACCATTAGCAGAACTGTGAGGATAACCATGACAGCATTTCCAGAGCATCAGCAATCCTCAGTACACAGCTCTCATAAGGCAAGGAGAGTGAGCTGAGCATGCATCCATCAGAGGGCTGGCTGAAGCTTGTATGGACATTGGTGAATGTAGCTTTTCCTAAGGAAGTGTCTTCTGAGTTCATGTGTGTGTGTGAGGTGTGATAATATTAGATTTGCATATTGCTATCATTAGGTTAAATTAGCTTTGAATGAAATTGTGGATCTTCTGTTTCTTGCTTTCACCAGCTTTTAACTGTTTTCATGCATGCAGAATGCTGCCATGAAACAGTAAATCAGAAGCACAAAATAAAGGTAAAATAACTTAAGTCAAAGGGATTTTGTCTCCTGGCAGGCTGTGAGGTCACTTAAAGAAACAATTGAAGACTGCTGGGATCAAGATGCGGAAGCTCGGCTAACAGCACAGTGTGCTGAGGAGAGAATGGCAGAACTCATGATGATTTGGGAGAGAAATAAATCAGTTAGTCCAACAGTCAACCCTATGTCAACTGCCATGCAAAATGAGAGGTAAGAAGAGAACACATTTGGGTTTAGTCAGCAGGAAATCCCCAGTGCAGCGCTCGGCTCGCTCTGGGACAGAGGCTACAGCTTGCTGCACCCATGAAGTGGTGTGTGTTACATGACCTAGTCTGCATATGGGTATTGCGTGACATAATCCCAATTGCTTGTGTTCTTAAGATCTCCTATGTGTCCCCAGAATTCAGGCATTTTTTATGTAAACAACTGTATTTCTCACAGAGGGGCCTTTTAAACTGAGCTTAGGCGAACTCTCTCAGCAGGCCTGCCATGATAGGAAGGGACAAAGTGAATTGTCTTTAAGTACACTTGCTAAATGATGCATAAAACTTCCGTTTAAAGTGTTCTGCTCAAAACTGTGAATTTGCAGTCTGAGTTCTGGAAATTACCAAGTCTCAAACCTGTAGTTTTTCAGTTAACAAGCTGCAGGGCCATTGTTTAAGTCATTGCTATTCTGAGCCCAGCAGGAGAAGTTCTGCACATTCTCTGCTTATATATGATCCAGAGGGAATGAGAATTTGCAGAACTGACTTTAGTGCTTAATAGTATACTGTAGAAATCCAGATTTGAGAGAAGAGTAATGTTGCTGTATATGACAATGTTTATTGTCATGAAAAAAATTGTGTTCAAATCGCAGAATACCTAAATTGTCAAAATAGTAGAGTTTTCATGGTTTAGGACCTTGTGATATTTTCCCAGCATCACTTTCTTGATCTTGTCTGTTGGGTTTTTGTTGACCACCTTCAGCATCACTTCTCTGCATCTAGAACAGAACCTTAGCAGTACTTTGTCAACTGGACAAACAGCTTATTGGACAAATAGAAGAAAATTTCTGTTCTCTTAGGAAATAACATCCATGATGAAATTTTGCCCTAGTAAAACCAGTTTTCTTGTCCCTAGCACTTTTCAAGGAAGTTGCTGAAATATCTCAGTTTGTACTGTATCTATCCTTAGTTTATGCATGAAAAGAAACAGAAAGACACTCAGTTCTCTTTATATATATGAGGTGAATTTTGCATGTATGATCTTAATATCACTTATTTTTTCTTAAAGGAATCTGTCGCATCACAGACGTGTATCAAAGATAAGGCCATATCCAGATTATTCTTCCTCTTCCTACATTGAAGATTCAATCCACCACACTGACAGCATAGTGAAGAACATTTCTTCTGAACATTCAATGTCCACTACACCGTTGACTTCAGGGGAAAAGAATAGAAATTCCATTAACTACGAGCGGCAACAAGCACAGGCTCGCATCCCTAGTCCTGAGACAAGTGTCACCAGTTTGTCCACCACCAATACAACTGGCCTCACTCCTAGCACTGGCATGACCACCATATCTGAAATGCCTTATTCGGATGAAACAAACTTACACACTACAAATGTCATGCAGCCAGGTGGGCCCACCCCTGTTTGTCTGCAGCTAACAGAGGAGGACTTGGAGACAAATAAATTGGATCCAAAAGAAGTGGATAAGAACCTGAAAGAAAGCTCTGATGAGAATCTGATGGAACATTCACTTAAGCAGTTTAGTGGGCCAGATCCACTCAGCAGCACTAGTTCCAGCTTGCTTTATCCACTGATAAAACTTGCAGTAGAGGTGACAGGACAACAGGACTTCACACAAGCTAGCAATGGTCAGGCATGTTTGATTCCAGATGTCCCATCTGCTCAGGTCTATCCTCTACCCAAGCAACAGAACCTTCCGAAGAGGCCTACTAGCCTCCCTCTAAACACCAAAAATTCAACAAAGGAGCCACGGTTAAAATTTGGTGGCAAGCACAAATCAAACTTGAAGCAAGTGGAAACAGGCGTTGCCAAGATGAACACTATCAATGCTGCAGAACCTCATGTCGTGACAGTTACCATGAATGGAGTGGCTGGGAGGAGCCACGGCATAAACTCTCATGCTGGCACAACCCAGTATGCCAATGGCACGGTGCCCTCTGGCCAGACCAGCAGTTCGGTAGCGCAGAGGGCCCAGGAAATGCTTCAGAACCAGTTCAGTGGGGAGGACAGTCGGCTGAATATCAATTCCAGTCCCGATGAGCACGAACCCTTGTTGAGGCGGGAGCAGCAGGTTGGCCACGATGAAGGTGTTCTGGACCGCCTGGTAGACAGGAGGGAGCGACCACTGGATAACGGCCGAACAAACGCCAACAACAACAACAGTAATCCGTGTCCAGACACAGCTGCAGCCAGTATCCAGAATGTAGTGAGAAATCCTGGGCAGACCCAGACCAGAAGAGCACAGAGGCCTAATTCGCTGGATCTGTCAGCCACAAGTAGTTTGGATAGCACTAGTATGCAGTGTAAGTGCCTGCAGGACTGAACAGTTTCCCTGACACTTTTCTACCTAATAACTGCATATATCTGCTTGAATAGAAATTATTTCCGTCTCTCCTGTCTCTCCTCAAAGCATACTTATTAAATCTCATATAAATTTAATTTCTCTCAGCACAATTTCAGTCTTTTTGATAAAGTCCTGTCTCCATCATTTCCAGTATATTAGATCACTATCATCCTTCTACATACACAGAATAAATCTGTCTCTTTCTAACCCATCCACTCTGACTCTAGGTTAACTTTCATTATCCCTTGCAAGATTCCTACCTTTGGTAGCTGCAAAGTATATTGAAAAAGCATCCTATTTTTTTCTGCAGGGGCACACTACACCTTCTTCTCCTTACTTTTCCTCATTCTCTCAAGAGTAGCTGTCTCTAAGATGCGCTGCTTAAAATAATTTATTATAATAACTACTTATATGCTTCATGATTTTAAAGCAACTGATTTTACTGTATTAGCCCATCCTAAATGAAGGGTCAGGCATTTTCTATTTTGCTGTCCTAGCTCTAACAGTTAGAGCAATTCTTCCATCAGTTTGCCATGTACATAAAAATTAATCCAAGTAATTAGAGAAGGAATTGATTTTAATAGTCTATTTCAGAATAACTTCCTTGAATGTTTTATGGCCAGAGGTCTGAGAGGTTACAATGGGGCTCTTCTTTTTACAGTAAGAATGTAATTATATAGTTATAGTTAAATTAGGTAAATTAGGTTAAATCATCTAGATTTGAACCTGTTTGAGCGATTGGAAAGACCTCCTGGTGTGCATGTTAAAGAAAATATATTTCCAGAAGTCACTGTAGTCTTGAAAGGAGCTTGCAAGTCTCGTGATTCTGTTTAGGAAGATGCTGTGATACTAGTGGAGTAAACTGGGGTGCCAGGCATCTTTGGAAATAAAAGGTTTAAAACCAAACCAAAACATGTCTTTCAAGAAATGTAGTTTAATATTCAGCAATGGAATGTTTAAGCCTTCCTTTTAAGCAGAAAACCTTAAATTTTGTCTTAACACGTTGATGTGAGTTGAAATCTTACCTAGATAAAGAAAAAAGATCATTGCAGTGACTTTCTTTAATTGAAGGTTAAATTAAAAGAGGGGTTGTGTAAGGTTTTTTTACAATCACATTTCAACTGCTGAAGTTTTCTTTAAATTAAAGTTGGTTTTGCCAGTTTTGCAACACAGCATCTCAAATTCTGACTTAATATCTTAACAGAGAATGGACCATTTTGTCTTCAGGTGAAATGCTTTGCCAGGTGGAGTAGGATTAGGGGACCTAACATTTAATTGGACTATTTAAATTTTAGCCTTTGCTGTCCTGTAGTAGCAACATGTTTTTGTGCCTCCCATTACAGGTAATATAAGATACTATGGTTGCAAAAGCCCCTCAAATATCAAATGCTGATTCTCCTGTTTGATGCCAATGTGCATTCCAGGTAACACAAATTACTTCACTGAAGTAATTTCTGACAGAGAACAGAATGTAACCCTTTGTTTTAGTGGCAGCTGTTGTAGTTGATGTGCCTGTCATGCCTCTGCCACACAGTTGCTTCTGTGTTTAAAGATTTTTTCTCCTTTGTTCTGTTTCACATAAGTAACAACCCTGGACTCCAGTCTAATCTTACCTTCCTCATAATACTATTTTCTATTCTGTTTTTTTGTTTTGGTTTGGTTTTTTTTGTCCTTCAGTAGGTGACTCCTCGCAGGATGGCAAATCAGGCTCAGGAGAGAAGATCAAGAAACGTGTGAAAACTCCGTACTCTCTCAAGCGGTGGCGTCCGTCAACGTGGGTCATCTCCACGGAGCCGCTGCACTGCGAGGTCAACAACAACGGCAGTGAGCAGGCAGTGCCCCCCAAATCCAGCACTGCTGTGTACCTTGCAGAGGGGGGCACTGCCACCACCATGGTCTCTAAGGACGCAGGGGTGAACTGCCTGTGAAATACTTCAAAAGCCGACAAATGACCCTTTTTTTGCATTATTTGAAACAAACACGCAGAAGACATTTAAAAAAAAAAAAACTGCTTTCTCCTCCTGTCAGCAACCCCTACCAAGGACTCGCTTTAAATAGATTTCAGCTATGCAGAAAATTTTTAGCTTATGCTTCCATATTTTTTTATTTTGTTTTATTTTTTGAATGTTTTTGCACTTTTATTTAGTATCGCTAAAGTTAAGTCTGTCTGTTTTGACCACGGAATATATATATGTGTATCAAAGATGTGGTCTCAAAATATTTTTTTAAAAAAAGGTAACAAAAAAAAGTATTGCTGATAATCAGTTTGGACCAGTTTCTTAAGGTCACTAAGATCATAAGCAGACTATAAGACAGGTTTGACTGCAGTGGTGTCTTGTAACCATGTTTTGATTTCTGTGCACAAGCTAGTCTGTATATTTCTATGTTACAAAGTGTATTCTCTTTTGAACCCCTTATTTTCCTTGTGTCATGTTGAAATGTGCAATAGTCTATAGTTCACAGTAGGCTTTATTGAAAAGTGTGTTTCTAAAACTGCCACATGTTCCCATTTTTGTATTTGTTAATTTTTCCTTGACAGTTGAGCAGTCAGCCAGTCATGACAGTGAACTTTGCACATCGTAGCCAGCTTGAAGCAGCTGCCAATATCATATTGTGCTCAGAGGTGACAATGCATGAATTTTCCCCAACTTGAAAGGGCTTCAGAAAAGGAACAACAAAAAAAAAAATCTGAGCTCCGTACCTTTCTTTTGATCCTTCCAAATCAAAATGTGTTTCCTTTATAGTAGTAGATGCCAGCCTTTGAAGTTGAGTAACAAAATCTTGAACA
Organism: Oriolus oriolus; assembly: GCA_013400235.1. Classification (NCBI taxonomy): domain Eukaryota; kingdom Metazoa; phylum Chordata; class Aves; order Passeriformes; family Corvidae; genus Oriolus; species Oriolus oriolus. Next base: position 249,641 of record VXBT01001174.1, on the reverse strand, counting down.
AATGTAAGGAAACAGTGTCAGCCATTTTTTCCATTTTATTTTGTGTGCAGTTTCACCCCCTGTATTTATGTAAAACCTTATTTAGATCACTAATGATGTACATTGAAAAATACATTTTATTCAGAAATATTAATAATTGTCATACTTAAAAGCTTGAGTGAAGATAGGTTGTGAACGTATTTTGTTTACACAGAGAAAAAATCGTGAATCTTACTTGGCACAAAACAGTTTTGTGATGAGTCACAAGTCTTTCCTGATTTACCTCCTTACAGACAGTATGGGGTAAAAATCAGCCTGATTACTTATGCAGGTAGGTGCATCCTAATTGATTGTTGTTGCCAAGTTGAGTTGAAACTCGTCCTCCCTTCAGAGTTCTTAGAGGCCCTCATTCATCTTGTTAAAATTTATTGCATGCTTTTAAAATTCATGGGCGTTTGTGGGGGAGGGTTGGGGATTTTTTTTTCCCTCTGCTTAGTCCCTTCTTTCAGTTTGTATGCACATTGATTTTAGCTGTCAGTGAATGTGAATGTAATATGTATTCAGATAAATTGTTTTTTCACTGTTTCAACTAAACCTTTCCTTTTTTGGGAATGATTGGTTTCACTGTCTACTGAAAGAAAATTAGTTTTCTTATTAGTTAGAACCTCCTTCCACCTAAGAAATAGCCCTCCACCTGAGAAACATTCTTTCCAATTGAAAACACCTCAGTAAAAACTATTTGGATATAAAAAGGTGTAGCACATCAGTCTTTGGTAACAAGCGAAGATTTATCACTTCATCTGAAAACTGGTGATGTTCAGAGAAAGAAAATCAATTCAGTCAGCCTGCCAGACTCCTGTGGCAGGATACTGGCAGCAAACAATTGCCTCCCCCAGCCTGTCTCCTTTCAGCTGACTGAAGCAGATGCTCTCTGCTTTTAAGCTCATTTGTTTCCTTGCCGTTTTACCTTTTTTTTCCTCCTGAGGTTCTCTATCTGTTCTTCTCTATCTGTTGATACAACTAGCCTAATACATGCCTTGCTGACATCTGATTCTTGCTGTTCCCCAAAATCCCTTGCTTGTGCTTGATTGCTCTGATTTTCTCTTGTAATGCTTCTTAATGTTTCTTAGATTCTCCTAGATATCTCCAAGAGATAGCACTATAAATCCAGACTTTGATAAGTGTAGTTGTAGAAATACAAGCCACAAGGCACATTTTGAGCTCCCTATGTTCTTTAAGCACCAGTTCAAATAGTACCTCTCGTCTCTGAGGCATAATTATGCTTTCCCCCGTGTAATACAGTTATATCTCCCCTTTTCAAAAATACAGCCTTCTTCTGGTTTGACTTCTAATTCACTCTCTGGCTTCCCATCTGCTGCAGTCTCACGTCCCAGATGTTGAAAACCTGCCAGTTGCTCAGCTGGGTTTCAAGACCTGAATCAGAATTTCTGGCACTCTGTTCACATTGCTCACTGTGGTTCTCTTCTCTTCTGGCCTCCTGTGAGTCTCCGTTTGGAGCGCGCGGTGTTTTGTGGCGAGCACCGTATCGTGGTGTTGAAGATTCTTCACTACTTTCCCAATGACTTTTGCTTTGCCTTGCATGTATCATCCATCAGCATTTCAGAATGTGGGTTGAAAAGAGTGTTTAGGACTCCTACTAACTCAGACTACTCTGGGGAGAGAAAAATTGCTTCTCTGACTGCTGCTTCTTTCTGCTGAGGCAGATTTGCACCAGTCTTTTAGCCTTTCTTTGCAGGCCTTGCCTTTGTAAGAAATCCAACTTTTTTTGTGATCAGTGCAATCAAAATAATTTTAATACCAGATGAAAATGTTGTTCTGTGGTTTTCCTTCAACGTTCTTAAACAATACTTTTTTCCCTTTGTCTATTTCTATTACTTGCTGGAGGGCCTTTGGAATGAATTATAATTAGTAGCAAGATTGGCTGTGCAATCTGCCATGGATAAATGTAATACGTAATGCGATAGAAAAATGTACTTTATCATGAAATACCCTATAGGTTAAATAGAGAAAAATCTACTCTTTTTTAAAGGCCAGTCAAAGCAAACCTTAAGTAGGTACCAAAATACTGTAATTTTGCACAGCTAGATGAAATCAGATTAGCAGTTGGTTTTAATGTTTAATTTAGTAATGCCGTTTTGTTTTTCATAGTACATAATCCAGTCTCCATAGAATACTTTCTCTGTAAGTTAAATGATACTGAATTTTATCTCGTGCCACAGGGAATCATCCTTAACCAAAAAAAAATACATGTAAGAGAAAGAATTCTACAAGTCAAACACAGGGGTAGTTGATAAATGTACTATAAACAATGAAGACAAATGTGATTTATTTCCTTGTGAGGTATGATTTTGCTTTATTTCTTTTCTGTTTTTTTTAAAAAAAGGAAGATTATGAAAGTTGATAATTTTCTATCAATTTCTCATGTATATGGCAGACAAGATAAATATAGCAAAATGAAAGTAGAAATGGTAGTGTAAATTCCTATTAATTGTGCCACTGTCAAATAGGCAATAGTAGAATATTTGTTACGGTAATTTATAATGGATAATTCAAGTAAAATGATAGAGCAAACATTTTTGATGTTTGTCTGTATAAGACAAAGTTCAAAATCTTGCTGGTTATAGAAGATGGCTTCCCAGGAGAAGCCAGGAGAGTCACTTAGGTTAATGCATTGTCTCTTGTTCTGTTTCCTGTAATAGAGATACCAACATAACGTGGTTCTTAGAATGTGAATTCGAGCCATTCAGACCATTTGAACAGACACGCCTCATAGTCTTCTGAAATTGGTATTACAAGTCAGATTACCTGCAACACTTCCCCTGAATTTGTTTATAATGCTTTATAGCTTCATATTCTAGCCAATTACTATTACCAAGGCCTTTCTTGAAACTCCAAGATGCACTTAAACTGCACAGCTAAAGTAAAGGGATTCCTAATTTAAAAGAAAACGATCTGATCGTATCATAATTAGAGTATTTTCAGAAACAACATTTCCATTCTTATTTTGCTTTCTCAGTGCCACTTGTTTGTCTCTTGTTTTCATGTAGAAAATTACCTAATTTTCAAAGGCAACACATTTTGATTTTTTTCGGTGCACTGGGCACAAAACAATGCAAGATAGATGCTGGCAAGTTTCAGGAAACAAGCAACAAAAAAACCCCACCTCATTAATATGTTTAGAAAGTTCGTATCCTCCCACCTGTCAGCTTTCTCTAAAATCTAGAATCCTACCTGCCTCAGAGAGGAGAATAAGGAAGTTCTTTAATTATATGGAATTAATTATTGGCCCGAACTTAATAGTAATGAATCCTTACTTAAAAATATTTATGTATACATTGTATATGCCCTAGTTCCAGTGTTCAGTGCATTTTGCTCTAATGATACTCCTTTTTAAAATGTTAAAAAATATACACTAATATAACATTACTGTGTCTATGTTCAGATTATAATTTTCATTAATGAAAAATACTCAAAAGTTCGTAGCCATTCTGCCATTGAAATGTTACTATGGACATTTCTAGCCTAATTAGGGAGAATTTTAAAATTCACATATTTAGTCTATACATTAGAAATTAATTATGCTGTAATTTTTACTTGTATAAAAATGATGGCTGGTCCCATTGCTGAAACAGGCCGGGTTTAAGCCATAAAAATAATAATTGCCAAGCACAGTAGCATATAAATGACCTGATGTCTAATTGGAAAATTTGTAGCGGCTCATTGAAGTAAATTGAAATATGATTGATCAGTCTTTGAAAGTTGGATCATAGACTGGACAACTTAGTATTTTGCATAAATTTGGATTATTTGAACTTTTCTGTCTGGTCTCCCAGTACCCATTTTAACAGGTTAAATATACTAACCTTCTTTTTAAAAAGTGCTTACTTTTTGTTCAACCTCAAGCCTTTCTTCAGTGAAAAAACTATACATATTGCAGTGAAGCCAGATATATATATTTTTATGTAAACTCTGTATGTATTTAGATGCATATGTATGTTGTGTGTAAGTTCCAGGATTAAATTCTGTGAGTTACAGCATCAGATGGTAGCACTGGTAGAAAGTATAATGTGGGGTTTTTTTTCATATGCCATTTTAAAATTGTCTGTAGTGCATCACAGTAAAGCTGGGGTCAGACTGTGACACACAGTCCAGTAGTTTAAAATCTCCTGTGACAGACTTGTCACTGATTGTTTGGGTGGAATGGATTTATGATAGAGAGAGAGAGAGAGAAACCTGGAAATGCACATGACAGGCTTTATCTGAAGCTGAGTAATTTAAGATACCTCTCTCAAAGATCAAAAAATAACCCAAAACACTTAACACATGATAATTTTTACAAGGCTTTTTTATGTAGTAGCTATAGTTATGTGTGTGGTTGCCATTTAAACATAGTATTTTAGTCCATTAAATCCAATTACATTTTAGGCTTCTATATTGTCATATGAAACTGTAGCTATAGAAATACATCCCTTTTTGATCTCACCCACCCCCCAAGTAGGTTCTGTTTGGACATGAAAGAGTAACAAATCAGATTTCTCATTTTGGGGTTTCTTCTGTACTGAGTAAAATTGGAGGCAGAACTTCCATTTCTGCAATAACAGATGTGGGTGCTCCTGCAAATCCAAATGGGCGTTATGGTCAGCAGCGGTGTTTCTGAGGGAATGGGCACCTCATTGGGCTCACGGCCGAGCCCAGTGCTCTTGGAATCCGAGAGCAGTCTGCCTTGGATCGTGGGCAAAGGAGGGGTGGGTTCTGCTGGCTGTGGTGTTAAACATTTCTGGGGAGGATTGGCCCTAGGAAAGCTGATGTGGAATGTGGGACTGCAGGGGCAGCCCTGGCTCCTGAGCCTTGCCGGGGGTTGCTGATGGGGGTTTCAGGCTGTCGGGCTGGGTCGGCACAGGGCAGCTGTGGCTTTGTCAAGAAGTGGAACTACACTGGGAGAGTGGGAGTGGAAGGGTTCAAGATAAATCCCCATTTACACCAAGGCCCTTTAGCGTTGATCTGGGCTCCATGCAGCTCTGTGTTAGCAGTGCATTACGGATACAAATTACTTCTTATGGCCATTTCTGTTTATTTCACTGTGGTTTAATATACATGTGTGCATCATGAGCAGGAACTAGTCGGAGTTAAGCTAATTCACAGTGTAATCATCTGATATTTTTCAAAGCCTATTGCTGCTTTCATCAGCAATTGGTTGAATTTTCAAGTCCTTCAGTTGAGTAACTTCAATGCATACACCATGCTTCCACAGCACAGGAAGGAAAGATTTCTTCCCGGTCCTTGCAAGCTTCTGCAGATGTATCACTGGAGTGTATCCATCTGGGGGCACAGCATCTCGCCTGGTCACTATTTTAAAGCAGAAATAATTATCCTTTTTAACTTCCTAGTTCCAAGGTCTCCCAAATGTCCACTTTTGTAGCCCATTCACTTGTTTTTAAGACAGCAAATGTGTGAGGTTTGTTTCTAGAGCACTTGATTCACTTTCTTTTTTGTGCTTCAGAACTGTATCATGAAGTATCACACTTCAGTCTTGTTTATTCAGAAAATAGTTAATGTTTCTGGTCTTTGTAGTTTGTAAGAAGTCACAAGAACAAACAGGCAAGTCCAAGTTATAGCTGACTCATTTGTCGCTTTTGAATTTCCTGATTGGTGACTCTTCTCTCTCTTTCACACTGTTGAAACGTATTTAAAACGGTTTGTATGTATATGTTTCTTGTCTGCTTTTTGTCTCCAAAGGAAAGCGTGCTCTATTCACATTTATATAAGCTGGAATCATATTTTACAATTGCTGTTGATTATTTTCCCCCCCAAATGCAGTATAAGAGGAAAATAAACATGGCAAGAACAAATTTCTAGGGTTTGGTCTTCTGTAAAAGCTGAAATAAGAAGATGTGAAACTGCCATTTTCCTTATGAAAGACTGTAAAGAGAGCATTACTTTCTGAGCGAGCTTTTCTGGGGGAAGAGGGGGAGAAATCCTAGAATATGGAGTCTCATCAGAACCCTTTTGTTAACGGGTATTTTTGGTTTTCCTCTCAAACGACTGAGGAAATATCATGTATGAATTTATAAATAATTGCTTTCAGTTATTTCTTTTGTATAAGCTGCCCAATACCCTTGCTATGCTGTATAAGTTGTGTTTCATGGAACAGTGTGAGTATGAAATAAAAAGCTAATTTTTGGTTTTTAATCATCTGTGGATGCCACTATGAAAGCTGACATTGTTAAAGCCACTACAGAGTTTTCTATGAATACTTGTAAGAATTGCTTTGTTATATATAAACCTAAATAAAGAGATTGTATTGATACAGAGACATTGGATAAGAACATTTAAAAGGCTATTCTTTAGGCCTGAGAGAAAAGGCTTGCTGTAAAAATGGTGCATTATTCCATTTATTAAAGATCATATTAATGACAAAAAGCATGGTCTTTTGTTGGTGGTTCATGTTGTTACTGGCCACGAGCAGTAATATGCTCCAGGAGTGAGAGGAAGAGGAAACCTCCGTTGCAGCTGTGTTGGTTGGGTGGTTGGAGGATAAGGAATTACTCGATGACTAAGGGCTGAATAGGACTTCCAGACACCTTTGGGATGGGCAGGTCCCACCCGGCCTTGTTCCCACCTGGTCCTGTGCATTAGGAATCACTGGGGCTTGCCCTTGCTGGAGTAGTGCAGTACTTCTGCTCCCTTCCTCCCCCTTTCTCACAGGCCAGCCAGGTCAGGTGCTTGTGTTGGAACTGAACACGGTTTTGCAGACATTTCAAAGCAGCAGGCCTTGCATGACCTCTTGTCACACTTTGTCTGCTTGCTGAGTGTAAATGCAGAAAAACAGAAAAGGAAAACAGGAGAAAGAGGTATTAATTAAACTAAATACTTTTCTCCTTCAGTTTTGGTTGGTGCTTGGGGAGAGCACAGGATTTGTGGCAGCTGGGCATGTGGAGGAGCACAACAATAACCTCTGCAGCTGGGACAGGAATTGAGAGAGCAACCCCTTACCCTTCCCACACAAACTACTGCACTTCCCCCTTCCCATGAAGAGACAATATCCTGGCATTCTTACAAGCAGAAGCTTTCCCAGCCCAGAGCTACTGTCCTGTCCAGCAGAACTGAAGAAGATGGATTAGGTTATAGTAGAAGGATGCTGCAAATTTCCACTGACTGGTGCTTTCCACTAAACACAGATTGGTGGCATCCATCCTGCAGCTCAGTTGCTTTGTTGTTTTTATCTCTCTTCCTCAATTGTTGTTAATTTATTTTTCTCTATCCACAGTGATGATTTTTGCAAGCAAATAAGTGGTGCAAGTCTCTGGCCAAAGAACTAACTCCAAAATACAAAGAAAGAAGGGAGACAGAATAAGGAGCTTCATTTCTTGCTGTCATAAATAAGGAGGAAGCAACGAACTGAGGCAAGTAGTGTATGGTTGAGTATCTGCCTGTATGGCAAATCCTCTCAGCCCCACAAGCGAAATTAGAAACCTTTGGCTACAGGAAGGGACCATTGCAGGCCTTGCTTTCCCTTCAAGCAGAAAGCACGCTGGGAGCAGGGGCGGGCCAGCATGACAAAAGTAGATGTGTCCCCAAAAGCAATTCTCACTCTTGGCTTGGCTGACAGTAAGAGCAGCCAAGTGCTGCACCAGCCCAGCAGGTGTGGCTGAGCCTTATCCTCAGGGCATCTGAGAAGCCTGACTCAGCCCTGTAGGAACAGAGTGTTAATGGTGAGTTTTACTGATAGATTTTTCATTGGGTGCATGAGGTACTCGGGCTTAAGAAAGTCTCCTCGTAATTTCCCTACGTGACCTCATACACTCACCTCTGCCAGCTCTCCCCTGCAGAAATAACAACCACTTTTATTTGCTTTTGCTTTGCTAATGGGAAATGAAAGTAAAACAACAATAATTATATTCCCCTTTGTTCCAGAGCAGTGATGCAGCTGCAGAACGTACTTTGTGGAACACAGCCACGTCAATCTTCCATTTGTTTCCATTCAGGGTTTTTTTCCCTATTTACTTCTTGCTAATTCTGATGTTATGGAAATTCTCCACGTGCGGGAGATTATAGACATCTGCTCACTGCCATGACCTAAAACACATTCTATTGGATAAGAAGGTTAATTTTCCACAGGCAGGAAAACTCAGCTATACCAAAATATTTGTATAAATTCAGGTTTTCATGTTAACCTGAAACGTCATTCTCCATCCAGTGAAGAGTTGAAATGTTTTGATTCCTGAAATTTAAATGGCACACTTGGGTATTCTGCTTTTATGTCAGGGGATCTTCTTTCATCTCTCAGTACCACGGGGAAAGTCTGTGAGAAATCCACAAATGGTGATCTGAGCTGAAGTCATGCTTTGGGGATCACTGATGCCTCTTTCACAAAGACAACAAATAAGGCTGCCTGAGGACAGCTGGTCTGTGGGAGGTGATTAAGGAAAGCAAGTCTGTATTTACTATGCAGTGTCTGAGCAAATGGCTTTTCTAGACGGGGCTCACATGAGCACTGGAAAAATGTTAAGGATGCAAATATTGAGAAATGTTGGAAACAGCTGATCCAAGTGCATTTCAATTCACAGGACAGGAGCTTTCCAGCACCCTCTGTCATGGTCCGTCAAGTCCTTTTGAGAACAAGGACATACAGTCAGTAGAGAGCAGGCAGGTGGTTTGGGGAGACAATGGACAAAAGCCAGAGGGCAGCACCTCAAGTATATGAGGTGGATTTGAGGAAGGAGAAAGCATGAAGGGAGGCTAGAGAGACTTGTTTCAGGCATCAGCAACACTGTAGAACTCAGCATTTGTCTTTGGCCCAATTTCTTTGTTGTTGCTGCCAAGTGCTAACAAGGAAAGGTAGTGTAGGGCGTTGTGATAAAGAGGGTACAGAGGTTGTACAGCTTGTTTTACCAGTGCCACTGCTTGTAACAGGCCTGCAAGCAGCTCCTAGGAATGGTACAGGCCTGCTTGCTTTCCCCTGCCACCAGCTGCAGCCTTTGTTTGGGAGAAGTTCATACCACAAGCTATCTGATTTCTTAATCAGAATTACTAGAAATACAGTTTTCATGAGGTACTTTTGTGCACATGGGACTGTGTGCATGGGAAGCGAGGTTGGCTTGTGCTCTGTTCCTGGTTTTGTTCCTGACAGTCTCTGTGCTTTGCAGTGACTGGTATTTTGTCAGTCTGCTGTAATATTGAAATTACACCTGTTTTTTCCATCTCCTTTCCTTTCTTTCCCTTTGTCCCCCACCCCCTTTCCTCTTATTGGAAAGGTAATAATTGATCCCTGCAGATGTGTTGTAAAGAGTAACTTCTAGCACCTCCAGGTCTCTGGATTAGTTAAAAAAATCAGATCTGACACAAGTCACTGTTGCAGGGTATAGGTCTGCCTAGCCCAGGAGGTAGGCACTGCTGATGCACACATCAGCTGTACTGGTGCAGCCAACGTCTGTATGGGTGACCAGATAATTTTTTGCAGGGTTGATCTCTGCTGAGGGGGAAATACTTTACTGGGAACCTGTATTTCTGTTGCCATTCCAAGAATTTTCTTGCAGGACCACTAACAATTCTGAATCAGGCCTCAGAAATGGCTGGCTTAAAATTGCTATTAAGCAGGCTAACTTTATTTATTGTTCGCTTCTGGAAAACCAGAATGCAACTAAATCATGTGTTTGAGCTTCACCCTGTGATCATGAGGGATGGAAATGTGCTTTTAAGGCACATACAAGCAGAAGTTCCCATCTATTTACATAAGCTGTGAACTGAGAGTGTCAGTGACATGAGAAGTATTTGCAGCCAGGCAGAAGCAAGCATCAGTATCAAGAAGACTTCATTTGGGCACCGTGTTAACCCCAGCTCAGCAGCCAGCCACAGGAAGGGCTCACAGGTTCTCCTGTGGCAAACCAGCAACGGCCTCGAGAATCCTTCCCCTGTCCTGGGCTGGGGTGCAGGAGGCAGGCAGAGGAACTGGAGTCTGCTGGGGAAGCAGGAGGGTGGGCAGGGTTGTTCCAGGATGAGCCCCTGGTGGGGTGCCAGCTGGAAGAGCTGTGGCTCCGTGCTGGCGTGTGGCAGAGCTGAGAACAGCTCTTGCAGGCTGAGCTCTTGCTCAGCGTGCAGCCCTGAGGCAGGCACCCCGCCTTGGGGGAGATGGGACAGCCCAGCACTCAGCTTGGGGCGGACCTCAACGAGAAGAGGCACCCTCCAGGCTCACCATGATGAAGCACCAGCTTAGCCATGCCAGCCACAACTGCTGGAGATGTCTGCCTGCTCCTGCTGAGCAGCATCAGCCTGACACATTGTCTGAGCACTTGGCTGTGAGCAGCAGTGGGGCTTGGGGCTTTGGCCACCTTTGCTTTCTTCCTCTCCAAGATGACGTCCTCTCTCTCGGTGATGGCTCTCTGGCTCTCCTGGAGGCAGTCAGGCTCAATGGGAGGTGCAGTGCATGAAGACGGGATGGTACTGTGGAGATAAATTGATGTCTGGTTCAGATGTGACCAAACAAGTTAAAAGCTCCCCTGCTGCCCATGGCTGAGTGCAGGAGAGGATTCAGAACTCTGCTTGATCCATTGTTTCCCAGTAAGTGTTTTCCCAAACTGGAGAAGCACACACTCACACTTCATTACACACTCTGCTCAAGTTAATTACTTTAACTACAGAGCTAGTACATGTCTGTGAAGAGGGAAGAAAAATCATTTTGTCACTGCCTCTCAGTGCATGAATAAGCCATGCCAACATGCTTTCCACCAGCTCTTTAGCTTTTCTAAATGTTATATGAACAAGTAGAAGCAAAACAAGACTGTAGGCCTGAATCAGAAAGAGTGAACTCCCATCTCTGCTCTCTTAAGTATCTGTAGTTGCATCCCTATTCATCACTTACACAGAATGTTTATCATCCTACGTGACAACATGGTCATAAAACCTACATTATTGAAATACTGTCACTTACCAAATTAATTTATAATGTCAACATTTGAAATAAATATTTTATAGTATGTAATTCCAGTGTGCTCACAGTACAGAAACTGCTGGTGCCTTGCCAGAGCACTCAGTGTTTAATGTTTGTAAATCAAGAATTTCCTTCTATAGTTTTCACATGTTCTTCTAACATGAGACTAGAAATACAGAAACACATTACATCTCTATACACAACACAAATACAGACAAATCTGTTATATTTGCAAGCTCTGTAAATATGAGGTAAAAATGCTAAGTTTTTGAAAGATAAAGAAAAATTCCTTGCTTCCTAAAAGGAAAGAAAGTTTTATTGTTGAAGGGGAGGAATCACGAGCAAATTATCGTTCAGCATCTTGTGGGATACTTTGGGGAGATTATACTCTCTCTTGTTTAAGTGAGCTAGGCGACTTCTCTCAGCGTTACTGAAAAAAAGATTCTGGGCTTTGGTGGACAACGTGCCTTTCCTGCTGCTCGTTCTCTTCCCTCATCCCAGTCCGAGAACAGTTTCAGGTCCCATCGCTGAAGCAAGTGGGACTCCAGTTGCCCCTGTCCTTCAGCAGCTGGACACTCACCACAGGGGTATTGCTTAGTGTTGCTGCTGACATTGAACACATGCTCAGAAAACAGATCTGTATGTGTGGAAAACATGTCACATGTAGGTGAACTTAGCAGTGGCTTGTAAAGAAATTAACCCTGTGCTTCTCCCAGTTAATTGCGTGTGCCAGGAATGTGCAGTGGGAGCATCTCCCAAGGCTGCATGTAAGTGTTGCATTGAGAACTGAGTTTCTTTGTCAAAAATGTGTTATCTTAATGCCAGTGAGGCACTGAAGCCTCTGAATGTTATTTCCATGACAACTTTTCTTAAAGATTGTACCTTATAAAACATGACAGGAGTGCATTTTGCATTTTTTTTATTGCATGGAGTTTGATTTATGTCCAAGGTCCCATCTGTTGTTTTTTATTGTTTTAATCTTAATACCTTATTTCAATCTGTTTGCCTTCTCAAACCCCCACAGATATTCTGGAATATTAACCAGGCTCTTACAGGTTTTGTGTGAAGCAAATTCTGTTATATTTGTCCTATTTTTTAAAATGTCTTTTTCTCCAGTTGATGTTGAACACCCACATAAACAAGCAAAACAAACTCACTCTGCAGGGGAGAGATGAGAAATGCAATGAAATATCCTGAGGCATAATCTAATGTTTAGATTAGACTTCCAGAATCTTTAGTCTTTCAACCTTCAATATTGCTTACATTAACTGTAGGTAAAAAACCTATTTCAGGCAGTAGATTGCTCCTCTACATGTGCTGCTTTGCATTTATTTAATTTTGGAATAAGACAATAACATATTTGAAGCTGCTTGAAATACAGTCATTTTCTGTAAGGTTTACTATTATTTTAATTGAACATTTTATATATATATTATTATGAGCAGTGAGCAGTACTAGTCACACATTTTCAGTCTCTAGTACCAGAATATACTCGTTAAGTATTATTTGTTTTACTTGCTGTACAGTGGGATTTGGGCCTCTCAACATAGTTAAACCTCTTTGACCCTTGTTTCTCTGCTTTTCATTTGGTGTTAGCAGTTGACCAATTCTCTGACTTGTTTACATCCCTGCTTTCAGCAGGTTGCAGATTTGTTCATGCAGCTGTGTGTGTTTGATCAGTCTGCCCTTGAGGGCATTCAATATGCTTCCAGCCTTTGGATTGATTTGTTTGTATCTGCAGCATTTACCACATGCCATATTTTAAGAAAGAGCCAGCAGCTTGCACATAAGGGGCCGGCTGCCACACCTAGGTTTTTCATCTCCCAGCACTGAGTACAAAGCAGCACATTTTGGCAGGACTCTGGATGGGTGCCGAGGACCTCCAAGTCAGTGGGCTGTGGGAGTGCTCACCACCTCCTACGGTGGCACTTCAGCCTGGTATGTGAGCACACCAGTATCTGCTGAGCTCCCAGGGCCAATGGGTTGATAAAAATTCCAGGCAGAGAGGAGCTGGAGACACGGAGATGGGTCCTGTGTACGTGGGATCATGTGTGACTCCAGGGCATTGCGAGTCACTAAGGTGACTGTGGTCACTAAAAGGCAGATCCACATGCTGCTGGTAGAAGGCTCACAGCCTCTGTGGCGATGAGGAGTTTGATTCCTGTTTTTTGGATCACTGTTGGCACCATTACATTAGGTGTTATGGCCAGCGTAAGGGTGTCACAGATTTGAAGAAACCCTGCCCTAGAGGCTCCACATGAAACTGTATGAAATGTGGTGCTCAGAGGTGGCCTGGACAGCATTTGGCAGAGTGTGCAGGCAGAAAGGAAGGTGACACCTGAAAAAGACCCAGAGCCTGAGAGGTGTGGATTGCAAGGAGAGTCGGGGGGATCTGAATCCAAGTTATTTGGGGGTGAGGTTTTATTTTGAGGGTTTGGGTTCTTTTGTAATTGAAAAAGAGTTTCAAAACTATTTTCAAGTCCATAATCCTGCTTTAGCTCTTTCCATTATTTCCATAAGGTGTAGGAGTAAGATCCTGTTGTAACACATTTGTTACAGTTTAAACAAATGAACATAAGAAGTACACAGTGTTTGAGTAGGTCTGAGTACATGACTTTACATGTTGAGCTCTCACATCTGCTGTGTGCAAAGCAATACAACTGATGATGAGCAGTACACATAAATGCTTTGCTTTATATTCTCACAGCAACTGTGTGGAGCAGTGCCACCTCTGCAGTGTGACAATAATGTGGGAAGTACTATAATTGTCACAGGTATCTTCTGCAATCCAAGTCGTGACTTGGCTCCATAGCGTGCAGTATGAAAATAAACATGAATCAGTACCTGTCATTTTTGGCCTCTTCAAAACAGGAACAGGAATAAGAATGCATTCAGAATATTTTGTGCCTTAGAAGTATCTTTACGGCACACTGCTTGCAAGTGTTGGGAAATACTGCTTCCAGTATTTCTGGTGAGCATAAACTGGGGTGAAAGTCTGCTGCACAACTGTGCAGGCGCAGGGAGTGGGTGCTGTCACAGCAGGAAGAACTGTATCTTCTGCTCTTCACCGAAAATTGCAGCAAAGAAGTGAAACAAATGCTGCATAAATTAACCTTCTTTAGGGTAACTGCACTGTTCTGGGCTGCTATTGTGGTTTAACCTGTCAGGCAGCTGACAGGTTAACCCCACACAGCTGCTCTCTCACTTGCTCTTTCCCAGTGGGTGGGGGAAGTGAACTGGGGGGAAAAAAAGTAAAATTTTTGGGTTGAGATACAGACAGTTTAACTGGGCATATGATGGTGATAATAGATATTAATATAATACATTAGATATTATAGAGATATAATATATAGATATAATATAGATAGATAGATAGATAGATAGATAGGTAACAATAATAGAAGAATACAGAAAGCAAGTGATGCACACTGCAGTTGCTCACCACTTGCCAACCAAAGCCCAGCCAGTCCCTGAGCAGCAGCCCCCAGCCAGCTTTCCCCCCCATTCATATGCTGAGCTTGCTGCTGTGTGGTGCAGGACATCCCTCTGGCCTATTGGGGTCAGCTGTCCTGCCTGTGTCCCCCCGGCCTCCTTGCTGGTGGGATGGGGTGAGAAGCTGAAAAGTCCACATCTCCCCTGGTGCTTTCTGCCAGCAGCTCCAGGTAGGGCTGTTCTCCAGCTGTGGTGTTTTGCTAGCTGGTGAAAACATAGCTGTTGTTTTGTTGATCACATCCCTTGGGACCTGACGATGTCCATCTTGCCATTTAGTTCCTAAAAACTTGTTCTCCTTGTCCCTTGACCTTACTTTGTGTTATGGCAAAACTGGTTTTCGGGAGGTTTCAGACTCTTCTCTTCCCCTTCTCAGAAACTCTTTTTGCTGTGTTGCCCCACAGATGAGTCACAGAAACTGCTGAAGGACAAAGCAGCAGACATTTATTTCTTACCATTTATTTCTCCAGACATGCTGGGTGCTGGTTTTCTACTTCCTGGGTCTTTACCCGTGGAGAGCTTTAAAGCTGAGGTTCTTTTTCAATATATACATGGAGTCACTGAGAGAATAACGAGATCTCTCCACCCCCAATGACAGCAGTACACAGCTTATACTGTTCTCTGCCTCTCAGCCATCCCCAGTGAGGAGAGCACTGTCTCCCAGATATTTCATTTATTATGGGTTATCTGGGATTTTGGTGCCTTGCCAAATTGTACCAGCAGTGCTTGTGATGGCTACACAAAAAGGACCGGGAAGTGTCCCTATGTGTAATTTACACAGGTAAAGGTAACTTAAGTAAATTGCACAGTTGAAGAAAGAGACATAATAGGACTGATGGTGATCTGCCAGGCTTCTGGTGCCTTCCCTTGGCAGCCACTTTCAGGGGTTGCACAGGGTAATTCTTGAGACTGGGCACAGCCTCTTGTAGCCAGTTTTGATTGACCCATGCAGCTGTCCTTCAGGCCATATTACCAGCATTTACAGTACCTGTGAGTGAGCATAATGCCTTTCAAAGTAAATGTAATTAATCCAGAATGCAAGAGCTTACTTCACAACACCTCATCACTACATCTGTCCTGTTCTCTTTTGCCAGTCTGATTCCTCATAAAAAGCTCTCAACTCTGACAAGAGCTTTACCCTTCAAGGCTTTAGGTAGGCCAGTATCCAGGCATCTTTAAGAAGGGCCTGTGCACATAGTCTTGCTTTTCAGGTTTGTTTAACTTGTCAGCCACAAGGATGGAGCTCTTCAAAGGGGAAATAGGGATTTTTAAGTGAAGCAGGCTTCAGTCAGAAACAGCAAAGGAGAGAGAAATAAAACAAACCCAAGCACAACAGAGCTGAACGGAGCAGATTGTAAATTGTCACACCATTTGTATCATAGCAATGCTTTTCAATTGCAACATGCAACTTGTAGAGCAGTATTGAAAAGAATTTGTGTAAGTTCTGCTAGCTCAGAAGGCATTTGCAGTAAAGACAGAAGAAAGGTTTATTGATTCTTTCTTGTGTTGAGGGCTCTAACATGTATTTGCCTTGCATCTAAATAACCAAACACATGAACTAAGGCCTGTTCAATGCACGTATTCACTGCTCTGCTGTATAAATTTGGTTAAGAGGATGCCAGCAGTTAACAAATATTATTAAAAGATTACAATGAAGATGCAACTAATCTGACCTAACGGAGGAGAGTAAACACAGCAATTAAGGGAAAAGGGGGTCAAGTCTGCCTGGATATTGCCCACGTCTCTGGTGCCATCATCGGTAACACCAAGCTGGTGGCAAAGCGATTGGATAAACCGCTGTGGAGCCCCGTCCCCTCCTGGAGCGCACCTCGGGCTAGAAATAATGGAACAGGGATAATGGTCCCTTAGAATGGGGCCGAGAGGCGTGTGAGCCGCTGCCGGCTCGCAGCTCTCCCCATGGCGGCGGCGGCGGCGGCGGCGGCCC